>BSBK01007131.1:1332500-1697500 GCA_027943335.1 Chamaecyparis obtusa
ATGCACAAATCCAATTATGTAATCTAGCCTTCTTTGCATGTTCATCACCTTCAAAAGTAGAATGTAAAGCTTTCCAAATTGCATGAGATGTTTTCAAACATCTTACCTGACTATATTCATTCTCCGGTAGTGCTGACAAAAGTGCTTCTCTTGCAAGTATGTTACACATGAATAGATCTAGTTCATCTTTAGTTCCTGCCTCTAGATTGTCTTCCTCAATGATAGTCTTCTCATTCTTTGTAATCAACCAATAACTTGGTCCTAAACACAATAGATGAGTCTTCATCTTTTCTTTCCAACTGTCAAAATTTACTCCATCAAACTTAGGGCTTTCTTTTCTGAAATTCGCCATGGATCTCCTTAAGTTGTTAAACTTTTCTTTCAAGGACCTGCTGCTCTAATACCAATTGTTAGAAAGTAAAGATCCCCAAGATAACTGAGAGGGGGGGGGGGTGAATCAGTTATCTAATAATTTAACCATTCAACTACTTTAAACAATATAATTAATGTACTAATCAACCATAGAAAGATAACCATACACAATTGCACAATAACACAAGATATGTTGACTAGGGAACCTCTTGAAAAGAGTAAACCCCGGTGGGAATGATGCCCACAAAATGATGCACTAATATGAAAGTTCCTTGTTAGAGGATGGACCCTGTTAGGAGTCTTATGAAATACATTTAGTACATATAAATCCTTGTTAGGAGATTTTGAATCCCTGTTAAAAGATTCTAACCTGGTTAAGAGTTTATGGAAGATAGAAGGACCCACTGCCCAAACAGCTTCAAGGCAATATCTCTGAACCCACTGTCCAAAAGATCTTAGAATTATTCAATAGAATAATATGAAATATATTACCTCCTTCATACTGTGCCAAAACCGCACTCTCTGCTACACAAGATCACAATTCCAGATCTCTGTACTCACAAGTCTTCCTTCATCACTGAATTAGCTCTTTTCTTCACTTCATGCATATATTCACATCTCAACCTTCTCAATTACATATTGCAACAAGGAAAAAATTCCTTCTTATATACCAAACTCAAATAATTACAAATGAGTCGATCCTCAATTATAAAATAATAAATTCTACATGCTACACACAAAATTTCACATAAAACTGTCGGCTTCCAGATACTGTAACTTTCTCCAAACATATCTTCAAAGTTTGTGCTATGAACCACATCATCATTAATGAGTCTCCAAAATCCCTTTAACTACGCAAAATTAGATTCCATCCCAGCTAAGAGATATCCTCTGATTTCTGAAAATCACTTCACAAAAACACTGTCTAAACACTGCTTTCACCAAAATGCTCATAACTCTAATAAATGAATGAATTTATTTTTGTGTTGTTAACCATAGGTTAATAACACACCAAATAACATACCATCAACTATGCAAAATCCAATCTGCAATACAACATGTGTGCAAAACAAAACTGTACCTACTTTCCTGCTGATATCCAGAATATCATTGTGTTGACATCAATGACAATCCAAGTCATGAATGCAACAACAACTGCTACAAAATGACTACCAAAATACTTTTCATTCAATCCTAACATCCAATCTTCTCAGAGGCATCCTTAAAGATAAGCAAGAAACCCTCTACAGCAAACCCTACATCGACCACCTTGTGACAATCTCCAAGTTGTATGCAAGTTAGATCTCAAACCGTTCCCTTGCAAAACAACTAGGGAAAGATTCCACAAGTTTAGTGCTATGGATCTGCAACCAAGATCATACAATCTCTTCACCAACAAGATCAACTTCTCAAGATCAGCCTTGCTAGGTCAACCTTCGCTCCACAAGATCAACTTTTCTTTGATACCACCTGACGTAGACCAAGGGATGGTGGATCCAATTAAGGATAGTCCAAACCTTACAGCTTCAGAATTACACAGTGGAAAACAAAATAACACAAGACAAGATATGCTTCAAGCATAATTTTCAATAACATGCCCGACTGTAAGGTCTTCCGGGTTAGGGCCAATTACAATAAGAGATTACAATTCTGCAAGATCCACACAGAGATCCAATACCACCTCAGCTAGTTCATCTCTAAAAACAATCAAAAGTTGATGGAAACCCTAAGGCACATATAAACTTGAGCTTGCAAGCCTCCAAGAAATCTCCTTGTCTCCAAGTGTGCAAACCACTAGCTCTGCAACTACAAATTATCAGATAACAATCTGATCTACAAGATCTTTTCCACAACTTCATCAACTCCAGCTTTCAGATCCTCAGATCTGATCTTCTGAGTTATGCCAGTCATGATCCTCTAAGTGATGCCTAAACAACTACCCAAACACCCCCTTAAATACTAATCATCAGCCACAAGTCGGTTGGATGAAACCATTAACTCTTCCTAACAAATATTAAATACAATACAAGTTGGCTCCTAATTGCCTTACAATCATTAAATCCAACATGCCGACTTGAAACAATAGCTACCAATATTAAATGCACCAAGTCAACCCAAAAAATCACACATAACTCCAGTCGGTAAACTAGAACTACCGAGCACCAGAGAAACAACCGAGTGAAAGTGAAACAACCGACCAAGCTAAGAAACACCGAGCAACACATGCATTATCGAGCATCAGTTTCATCAAGCAACAGAAGTTCCACCGATTTCCTTCAGTGACTAAGCTTCCTTCAATGACCGAGACCATCGGTCAAGGCTGCAACTGAGTAAAATAGGCCAAAACAAAAAAACATCCATGCAATTTCACCGAGGACCAAGAATGCCCTTGCATCACCCCAGAATGCCCCTACATCAATCAACCCCCATCATTGACCAACTTGCACTGCTCACCAAGGTCATCAATGGACCAACTACTGATGCAAAGTAGATAATTAAAGAATGAGCAGAACAAAAGATTCAACACAAACTGACCAAGAAAATCAGCCAAGTTGTGGTAGTCAATAAAGTCAAACTTTATGAGATAATAACCAAGCTCGATAGTATCATTCAAAGGGTTATTACAATTTTGCAAAAGTTATGCACTATAGACTCATTCACTACCGAGCTTAGTGAAAAGACAAAGAAATTAGATGAAGATCTCAAGGATAGTGCCACTAGTCTAACAACCAAGCCTAATGCATTTTTTGAGCATTATACAAAGGTTAGAAACATTTAGCAGTTGAGACAAGAGTTAAGGAAGAAATAGGACAAGATAAGAGAACAAGTAATCAAGCTTTAGGACGAGTTACTACCTAACCTAAAGGTGATGTAAAAGCATGTGAATAAGGAAAAGGAATTAGTTTCCACCCCTGATAGTTTAGTTATTGAGAATATTTTTGGCATGCATGCAAAGTCAGTTTAGAGCAAATTGCTTTAGAAAATCTCAAAGAGGAATGGGAAAATCTCTTGGATACTCTCAAGAAAACCCATTAGGACATATTTGATAAACTGTAAGTACATTCTTTGTCATTACTTTCAAAAAAGGTGAATATATGTATATACACCGAGAGCATGATCAAAGGGGGAGTTCACATAGTTCTACATTTTGTGGTTTACAGATTTTCAAGTTCAAACTTTTATAGTTAGCATACACATATGTTTTTGATACTAATACCAAAGGGGGAGAATGTTACTCCTAAGTGGATAAAGAGTTGGCATTAGTATTCATGTACACAGTTGGTAAATAGAGCAAGATAGTTCATTCGATCATGACTCATAACTACACAGTAGTCACCGAGCACAAAGATTACTGAGTACAGCAATTGTTGAGTACACAGGATTACCGAGTGCCAGTATATATCGAGACTGAGACTTAGCATTTACCGAGTAATCCAGAGTTCACATAAAAGTTTGGAATGGAACATAGTTCAAGGTGAACAATTTTTTGCTGAGTTATAAAATGGTTTACCAAGATCAAGGTGAATATTTAATATGAATGTAATCATTTAATGACTGATGATTCTTATGTAAAGATGATTTAGGTTAATCATTTGAACCATTGATCTTAGGTTTTCTAAGATAGTGTCAAACCCTAATTATGTCAAATCATTTTGATATAAGTATTATAAACTTGTCATTTTGACATGTATCACATGAAGTACCCGCCATTGGGAGACATCTAAAGATTTGACAGGGCTAAGATTGGAAGGGTTTTTGATAGAGTATTTAGTTTATCAGAAACATTTTAAGGCTACCGAGCAGTACAGAAAGACATATTCAACACAACAAGGTGATATCATTATTGTACTTAATGGATATGATATCAACAATGTAAGTTGTTTCTCATACATATCAAACTTCACTATTACTCTCTAACAATTGTAGTAGACTTAAAATCTCCTAACAGAGTGGACTTAAAAGTCTTTTGTAAAATCTGTTAACCGAGTGCACACTTGATGAGTGGTTCTAAAATCCTCTAACCAGATAGATCTAGCTGATCTTATGTTACTCCTAATAGGGCAAAATCACCAAAAGTGATCAATCTTTGTAAGCCTTAACTATCAACTTTATTTCTGTAGAACTGAAGTTTTGTGGGCTCCATCCCCACAGTGGTTTTTACCTTCAAACAAGGGTTTTTGTGATACCAAAATACATGTGTTATGTGTATGAAGTTTCATGTATGCTTATTTGATTAGATTACATGCATTTACATTTCAGTTATGTTATTGAGTATATGGTGAATGCAATTGACACAGTTGGTTAATGAACTACATGTTTTCAAGGATTTAGTTGGAAAGTATTTAAGGGTACTGATTCACCCCTCCCCTCTCAGTACAAACCTGTCCATAATCCCAACACAACTTCTCAAAAGATTTCACAAATCAACAATAATCATATGCAACCTAAAATTGTTAAGTCCTTACACATTACATAGCAGATTGATCATTCAAAATGAAGCATTACATAGAGGTATAAACACACAAGATCATACCCCTAAATCGAAGCCTTAAATTTTGATAATACAGTATGAATATGAAGTCTAGATCCCAGGCACCATTCCCACATATGATACACAATAACATCTACCACTACTCTGTATCAGCAGTTTTGTGAGCCACAAAATCCATAAAAATTCACTTTAATACCCTATGTGATAACATCAATGACATACTCTAACAACATATATAATAGTAGATTCAAGTTTGGGCTGCAAATTGTAAATGAAGAGCTTATAGACTGTGAGTTGTTAATGAACCACTTACATACTATGAACTAGCAATGAGAAACATATAATCTCCAATATCAACCTTTGAACCACTGATCAAACCCTTCTCTATGTCATCCAAGCTTTGTTATTGTATTCTTATGCACAAATAATATCCTTTGAGCATTGCGAATAGATTAATCTCCAGACAAGTTCGTTGTCACAAAATTATATTAGACATTATGTATACTACGACAACATTAGTATAATGTAGACCTATACGATAGTAATGGAAAAGTACAACACCTTAGTTTTGTTTCCCAAACAATACACCACTGCTACAAGGATTCCTGATCATGCACGACAACCTTGGCTTGCTATAAAACCAATGGAAATACTCAATCTTTGATAGCAGATCATACTTAACCCTTGGCACTACATTTTCAAATGCAAACCTTTAGATCAAACCCTTATTGGCAACTGTAATATAGAAGAAATGGATACCTTAAGCAATATGATGTACCTTGAAATAATCATTCAACAATCCTCCTAACTATGTCTTTTAATAGTGAAAGGAATTTCATTCATGAGGGATTTCCCCTTCACAAACCATTGAAGAAGAACTCTCCAATGTCTCATAAATTTCTTATTTCATTTAGCTTTCCAATGAACCTCCACAAGTTTTCTTTTATAACATTTGGAAAGAGGTTCCACTATTTTCGCCAATCTATATGAGATAAAACAAATCACCTTTTTGGTTTGCTCTTACTTAGGATATCAAATGGCCCCCTTTTAAAAACAACGTTGTGTTACTTGGCCAAGGGGTACAAGTTGGTTAAGTCATAAAGTGACAATATAAAAGATTGAGGTAACTAAAAATCAAAATATATTTCTTTTAACACAATTAAACTTCACCCATCATCCAAGAATGACATATTTCACATCTAGGGAAATAGAGGCTAACCCAACTACTAAAAATAGACATTAGAAATAGCAACTGTTAGCAATAGTAAGTGTGTCCAGAAACCAAACTAGCACAAAAGCCAATATGAACTACATTATGAGAGAACTATGAACACAGGGACATTACAACCCCTTTATTTTTTATTTATTTTTTTCATTTTTTAATTTTTCCTCACTTGTAGGGTCAGAAATCCAACTCCTATATGGAAGTGTACATGGAAATTGGACGTGGGCATGGAATTTCACGTGGAAAATGAAGGTGGTCATGGAATTTGAAGTGGAATTTTATCCTTGGCATCAAATTTTATGAATACGGAATAGTACTTGAAGTGTGGATGCTCATTGTCATCCTTGAGAGAAACCAGCTCTACATGCATCCTCTCAGCCATATATTGGGCATAATCAAATATTCTGGGACCAAACATTTTATATATCTGCATCTAATATCATAGGGCCTATAGCCATGAAGTTAGGTGCTTCTTCTTCTCCAACCTTCCCACAAGAGTAGTATGTGTATTTCAAATAAGCTCTAAATAATTCCACATTGAATGGAGGACCTTCCTCCTCTATGGGCAGATCAGGTTTCCCCTTCTATTTTTCTCTATGAATAGCTAATTTCCACCCTTTGTAGGTTGTGTCTAGCCTGGTATACTCTTCTTCTAATTCCTCAAATGATAATGGGAGGTCATGTGTATAATCTAGACTAAATACTTCTGCCAAGGTGTTTGCAGATACATATACAAACAAATCTCCTTGAGAATCACATACTACAACTAGTAATTTCAACAACTCAACATTAACAAACACATTGAGCACCACCAGTTTTCCCAAATTCATTTTCTATGGGTGACATATTGGTATAGGGTTGTCTCTTCACATGTAGTGAAAGAGTAACAATTCATAACCTCTTACATTCGTCCATGTATCTCCTACATCTTTGAATTTATCCTCGATTTCATCTATCTCAGGAGAATGTTGCTTAGACCTTCTCGACCTAGGGTTAAGACCTTGCATTTGGTTGATCATTTCCTGATTCAATTTCCTAGTCGAGGTTTTTTCTTGTCTTCTACTTTTTCCCTTTAGTTTCCTCCTATTTTTTCAGCCTCTTCCTTCTTGAATCCTCCATTTTCACAATTCAATAGTAGCCAAGGAAACCCCTTGTTTTTTGCAAATTCTTCTTCAGTGTTTTGTACTTTTTTGACAATTTTTAATGAACAACCTTTTGAGTTTCCCTTTGCAAATATTATCAGAAATACTCAATTAATCTTGTCTCGTGTAGATCCTTTACTCTTACTGATCTTATGCATTAATAGTGTCCTCTGTCATTTTGAATTTCAAAATGTTGTTAATATGACAACCGTTATAATCGAAAAAACCATTTGTTCATTATACCGATCAAGATGTGATTACGCGCCATAAATATGTCACTCTATTCAATCAATAAGACTTTTTGAGTGTCCCTTCGATATGTTTCTTAACATTTGGTCATCGGCCTAGGTTCCACCAATCTCCATATCAGCCATCGGAGAAGTTGAATCTCCCTTTCCTCACTTTTAGAAATTTATTTCGATCAAGTCTTGATCACTAGAACATCACTCAAACTACACTGATTACACATAAATCATAATGAGACTGATCACCATAACTTTCCTTGATCATCGAAAATCTCCTTTGCACTTTATTCCATCGGTGTAAGTCTTCGTGATGTCTTTCATTAGAGTATGTTCTATCGGGGCATGCAGTTTCCTCTTCCGTCAATAGTGATGTGTTCTTTTGATCATCTCATTGGTATTACTCTATCTGATATCCCTTTGTCATCTTTAATCCTTTATCGACATAAGTTTGGCCGATCCCTTAGCTTTCCATATGGTGTTACCTCATCGGTGGGATTCTTGTCAATAATTAATTTGTCCATCAAAGTAGGTTCTAACAATCGGGGTGCCTATAGAGTTTCTTTTTCCAATATCATATTTTTACACTGATAATGATTAATGCCTTTGCCATCAGGCTAATAGTCTTCAAGTCCTGTCGATACTTGATATATATTGAACAAATGAGATCGGTGCAAGAATGGGGTAAGTTATGTCGATGATATTTGAGAGTAACATGTATACAAAAACTTCACAAATTTTAGATTCTATATGGAGTTGATTAAAATAAATATTCTTCACAATATTCATTGTTTGAGTTAGGACTATAATTTAGGTTATCATGGAGTCCTTAACAAGAAAACTTCTATAGCTTCAACCTTATGAAAGCATATTAAATACAAAATCCTGGTAATGACCTATGCACTTATCCTTTATCAAAATCCTTTAGGTTTGTCCTACAAGAATAATTTTGGGGTTTCATTACTGCTTCTTGGGTCCATCAATGGTATTTCAAATTTTGTGAAATTTGAAGTCACTATACCTTCTATTTCAATTCAATCCCACAAGCACATATTCTGATTCTAAACCAATAGATCTCACCTCTAATTTTGTAAAAAAAAAAATTAAACATTGGTTGATCATTGACCATTCTATTCCAATAGAGCCAATTAAACACATGTTTGTGCAATTTACTTCCAAGTCATTTAATTTATAAGCATTCAATTGTATTCATTTATCATCTTTAGACACTAGTAGAAAATTATTCACATTTATGAAATCAAAATATAGAAGGAAGGGTAAGAATATTAGTTACACCTTTTCAATAGCCTCCATTCATAAATAATTAATGATCTAGTAGTTATTAGATTATAACTGTTTCAAATGGGATATGTGTAATAAAACATACAATATTTGAAGTCTTATAACCTTATATTAAATCAATATATAAATGTTATAAGGGTTGACCCTTATAACATTATGTTCTAACATATACTTACCATCTGCAATCAGCTTGAAGCAATCCAAATTTTAGTCCATTGATAGGAACATTTAGTATTCATCATTCTTATATTTGAGTATTGTTAACTTTCTTCACTCTTACCTTCTTCTAATACCATGTGGTAGTGCATGTAAGTGTCTTGTAAAAATTTTGAGTCGCCATGGTGAAATTAGGGTTTTATCACTTTATTTATGCTCTCTATGTTTGGTTTAGGGTTTATGATTTTGTATTTTGTTGAGGTCATGTATTATTTAAGCCCTAAGATCTTCTAATTTTTCATTACCTTTTTGTCTCACTTAAGGAAGGGTTTTAATGTTGTGAAAGGGGACCACTTTATGTTTTTCCTAGTGTTTTAAGTTTTAAGTTGTTGGCCTCTTTTATTATTTTACCCCTAAGTTCTAATGTTCCTAAGTCTTATATTGCTAGCCTTGTGGGTTTATTATAACTTAAGTCTTAAGGTTTAAGGGTCATGTGTTTGTCTTAGGTGGGTCTGTTTATCTTTTCAAGCAACGGGCTAAATGACCCTTTCATATTGGCACATGATCCTATGATGATGTCACCATGTAGACCTTGTTGACCGCGGGAAATTGAATGGTTTCCATTTGTACTCAAGAAGCGGTTGGCCAAGGAATTTTATGTTATACCATATATTATATTTACTGATCCTTGGGGTTAACTTTCAAGTTACTAAAGTTCTTATCTTTTAGCACATGCAAGTGATCGATGAGGATCATTTAAAGTTTGTGAAAATTTTATCAAAGTTTAACAAAAGCTTAAAGGGTTGTGGTTTGATCCACATGTAAATGAAGGAAAGAATCGACGACTCTCATGATCCTGTGATCAAAGATGCAATTATTTTAAAGATAGTGGCATTGTGAGATTGTGACGCGTGTTCTTGGTCCGCCAACACTAATCAAAGGTATGACCAGATGATGAGATATAAAGGAAATGATGTGATGGTTTTTCACTAGTTAGTCGATGAGAATTTTTACTGAGTGAGATGTCAAATTCATGTTGACTATTTATGATCGTTCAATGCACCAATGAGGAGGAAGATCAACAGTTGAAATTCAAACTTTCCAATAGAAAAATTCAAATTGTTTTTCATGCATTTGGTCATTAATCACAAATGGGATGACAAATACCTATTTCAGAATGAATTAAAAGAGATTTCAATACCATTTTTAATTCACCAAGCATCTAGTTGAGAGCTAATTGTGTTCCAGGGCCGAATGAAAGGTGAAAGGATATTTGCAATGCAAAATTTAGGGATTTTTGGAGCGACAAAGCTGTAAGTCATTTTCTTTCTTGCATGGGTTATTTTGAGCCTTTTTTTTGGTGAATTATTTGGGAAGTGTGGGGAAATGATTTCTGTGTATTCAGAGATTAGGATAGGGATTTAATTGAGTTTAATTTTTTCTCAATTTCTATGTTATATTTCTAAATTATCAAAAACCCTAGGTTTTCCCTTTTCATTTAACTTGTGAAGTTGAAGCCCTAGATTTCTAAGATGGCACCTCAGAGACCACATTCTAGTCAACTAGAGTATCAAAAAGTGAATTTATATGACTTCTTGGACCAATTGAAACCATCGACGAATGATCGATATTAGGGGCAAAATTTTGTAGAAGGAAAAACCCTAGGTGATAGACTAATATATAATAAATCATTCAATATAGCAGATGTTAGGGTCTCAATGTTAGGGTTAGATATGTTTAGGCTATGGAATGGTCAGATTCATCTTCAATCTCCTATGTCTGATGCCTGTGACTATGACTTGGGGATGTTGGTGGTTCCAAATTGATGTAGGGGCATTCTAGGGTACTCGGTGAATCTGCATGGTGGTGTGTTGTTTTGGTTCTATGTTACACGGTTGCAAATTTAGCTAATGATCTCAATTATTGAAGGAGGCTCGATCATTGAAGGAACTCTGTGAAACCTCTTGTGCTCGGTGGAACTTGTACTTAGCAATGCCTATGGTGCTCAGTCGATGTGCTTGCTCGGTGATGCTTGGTGTGGTCGGTTGTTTCTCTGGTGCTCGGTAGTTCTAGTTTACCAACTGGAGTTCTTGGTGATTTGGTTGGCTGACTTAGTGCATTTATTTTTGGTAGTTGTTGTTGCATTCTCCTATGTATATCTTGAGGCTGACATGAAGAATTAAATAATTGTAAGGCTATTTGAGAGCTAAATGTTGTTGCATTTAATATTTCTTTGTAGTAGAAGCTGACTTGGCTTAGGAGTTAATTATTTCTTCTAGCCAACTTGTGGCTAAAGATTAGTATTTAAGGAGTGTTTGGGGTAGTTGTTTGGAGATAACAAGAGGGAAGATCATATTAGAAATTGAGATTGATCTGATAGACTTGGATCTTACAAGATCTTGAAGATCAAATTGTTATCTGATAGTCTGTAATAACAGAGCTAGTGGTTGTTTGCTTGGAGACAAGGAGATTTCTTGGAGGCTTGGGAGCTCAAGTTCAGATCTACCTTAGGGTTTCCATCAGTTGTTGAGTTGTTCAGAGCTGGACTAGCTAGGAGGTTATAGAATTACTCTTCTAATTGATTGTAATTGGCCCTAACCTAGAAGGCCTTACAGTCGAGCATGTTAATGAAAATTGAGTTTGAAGCAAATCTCATTGTGTTATTTTGTTGTGTTGGTAGTTGGCTGCAAGGTTGGATTGTCCTTAATTAGATCCACCATCATTGGTCTACATTAGGTAGTATTAGAGTGAAGGTTGTTCTTGAGTGAAGGTTGTTAGCAAAGGTTGATCTTGCGAAGTTGACCTTGTTGGTGAAGAGATTGTATGATCTGAGTTGTAGATCTGTGGCACTGAACTTGTGGAATCTTGACCTAGTTGTTCATGCAAGGTGGTAGGCTGATCTGACTTGCATACAACTTGGAGGTTGTCACAAGGTGGTCCATGTAGGCTTTTCTGCAGAGGGTTTTCTATCTTTAAGGATGCCTCCAAGAATATTGGACCCTAGGGTGACTGAAAACCTATGTGATACTGTGAAATCTAGGATTACAGAGAAGGTGAAATCTGATTTTAGAACGGAGATGGATCTAATGAAGAATGACATGATCGCTGAGATCATGAGGGCTATGACTGGTGTACCTCAGAATGTTGGTAATAAGGATGGTTATGAGGAATTTGTTGAAGACTTTGAAGTTGGTGGATCTAGTGGTGATGATAGAGCTGATTGAAGGGATAGATCTGGTGAAGACAGAACTGGTCGGTTGCAGAGATCTAGAGCTTGGTTAAGTACTAGTTACCAAATGGAAGTTTCTACTTTCTCTGGTACTTTGAAACTTGAGAATTTGATTTATTGGATTGGTGAATTAGAATACTTCTTTGAGCTTGAAGAAATTGAAGATCCTCTTCGAGTGAGGTTGGCACAGACTAAGTTGAAAGGACATGCTGCTCTTTGGTGGAAGGAATTACAAAGAGATAGAGAGGATGAAGGTGAAATGAAGATCAACCGGTGGAGGTTGATGGTGACTAAATTGAAAGCTAAGTTCATACCTGTTGACTATGAGCTTGACTTGTTTAAGAAGTTGTAGAATCTGAAGTAGGGTATGTGCAAGATCATGAGGGGCCAAACTATGCCCTTAAGTGGCAATGAAAAATCAGCAAATCAGGGTTAGTCAAGTTGACATGAAAATTTCAACTAGCTATCAACCTAATATCAAAAAGTTGTAAGAATAGAATCTGTAGAAAATTGAATGTAGTTTCTAAACTACTAGGCCTTTTTTGAAAAAAAGTTAGTATGATTGGTGAAAAGTATATATTTCAATGCAGTAGTACAAAAAATTTTGGAAAAAAATAAGAAGTAGGTGTATGTCTGACCACCTTAATCATAATCAAATCATAATATTTTATTATAAGATTTTATATATAAGTATTAGTCTCATGTCCGGATGTGATGCATATTTTTTTGTAATTTTATTCCAAAATAAAAATTAATTATGAATTTTCTGCTACAACATTTTCAAAATAAAAAACTCTCGTGTCTGACCACCTTAACTCATTCAAAACTTTACAAAATTCAAAAAAAAAAAAAATTCCTTATAGTAGGTGAAGCATAGAATGTGACGCATTTTTTGGATTTCAAAAATATTATATCGTCTGAAAGTTAGTCATTTTTTAATCATTATATAAATCAACACTTTAGACGTAACTCAATTGGAAAATAACTAATAATTACTTACTGAATTCAAAATTTCACAGCAATTATATCGATAGAAAGCTGATAATCTCCTTAAGATACCCTTTTCATTTCATCAAATTCAGGTGAAAAAAAAATCGTCAACTACATGGTCGAAGTCTAGAACTCAGAGAAACAGGGGAAAAACATGTTTTTGAGACATTTCAATAGTTGACCATGTAGGTTTGGTGCACAAAGAAATACCGAGCCTAATCAGGTACCCAATATTTTTGGGTACCCGAAAAGGCCGACATAATTTTGATTTTTCACTTTTCCCTCCCCTTTCTCCCTCCCATTTCTCCATCCTTCATAACATTATATATTAGATTATATCACAATCAAAAACTATATATTATATCAAAAACTATATATTAGATTATATATTTTATATATTAAATATTATATAATATCAATTATATATTAAACTTATATATTAAATATTATATAATATACATTTTACAATAAATATTAGTTAAAATATATTAATATGTATTTTACAACTATGTACGAAAGGTTGGAAGATTGAAAAAAAATAATGGATGGCCATTGAAAGAAGCAAAGGAAATCAATCAGCCATTTAAAAAATTCATGGGTGGCCATTGAGGAAGAGAGAGAGTGAGAAGGTGGCGGGGGCTGAGAGAGGAAGAAAGAGAGTGAGAAGGTGAGAAGGAGAGAGAGAGAGAGAGAGAGAGAGAGAGAGAGGGGGGGCGATGGGGAGAGAGTAGTAGAGAGAGAGAAGGGGAAGGGGAGAGGGTAGGATAGATAGAGAGAAGGGGAAGGGGAAGGGGAGAGAGTAGGAGAGAGAGAGAGAGAGAGAGAGAGAGAGAGAGAGAGAGAGAGAGAAGGGGAAGGAGAGAGAGTAGGAGAGAGAGAAGGGGAAGGGGAGAGAATAGGATAGAGATAGAGAAGGGGGAGAGAGAGAGAGAGAGAGAGAGAGAGAGAGAGGGGGGGCGATGGGGAGAGAGTAGTAGAGAGAGAGAAGGGGAAGGGGAGAGGGTAGGATAGATAGAGAGAAGGGGAAGGGGAAGGGGAGAGAGTAGGAGAGAGAGAGAGAGAGAGAGAGAGAGAGAGAGAGAAGGGGAAGGAGAGAGAGTAGGAGAGAGAGAAGGGGAAGGGGAGAGAATAGGATAGAGATAGAGAAGGGGGAGAGAGAGAGAGAGAGAGAGAGAGAGAGAGAGAGAGAGAGAGAGAGAGAGAGAGAGAGAGAGAGAGAGAGAGAGAGAGAGAGAGAGAGAGAGAGAGAGAAGGGGAAGGATAATCAATTCATTACAATATTATTCAGTAAGGAGCAAGGAAAACTTAAGTAATATCACAACATGCATTAGAAATCCAAATAATAGTTACCTGAGTTTTAAGCAAAGTGAGTAAGGTCTTGGATAGGGACATTACATATCCACACATTGTTCAGTAGATACCTCTAAGAACCCACATACATGGGGGTAGGTTTGAAGTAAGACTAAGATTGTTTATCGGTTCAAAAATATTACTATGTTGTACTTCTAATTAACATCCAATTATTGGATGTGAAATTCACAAATTTGATTATATTACCACTGGTTCTATTTCAAATTCTAGAAAAAATGTATATTTGACATATGTTCATAAATTTCAGTCAACACCGTTTTAAAATAACACATCAGTTTATTTTTACACATTGAGAATATCATCAATAGGAATTGAACAGAAATTGACATAGGTCATAGGAAATAAATGCTCCATCTTTTTGTTGTCTTCTGCATTTTGAGTTTCTTATTACAATCAGGAGAAGAATATTACTCTCCAAATGGTTTTGGATAGTAACATTTGTACTTCATCTTTACAAATATTTCTTCCCTCATCTTGCTACCTATTGATACTGACAAAGTGAATCTAGGAATTTCTACCATGTAATGGGAGAAAAATGGTTTCCTAATTGATATGTGTCTAAATAATACATGCAAGAACCTTTTCTTTGATATTGCTCACTAACCCTTTACAACAAAAAATGTTTACAAAAATTGGCATGTACTTGCATGAGGACATTATATATTACAGAAATCTCGCATAGAAGCACCTGTCAAGCCACTCAAAAAGTAGTAACTGATAGCAAGTGGGATAATGCAGATGGTTTAATAAACCACTATCTTCTTTACTCAAGCAACATCTGGTTCATCTGCTTGACTGGGGCATGCTTGGGGACAGACAATCTCCATTTAAACTCAACTCTCTAGAAGCAATTATACTTGTTAGTGGAGGAGATACACCCATTGGATCTACAATAACTTTATGCTCACTGGAATTTCCTTTTCTCCTCAATTGGGATACTCTTTCCAAAATTGCATCTACCCTTTTACCAATTTGGGAAATCAATGGATCTATTTGTGGACCTCCAAGATGTTCGTCACCTAAATGAGAACCTTGAGATGAATCAAGAACTTCTCTACAAAAGAGATCAGTACCTTGAGAAGCTCTCCACTTATTAGCTGAATTAAAACCTTGGACCATAGATGGATGCCCTTTGTTGTAAAATGAGGAGTGAGACTGCCTTGCCAAAGGTGGCAATGAACATACATTTGAGGAATAATGCCCAACATGAGTAACCTAGTTTCCCAAGTCCCATAAATGTAAGGCCATTGACAAATACACATTTCTAATAGAAATATTTATGGTACTAAAATGAAGTGCATGACCAAATTCTTTTCATGCTAATGAACCAATTTGAGGATTCATTTCACATTGTTCTATGGATAATTCCACAACACTTGTTACTTCTCTATCTTAATTTTTTGTGTTGGTGTACATGTGCACTGAAGAGCTTCTATCACTACTTGAGCTACTAGCAAATGGTGAGTACTCATCATCATCATCATGTGACATAGGCTCACACGCATATCTTACTTCTTTACATTTCTGATTTCCCCTTCCTAGCTCTTCCTCCTTATCTGTAACTTCTATCATGGGTCCAAGAAGCTCTTCCAACTCTTTCCCATTAATTTTTGTCTGTAACAGTATTTTTTGCATATATTATGATATTGATATGATTTGATGCACCTTCGCTATTTGATCCATACTTCCTAGGGGTCCTAGTATGCCTTCTCACACATTAGGACCCCTAGGATGTCCACAAGACCCCTATGGACACATTGGAATGCTTAAATGTCTCTTAAGGGGTCCTACAACCCCTTTAGACACACTTGAGCATTCAAATGTGTCAAAATAGGTCATGGAGACTTTCTAGGGGTCCTAGTACACCTTATCATGCATTAGGACCCCTAGGAAGTCTGCATGACCCCTATGGACACATTGGAATGCTCAAGTGTGTCTTAAGGGGTCCTACAACCCCTTCGAACACACTTGAGTGTTCAAATGTGTCAAAAGGGGTCATGGAGACTTCCTAGGGGTCCTAGTATGCCTTATCACGCGTTAGGACACCTAGAAAGTCTGGGTGACCCCTATGGAGACATTGGAATGCTCAAGTGTGTCTTAAGGGGTCTTAGGACCCCTTCAAACACACTTGAATGTTTAAATGTGTCAAAAGGGGTCATGGGGAGTTCCTAGGGGTCCTAGTACACCTTATCATGTGTTAGGGACCCTAAGAAGTCCCCATGACCCATATGGACACATTGGAATGCTCAAGTGTGTCTTAAGGGGTCCTACGACCCCTTCAGACACACTTGAGCATTCAAATGTGTCAGAAGGTGTCATGGGGACTTCCTAGGGTCCTAGTATGCCTTATGATGCATTAGGACCCCTAGAAAGTCTGCATGACCCCTATGAAGTTCCTAGTTGAATGCTAAAGTGTGTCTTAAGGCATCCTACGACCCCTTCAAACACACTTGAGTATTCAACTATGTCAAAAGGAGTCATGGGGACTTCCTAGGTGTCCTAGTATGCCTTATCATGTGTTAGGACCCCTAGGAAGTCTCCATGACCCATATGGACACACTAGAATGCTCAAGTGTGTCTTAAGGGGTCCTACAACACCTTTAGACACACTTGAGCATTCAAATGTGTCAGAAGGTGTCATGGGGACTTCCTAGGGGTCCTAGTATGCCTTATGATGCATTAGGACCCCTAGGAAGTCCGCATGACCCCTATGGACACATTAGACACATCAAGTGTGTCTTAAGGTATCCTACGACCCCTTCAGACACATTTGAGCATTCAAATGTGTCAAAAGGGGACATGGGGACTTCCTAGGGTTCCTAGTATGCCTAATCACATGTTAGGACCCCCAAGAACTCCCCATGACCCCAATGGACACATTGGGATTCTCAAGTGTGTCTTAAGGGGTCCTATGACCCCTTCAAACACATTTGATCATTCAATTGTGTCAAAAGGGGTCATGGAGACTTCCTAGGGGTCCTAGTACACCTTATCACATGTTAGGACCCCTAGCAAGTCCACATGACCCCTATGGACACATTCGATACATCAAGTGTGTCTTAAGGGGTCCTACGACCTCTTTGAACACACTTGAGCATTCAAATGTGTCAAAAGCAGTCATGGGGACATCCTAGGGGTCCTAGTATGCCTTATCACATGTTAGGACCCTTAAGAAGTCTGCATGACCCCTATGGACACATTAGACACATCAAGTATGTCTTAAGGGGTCCTACAACCCCTTCAGACACACTTGAGAATTCAAATGTGTCAAAAGGGGTCATGGGGACTTCCTAGGGGTCCTACTATGCCTTTTCACATGTTAGGACCCCTAGGAAGTCTGCATGACCCCTATCGACACATTGGAATTCTCAAATGTTTTTTAAGGGATCCTACGAACCCTTCAGAAACACTTGAGCATTCAAATATGTCAAAAGGTGTCATGGAGACTTCTTAGGGGTCCTAGTATGCCTTATCACACTTTAAGACCCCTAGGAAGTCTAGATGATGCCTATGGAAACATTAGACACATCAAGTGTGTCTTAAGGTGTCCCACGACCCCTTCAAACACATTTGAGCATTCAAATGTGTCAAAAGGGATCATGGGGACTTCCTAGGGGTCCTATTATGCGTTATCACATGTTACGACCCCTAGGAAGTCTGCATGAACCCTATGGACACATTGGAATGCTCAAGTGTGTCTTAAGGGGTCCTACGACCCCGTCGGACACACTTGAGCATTCAAATGTGTCAAAAGGGGTCATGGGGAATTCCTAGGGGTCCTAGTACACCTTATCACATGTTAGGACCCCTAGGAAGTCCCCATGACCCCTATAGACACATTAGAATGCTCAAGTGTATCTTAAGGGGTCCTACGAACCCTTCAGATACATTTGACCATTCAAATGTGTCAAAAGGGGTCATGGAGACTTCTTAGGGGTCCTAGTACACCTTATCACGCGTTAGGAACCCTAGGAAGTCTGCACGACCCCTATGGACACATTAAACACATCAAGTGTGTCTTAAGGGGTCCTATGACCCCTTCGGACACACTTGAGCATTCAAATGTGTCAAAATGGGTCATGGGGACTTCCTACGGGTCCTAGTATGTCTTATTACAGGTTAGGACCCCTAGGATGTCCGCATGACCCCTATGGACACATTAGAGAGATCATGTGTGTCTTAAGGGGTCCTACGACTTCTTTGGACACACTTTAGCATTTAAATATGTCAAAAGCGGTCATGGGGAATTCCTAGGGGTCCTAGTATGCCTTATCACACGTTAGGAACCCTAGAAAGTCTGCATGACCCCTATGGACACATTAGACACATCAAATGTGTCTTAAGGTGTCCTACAACCCCTTCAAACACATTTGAGCATTCAAATGTGTCAAAAGGCATCATGGGGACTTCCTAGGGTCCTAGTATGCCTTATCACGTGTTAGGACTCCTAGAAAGTCCACATGACCCCTATGGACAGACTAGAATGCTCATATGTGTCTTAAGGGGTCCTACGACCCCTTCAGACACACTTGAGTGTTTAAATGTGTCCAAAGGGGTCATGGAGACTTGCTAGGGGTCCTAGTAAGCCTTATCACATGTTAGGACCCTTAGGAAGTCAGCATGACCCCTATGGACAAATTAGACACATCAAGTGTGTCTTAAGGTGTCCTACGACCCCTTCAGACACATTTGAGTGTTCAAATATGTCAAAAGGGGTCGTGGGGACTTCTTAGAGGTCCTAGTATGCCTTATCATGCATTAGCACCCCTAGGAAGTCTGCATGACCCCTATAGACACATTGGAATGCTCAAATGTCTCTTAAGGGGTCTTATGTCTACTTCAGACACACTTGAGTGTTCAAATGTGTTAAAAGGGATCATGGGGACTTCCTAGGGGTCCTAGTATGTCTTATGACATGTTAGGACTTTTAGGAAGTCCCCATGACTGATATCGACACATTGGAATACTCGAGTGTGTCTTAATGGGTCCTACGACCCCTTCGAACACATCTGAGCATTCAATTGTGTCAAAAGGGGTCATGTAGACTTCCTAGAGGTCTTAGTACACCTTATCATGTTTTAGGACCCCTAGCAAGTCTTCATGACCCCCATGGACACATTAGACACATCAAGTGTGTCTTAAGGGGTCCTACGACCCCTTCAAACACACTTGAGCATTCAAATGTGTGAAAAGGGGTCATGGGGACTTACTAGCAGTCCTAGTATGCCTTATCCCACATTTGGACACCTAGGAAGTCCGCATGACCCCTATGGACACATTAGACACATCAAGGGTGTCTTAAGGGGTCCTATGACCCCTTCGGACACACTTGAGCATTCAAATGTGTCAAAAGGGGTCATGGGGACTGCCTAGGTGTCCTAGTACACCTTATCACATGTTAGGACCCCTAAGAAGTCCGCATGACCCCTATGGACACATTTGACACATCAAGTGTGTCTTAAGGTGTCTTACGACCCCTTCAGACACATTTGAGCATTCAAATGTGTCAAAAGGGATCATGGAGATTTCCTAGGGGTTTTAGTAAGCCTTATCACACGTTAGGACCCGTAGGAAGTCTGCATGACCCCTATGGTCACATTGAAATGCTCATATGTGTCTTAAGGGGTCCTACGATGCATTCGGACAAATTTAAGTGTTCAAATTTGTCAAAAGGGTCATGTAGAATTCCAAGGGGTCCTAGTATGCCTTATCACATGTTAGGACCCCTGAGAAGTCTCCATTACCCCTATGGACACATTAGACACATCAAGTGTGTCTTAAGGTGTCCTATGACCCTTTCAAACACATTTTAGCATTCAAATGTTTCAAAATGGGTCATGGGGACTTCCTAGGGGTCCTAGTATGACTTATCACGAGTTAGGATCCTTAGGAAGTCTGCATCACCCCTATGGAGAATTTGGAATGCTCAAATGTGTCTTAAGGGGTCCTACAACCCCTTCGGACACACTTGCACATTCAAATGTGTCAAAAGGGGTAATGGGGACTTCCTAGGGGTCCTAGTATGCCTTATCACATGTTAGGACCCCTAGGAAGTCTCCATGACCCCTATGGAGACATTAGAATGCTCAAGTGTGTCTTAAAGGGTACTACGACCCCTTTAGACAAATTTGAGCATTCAAATGTGTCAAAAGGGGTCATGGGGACTTCCTAGGGGTCCTTGTACACCTTATCATGTGTTAGGACCCCTAGGAAGTCCGCATGACCTTTATGGACACATTGGAATGTTCAAATGTGTCTTAAGCTATCCTATGACCCCTTCGAACACACTTGAGCATTCAAATGTGTCAAAAAGAATCATGGGGACTTCCTAGGGGTCCTAGTATGCCTTATCATATGTTAGGACCCCTAAGAAGTCCCCATGACCCCTATGGAAACATTGGAATGTTCATATGTGTCTTAAGGGTCCCTACGACCCCTTTGGACACATTTGAGCATTCAAATGTGTCAAAAGGGGTCATGGAGACTTTCTACGGGTCTGAGTATGCCTTATGATGTATTAGAACCCCTAGCAAGTTTTCATGAACCCTATGGACACATTAGACACATCAAGTGTGTCTTAAGGGGTCCTACAACCCCTTTAAACACATTTGAGCTTTAAAATTTGTCAAAAGGGGTCATGGGGACTTCCTACATTTCGTAGTACACCTTATCACACGTTAGGACCCATAGGAAGTCCGCATGACCCATATGGCCACATTAGACACATCAAGTGTGTCTTAAGGGGTCCTACGACCCCTTTGGGCACACTTGAGCATTCAAATGTGTCAAAAGGGGTCATGGGGAATTCCTTGGGGTCCTAGTACACCTTATCACGTGTTAGGAACCCTAAGATGTCTACATGACCCCTATGGACTTATTAGAATTCTCATATGTTTCTTAAGGGGTCCCGCAACCCCTTCGAACATAATTGAGCATTCAAATGTGTCAAAACGGGTCATGGAGACTTCCTATGTATCCTAGTATGTCTTATCATGTGTTAGGACCCCTAGGAAGTTTGCATGACCCCTATGGACACATTAGACACATCAAGTGTGTCTTAAGGTTTCCTACCAACCATTCAAACACATTTGAGCATTCAAATGTGTCAAAAGGGTTCATGGGGACTTCCTAGGGCTCCTAGTACTCCTTATCACGTGTTAGGGCCCCTAAGAAGTCTGCATGACCCCTATAGACACATTGGAATACTCAAATGTGTCTTAAGGTGTCCCATGACCCCTTTGGACACACTTGAGCATTCAAATGTGTCAAAAGGGGTCATGGGGACTTCCTAGGGGTTCTAGTACACCTTATCACATGTTAGGACCCCTAGGAAGTCTGCATGACCCCTATGGACACATTAGAAACATCAAGTGTGTCTTAAAGGGTCCTACGACCCCTTTAGACACACTTGAGCATTCAAATGTTTCAAAAAGAGTCATGGGGACTTCATAGGGGTCCTAGTATGCCTTATCATGCATTAGGACCCCTAGGAAATCCTAATGACCCCTATGGATACATTACAAATATCGAGTGTATCTTAAGGTGTCTTACGAACCCTTCGGACACATTTGAGCATTCAAATTTGTCAAAAGGGGTCATGGGGACTTCTTAGAGGTTCTAGTATGCCTTATCACATGTTAGCACCCCTAGGAAGTTTGCATGATGCCTATGGACACATTGGAATGCTCATATGTGTCTTAAGGGGTCCTATGACCCCTTCGGACACATTTGAACATTTAAATGTATCCAAAGGGGTCATGGAGACTTCCTAGGTGTCCTAGTATGCCTTATCACATGTTAGGAAGCCTAAGAAGTCTGCATGACCCGTATGAAAATATTAGACACATCAAGTGTGTCCTAAGGGGTCCTACGACCCCTTCGGACACACTTGAGCATTCAAATGTGTCAAAAGGGGTCATGGGGACTTCCTAGGGGTACTAGTATGCCTTATCACACATTAGGACCCCTAGGAAGTCCCAATGACCCCTATGGACACATTGGAATGCTCAATTGTGTTTTAAGGGGTCCTATGACCTTTTCAGACACATTTGAGTGTTCAAATGTGTCAAAAGGGTTCATGTAGACTTCCTCGGGGTCCTAGTACACCTTATCATGTCTTAGGACCCCTAGGAAGTCTACATGACACCTGTGGACACATTAGACACATCAAGTGTGTCTTAAGGGTTCCTACGAACCATTCAGACACACTTAAGCATTCAAATGTGTGAAAAGGGCTCATAGGGACTTCCTAGGGGTCCTAGTATGCTTTATCAAATGTTAGGACCCCTAAAAAGTCTGGATGACCCCTATGGACACATTAGACACATCAAGTGTGTCTTAAGGGGTCCTACAAACTCTTTAAACACACTTGAGCATTCAAATGTGTCAAAAGGGGACATGGGGACTTCTTAGGAGTCCTAGTATGCCTTATCACACGTTAGGACCCCTAGGAAGTCCACATGACCCTTATGGACACATTAGACACATCAAGTGTGTCTTAAGAGGTAGTACGACTCTTTCGAACATAGTTGAGCATTCAAATGTGTCAAAAGGGGTCATGGAGACTTCTTTGGGGTCCCAGTATGCCTTAACATGTGATAGGACCCCTAGGAAGTCTGAATGACCCTTATGGACACATTAGACACGTCAAGTGTGTCTTAAGGGGTCCTACAACCCTTTCGAACATACTTGTGCATTCAAGTGTGTCGAAAGGGGTCATGGAGACTTTCTAAGGGTCTTAGTATGCCTTATCATGTGTTAGGACCCCTAGGAAACCCCTATGACCCCTATGGACACATTGGAATGCTCAAGTGTATCTTAAGGGGTCCTACGATCCTTTCAGACACACTTCAACATTTAAATGTGTCAAAAGGGGTCATGTAGACTTCCTAAGGGTCCTAGTATGCCTTATCATGCGTTAGGACCCCTAGAAAGTCCCCATGACCCATATGGACACATTAGAATTCTCAAGTGTGTCTTAAGGGGTCCTACGACCCCTTCAAACACACTTGAGTTTTCAAATGTGTAGAAAGGGTCATTGGAAATTCCTAGGGGTCCTAGTACGCCTTATCATGCGTTAAGACCCCTAGGAAGTCCCCATGACCCCTATGGACACATTGGAATGCTCAATTATTTCTTAAGGGGTCCTAGGACCCCTACAGACACACTTGAGCATTCAAATATGTCAGAAAGGGTCATGGGGACTTCCTAGGGGTGTTAGTATACCTTATCTTGCATTAGGACCCCTATGAAGTCCTCATGACTTGTATGGACACATTGGAATGCTCAGGTGTGTCTTAAAGGGTCCTACTACCCCTTCGGACACACTTGAGCATTCAAATATGTTATAAGGGGTCATGGGGACTTCCTAGGGGTGCTAGTATGCATTATCATGTGTTAGGACCCCTTAGAAGTCCCAATGACCCATATGGACACAATGGCATGCTCAAGTGTGTCTTAAAGGGTCCTACGACCTCGTAGGACACACTTGAGCATTCAAATGTGTCAAAATGGGTCATGGGGACTTCCTAGGGGTCTTAGTATGTCTTATCACATGTTAGGACCCCTAGGAAGTCTGCATGACCCTTATGGACACATTAGAGACATCAAGTGTGTCTTAAGTGTTCCTACGACCCCTTCAGACACACTTGAGTGTTCAAATGTGTCAAAAGTGGTCATGGGGAGTTCCTCTGGGTCCTAGTACACCTTATCACATGTTAGGCCCCCTAGGAAGTCTGCATGACCCCTATGGACACATTAAAAACATCAAGTGATTCTTAAGGTGTCCTATGACCCCTTGGGACACATTTCAGCATTCAAATGTGTCAAAAGGGGTCATGGGGACTTCCTTGGAGTCCTAGTATGCCTTATCATGTGCTAGGACCCTTAGGAAGTCTGCATGACCCCTATGGACACATTGCAATGCTCATATGTGTCTTAAGGGATCCTACGACCCCTTCGAACACACTTGACTATTCAAATGTTTCAAAAGGGGTCTAGAGACTTCCTAGGGGTCCTAGTATGCCTTATCACGCATTAGGACCCCTAGGAAGTCTGCATAACCCCTATGGACACATTAGACACATCAAGTGTGTCTTAAGTTGTCCTACGACCCCTTCAAACACATCTGAGAGTTCAAATGTGTCAAAAGGGGTCACAGGGACTTCCTAGGGGTCCTAGTATGCCTTATCACGCGTTAGGACCTTTAGGAAGTCCGCATGACCCCTATGGACACATTGGAATGGTGAAATATGTTCTAAGGGGTCGTACGGCCACTTCAAACATACTTGAGCATTCAAATGTGTCAAAAGGGATCATGGGGACTTCCTAGGGTTCCTAGTATGCGTTATCACATGTTAGGACCTTTAGGAAGTCCCCATGACCCCTATGGAGACATTGGAATGCTCAAGTGTGTCTTTAGGGGTCCTACAAGCTATTCAGACACATCTGAGCATTCAAATGTGTCAAAAGGGGTCATGGAAACTTCTTAGGGGTCTTAGTATGCCTTATTGCGTGTTAGGACCCCTAGCAAGTCTGCATGACCCCTATGGACACATTAGACTCATCAAGTGTGTCTTAACGGGTCCTATGACCCCTTCAGACACACTTGAGCATTCAAATGTGTCAAAATGGGTCATGGGGACTTCCTAAGGTTACTAGTATGCCTTATCACACATTAGGACCCCTAGGAAATTTGCATGACCCCTATGGACACATTAGACACATCAAGTGTGTTTTAAGGGGTCCTACAACCCCTTCGGACACACTTGAGCATTCAAATGTGTCAAAAGGGGTCACAGGGAATTCCTAAGGGTCCTAGTATGCTTTATCACGTGTTAGGACCCTTAGGAAGTCGACATGACCCCTATGGAGATGTTATACACATCAAGTGTGTCTTAAGGTGTCCTACGACACTTTTGGACACATTTGAGCATTCCAATGTGTCAAAAGGGGTCATGGGGTCTTCCTAGGGGTCCTAGTGCGCTTTATCTCATGTTAAGACCCCTAGGAAGTCTGCATGACCCCTATGGTCACATTGGAATGCTCATATGTCTCTTAAGGAGTCCTACGACACCTTCAGACACACTTGAGGGTTCAAATCTATCAAAAGGGGTGATGGAGACTTCCAAGAGGTCCTAGTATGCCTTATCACACATTAGGACCCCTAGGAAGTCTGCATTACCCCTATGGACACGTTAGACACATTAAGTGTGTCTTAAGGTTTCCTATCAACCTTTCAGACACATTTTAGTGTTCAAATGTGTCAAAACAGGTCATGGGGACTTCCTAGGGGTCAGAGTACACCTTATCATGCGTTAGGACCCCTAGGAAGTCCAGATGAACCCTATGGAGACATTGGAATGCTCAAATGTGTCTTAAGGGTTCCTACAACCCCTTCGAACACACTTGAGCATTCAAATGTGTCAAAGGGGGTCATGGGGAGTTCCTAGGAGTCTTGGTACAACTTATCACACATTAGGACCCCTAAGAAGTGCCCTTGACCCCTATGGACACATTAAAATGCTCAAGTGTGTCTTAAGGGGCCCTATGACCCCTTCAGACACATTTGAGCATTCAAATGTGTCAAAACGGGTCATGGGCACTTCCTAGGGGTCCTTGTACACCTTATCACACGTTAAGACCTCTATGAAGTCTGCATGACCCATATGGACACATCGCAATGTTCACATGTGTCTTAAGGGGTCCTACGACCCCTTCGGACACAATTAAGCATTCAAATATTTCAAAAGGAATCATGGGGACTTCCTAGGGGTCCTAGTATGCCTTATCACATATTAGGACCCCTTGGAAAACCCCATGACCCCTATGGACACATTGGAATGCTCAAGTGGGTCTTAAGGACTCCTATGACCCGTTTGGACACATTTGAATTGTCAAATGTGTCAAAAGGGGTCATGTAGACTTCATAGGGGTCCTAGTATGCCTTATGACATGTTAGAACCCCTAGGAAGTCTGCATGACCCCTATGGACACATCAGACACATCAAGTGTGTCTTAAGGGGTCCTACGACCCCTCCAAACACACTTGAGCTTTCAAATTTGGCAAAAGGGGTCATGGGGACTTCCTAGGGGTCCTAGTATGTCTTACCACATGTTAGGACCCTTAGAATGTCTGTCGTACCCCTATGGACACATTAGACACATCAAGTGTGTCTTAAGGGGTCCTACGACCCCTTCGGACATAGTTGAGCATTCAAATGTGTCAAAAGGGGTCATGGGAACTTCATAGGGGTCCTAGTATACCTTATCATGAGTTAGGACCCCTAAGAAGTTTGCATGACCCCTGTAGACACATTAGAAACATTAAGTGTGTCTTAAGGTGTCCTACGAGCCCTTCAGATACATTTGAGCATACAAATATGTCAAAAGGGGTCATGGGGACTTCCTAGGTGTCCTACTACACCTTATTATGCGTTAGGACCTGAAGGAAGTTCACATGACCCCTATGGACACTTTAGAATGCTCGTATGTTTCTTAAGGGGTCTTATGACCCTTTCAGACACACTTGAGCATTCAAATGTGTCAAAAGGGGTCATGGAGACTTCCTAGGGGTCCTAGTACACCTTATCACGTGTTAGTACACATTTGAACATTCAAATGTGTCAAAAGGGGTCTTGGGGAATTCTTAGAGGTCTTAGTACGCCTTATCATTTGTTAGGACCCCTAGGAAGTCTACATGACCCCTATGGAAACATTAGAATGCTCAAATGTGTCTTACGGTGTCCTATGAACCCTGCAAACACACTTGAGCATTCAAATGTGTCAAAATGAGTCATGCAGACTTCTTAGGGGTCCTAGTATGCCTTATCACATGTTAGGACCCCTAGGAAGTCCCCATGACCCCTATGAACACATTGGAATTCTCAATTGTGTCTTAAGGGGTCCTACGACCCCTTCAAACACATGTGAGGATTCAAATGTGTCAAAATTGGTCATGGAGCCTTCTTAAGGGTCTTAGTATGCTTTATCATGTGTTACAACCCCTAGGAATTTTGCATGACCCCTATGGATACATTAGACTTATCAAGTATGTCTTAAGGGGTCCTACGACCCCTTCAGACACACTTGAGCATTCAAATGTGTTAAAAGGGGTCATGGGGACTTCCTAGGGGTCCTAGTATGCCTTATCACGCATTAGGACCCCTAGGAAGTCTGCTTGACCACTATGGACACATTAGACACATCAAGTGTGTCTAAAGCTCTCCTACAACCCCTTCGGAGGCATTTGACCATTCAACTATGTCAAAAGGGGTCATGGGGACTTTCAAGGGGTCCTAGTATGCCTTATCATGCGTTAGGAACCCTAGGAAGTCTGCATGACCTCTATGAATATATTGGAATGCTCATATGTGTCTTAAGGGGTCCTATGACCCCTTCAGACACACTTGAGCATTCAAATGTGTCAAAAGGGGTCATGGAGACTTCCTAAGGGTCCTAGTATGCCTTATCACATGTTAGGACCCCTAGGAAGTCTGCATGAACCTTATGGACACATTAGACACATCAAGTGTATCTTAAGGTGTCCTAGCACCCATTCGAACACATTTGAGCATTCAAATGTTTCAAAAGGGGTCATGGGAGCTTCCTAGGGGTCTTAGTACTCCTTATCATGCGTTAGGACCCCTAGGAAATCCGCATGACCCCTATGGACACATTGGAATGCTACAATGTGTCTTAAGGTGTCCTACATTCCCTTCGAACACACTTGAGCATTCAAATGTGTCAAAAGGGGTCATGGTGACTTCCTAGGGGTTCTAGTACACCTTATCACACGTTATGACATCTAGGAATTCTGCATGACCCCTATGGACACATTATAAATATCAAGTGTGTCTTAAGGGGTCTTACGACCCCTTCGGACATACTTGAGCATTCAAATGTGTCAAAAGGGGTCATGGGGACTTTATAAGGGTCCTAGTATGCCTTATCATGCATTAGGACCCCTAGGAAGTTCGCATGACCCCTATGGACACATTAGACACATCAAGTTTATCTTACGGTGTCCTACGACCCCTTCAAACACATTTGAGCATTCAAATGTGTCAAAAGGGGTCATGGGGACTTCTTAGGGGTCCTAGTATGCCTTATCACACATTAAGACCCCTAGGAAGTCCCCATGACTCCTATGGACACATTACAATTCTCAATTGTGTCTTAAGGGGTTGTACGACCCATTCAAACACATTTGAGTGTTCAAATGTGTCAAAAGGGGTCATGGAGCCTTCCTAGGGTTCCTAATACACCTTATCATGCATTGGGACCCCTAGGAAGTTCGCATGACCCCTATGGATACATTAGACACATCGAGTGTGTCTTAAGGGGAGCTACGACCCCTTCAGACACACTTATGTGTTCAAATGTGTCACAAGGGGTCATTGGGACTTCCTAGGGGTCCTAGTTCACCTTATCACGTGTTAGGACCCCTAAGAATTCTGCATGACCCTTATGGACACATTAGACACATCAAGTCTGTCTAAATGTGTCCTACAACCCCTTATGACACATTTGAGCATTCAAATGTGTCAAAAGGGGTCATGGGGACTTCCTAGGGGTCCTAGTATGCCTTATCACGTGTTAGGACCACTATGAAGTCTACATGACCCCTATGAACACATTGGAATGCTCATATATGTCTTAAGGGGTCCTATGACCCCTTCGAACACACTTGAGCATTCAAATATGTCAAAAGGGGTGATGGAGACTTCTTGTGGGTCCCAGTATGCCTTATCATGCGTAAGGACCCCTAGGAAGTCTACATGACCCCTATGGACACATTAGACACATCAAGTGTGTCTTAAGGTGTCCTACCACACCTTCGAACACATTTGAGTGTTCAAATGTGTCGAAAGGGGTCATGGAGACTTCCTAGGGGTCTTAGTATGCCTAATCACATGTGAGGACACCTAGGAAGTCTCCATGACAACTATGGACACATTAGAATGCTCAAATGTGTCTTAAGGGGTCCTAGGACCCCTTTAGACACACTTGAGAGTTCAAATGCATCAAAAGGGATCATGGGGAATTCTTAGGAGTTCTAGTATGCCTTATCAAATGTTAGGACCCCTAGGAAGTCTGTATGACCCCTTTGGACACATTAGAAACATCAAGTGTGTCTTAAGGGGTCATACGACCCCTTCAGACACACTTGACCATTCAAATGTGTCAGAAGGGGTCATGGGGACTTCCTAGGGGTCCTAGTAGTCCTTATCACATGTTAGGACCCCTAGGAAGTCTACATGACCCCTATGGACATAGTAGACACATCAAGTGTGTCTTAAGGTGCCCTAGGACCCCTTCAGACACATTTGAGCATTCAAATGTGTCAAAAGGGGTCATTGGGACTTCCTAGGGGTCCTAGTATGCCTTATCACGTGTTAGGACCGCTAGGAAGTCCGCATGATGCCTATGGACACATTGGAATGCTCATATGTGTCTTAATGGGTCATATGACCCCTTTGAACACACTTGAGCACTCAAATGTGTCCAAAAGGGTCATGGAGACTTCCTAGGGGTCCTAATATGCCTTACCACAAATTAGGACCCCTAGAAAGTCTGCATGACCCCTATGGAAACATTAGACACATAAGGTGTGTCTTAAGGGGTCCTACGACTCCTTCGGACACACTTGAGCATTCAAATGTGTCAAAAGGGGTCATGGGGACTTCCTAGGGGTACTAGTATGCCTTATCACACATTAGGACCCCTAGGAAGTCCCAATGACCCCTATGGACACATTGGAATGCTCAATTGTGTCTTAAGGGGTCCTATGACCTTTTCAGACACATTTGAGTGTTCAAATGTGTCAAAAGGGTTCATGTAGACTTCCTCGGGGTCCTAGTACACCTTATCATGTCTTAGGACCCCTAGGAAGTCTACATGACACCTGTGGACACATTAGACACATCAAGTGTGTCTTAAGGGTTCCTATGAACCCTTCAGACACACTTGAGCATTCAAATGTGTCAAAAGGGCTCATGGGGACTTCCTAGGGGTCTTGGTACACTTTATCACATGTTAAGAGCCTTAGAAAGTCCGCATTATCCCTATGGACACATTAGACACATCAAGTGTGTCGTAAGGGGTCCTATGACCGCTTTGGACACACTTAAGCATTCAAATGTGTCAAAAGGAGTCATGGGGACTTCCTAGGGGTCCTAATACACCTTATCACACATTAGGACCCCTAGGAAGTCTGCATGACCCCTATGGACACATTAGACACATCAAGTGTGTCTTTAGCGGTCCTATGACCCCTTCAGACACACTTGAGCATTCAAATGTGTCAAAAGGGGTCATGGAGACTTCCTAGGGGTCCTAGTATGCCTTATCATGCAATAAGACCCCTAGGAAGTTTGCATGACCCTTATGGACACATTAGACACATCAAGCGTGTCTTAAGGTGTCCTACAACCCCTTCAGACATACTTGAACATTCAAATGTGTCAAAAAGGGTCATGGGGACTTCATAGGGTTCCTATTATGCCTTATTACGAGTTAGGACTCCTAGGTATTCCCCATGACCCCTATGGACACATTGGAATGTTCAAGTGTGTCTTAAGGGGTCCTACGACCCCTTTAGACACACTTGAGTATTCAAATGTGTCAGAAGGGGTCATGGGGACTTCCTAGGGGTCCTAGTATGCCTAATCACGTGTTAGGACCCCTAGGAAGTCCACATGACCCATATGGACACATTGGAATGCTCAAGTGTGTCTTAAGGGGTCCTACGACCCCTTGAGACACACTTGAGTGTTCCAGTGTGTCAGAAGGGGTCATGGGGACTTCCTAGGGGTCATAGAATGCCTTATCACATGTTAGGACCCCTAGGAAGTCTCCATGACCCCTATGGACACATTGGAAAGCTCAAGTGTGTGTTAAGGGGTCCTACAACCCCTTCAGACACACTTGAGTGTTGAAATGTGTCAGAAGGGGTCATGGGGTATTCCTAGGGGTGTTAGTACACCTTATCACACATTAGGACCCCCATGAAGTCACCATGACCCCTGTGGACACATTGGAATGTTGAAGTGTGTCTTAAGGGGTCCTACAACCCCTTTAGACACACTTGAGCATTCAAATGTGTCCGAAAGGGTCATGGGGACTTCCTAGGGGTCCTAGTATGCTTTATCATGCGTTAGGACCCCTAGGAAGTCCCCATGACCCATATGGACACATTAGAATGCTCAAGTGTGTCTTAAGGGGTCTTACGACCCCTTCAGACACACTTGAGTGTTGAAATTTGTTAGAAGGGGTCATGGGGACTTCCTAGGGGTCCTAGTATGCCTTATCATGCATTAGGATTCCTAGGAAGTCCCCATGACCCCTATGGACAAATTGGAATGCTCAAGTGTGTCTTAATGGGTCCTACGACCCCTTCAGACACACTTGAGCATTCAAATGTGTTAGAAGGGGTCATGGAGACTTATTCAGTATAGTCAGACCACCGACATTAGGTGTCTGTAGAAAAATCCTTTGCTAGATACTTTCAAGAGGACTTGGGTTGAAATTGTCTTTCATCAAATCAACTATGCAGGTTTTTTTTCGAATACATTATATACCTTAGTATATATATTATATACATTATATATATTATATACATTAGTATATAATACATTAATATATATATATATATATATATATATTATATTATATTATATTATATTATATATATATATATATATTATATACATTAGTACATATAATACATTAGTATATATATAATATACATTATATATATTATATACCCCATTTTATATGTAAAAGTTCAATTTTTTCATTTGCTTCAGCCCTTTTTTTCATCTGACTGGAAATATTGGGTACCCGATTTGGAATTGGGTACCTGATTTTTGACTGGTCATATTTGACCAAAATATTCCCTATCCCCACAAACAAAACAAGCGTGGGATTTCAGACTTTTTCACAGGTTGCAGGAAAAAAAATGTGATTTGGGGCCCATTTTTTTTTGTCAACTCATGGTCTCACCATGGGAAGCAACAGTCATCGAAAGGCTAAACAGAAGAGGAAGGTGACGAATGAAGAAATTCAAGCATATAGGGAAAAAGATAGGGAAAATCATCGAAGAAGGAGAGAAGGTATGTTAAACATTAATCAAGGTGACCCCGTAAATGTAGTTGCAAGTGAAGAGGATGTTGAATTTGAAAATAATATGGAAATTAGTTTTGTGAATGAAAACATAGTTTTGGGGAATGACAATGAATGGAATGAAGATGAAAATGTACAGATGGAGATTGAAAATGTAGACTTGAGAAATGAAAATGTTTCACAAGAACCACATGAATGTTACACATCTCTAAATTATATGTGAAATGAAGTCCCTTGCAATAAAGATAATCAATCTTCAAATTCAGGGCTTTCAAGAACACCTAAATTGTTAATTGAAATTGAGTAGAACATTATGAATAATTGGGAAGGAAAGAGGTCACATAGAACCGTTAGGTTGTGGGCTTCAAGAATTTATGATCAATTTTTTGGAAACAAGACATTGGTTGAGCAATATCAAATTTTTGTGCAATTGTTAAAGATGAAAAAGATGAGACCTGTGCTTGTGAAATTGAAGATTTGTGTGAATAAGAAAATGGAGAGAAATTCCATTCTTGTGAAGAATCTTTTCAGTGCTCTCAATAGCATTGGGAAGACTAGTAGAGAAAAAGATGAGAGTTTCTTGGAGGGTAAACACTAGTGTATCTTTCAAACCGTCCGTCCTGGCATCGAACCATCTGCTCGATCAGTTTTGATTGGCCAAGTAAACACCAGTGACAACCCCATTCCGCCCACAGAGTCACTGGAATTCTTGCGACCATGCTCAACCCAAGTGACCCTAAGGTGCACTGAGAATGATTGGGCAACAATCTTCCAAGGGTCATATCTTGAACCTCATGAGAGGTATTGACAAACTATCAAGGGCTAAGGGATCGTGATTCTGAGGTCTATAATAACCTCTCTCATTTTGGGCAATTTGACTTCGTTGGCATTTGGAAAGGTTATCTTAGTCGATGCCAAAACTTGCAGTGTAGGTGAGTTGAACGTAGCTCAATAGTGTATCTTTCAAACCATCCATCTTGGCATCGAACCATCTACTCCATCGGCTTTGGTTGGCTGGGTAAATGCCAGTGACAACCCCGTTCCACCCATGGAGTCACTGGAACGCTCGTGACCACGCTCGACCCAAGTGAACCCAAGGTGCACTAAGCATGATTGGGCAAAGATATTCCAAGGGTCATATCTTGAACCTCGTGAGAGGTATCAAAAAAATATCAAGGGGTATGAGATGGTGTTTCTAAGGTCTACAATAACCTCTCTCAATTTAAGGCGATTCGACTTCATTTGCATTTGGCAAGGCAATCTCAGTCGATGCCAAAACTTGCAGTGAGGGTCCTGGCATCGAACCGTCTGCTCCATCAGCTTCGGTTGGCTAGGTAAACACCATTGACAACCCCGTTCCATCCACAAAGTCACTAGAATGCTCACGACCACGCTCAACCCAAGTGACCCCAAGGTGCACTAAGCATGATTGGCCAATGATCTTTTGAGGCTCATATCTCAGACCTTGTGAGAGGTATCAACAAACCATTAGGGGCTACAGGATCATGATTCTGAGGTTTACAATAACCTCTCTTATTTTTGGGTGATCTGACTTCATTTGCATTTGGCAAGGCGATCTCAATCGATGCCCAAACTTGCAGTAAGGGTTAGTTGAAAGTAGCTCAGTAGTGTATCTTTCAAACCGTCCATCCTAAGATTGAACCGTCTACTGCATCAGCTCTGTTTGGCTGGGTAAATTCTAGTGACAACCCCATTCTTCCCATGGAGTCACTGGAACACTCACGACCATGCTCGACCCAAGTGACCCCAAGGTGCACTACGCACAATTGGGTAGCGATCTTATGAGGGTCGTATTACAGACCTCATGAGAGGTATCAACAAACCCTTAGGGGCTACAAGATTGTCTTTCCAAGGTCTACAATAACCTCTCTCGATTTTGGGCAATTTGACTTCGTTTGCATTTGGGAAGGTGATCTCAATTGATGCCAAAACTTGCAGTGAGGGTTAGTTGAAAGTAGCTTAGTAGTGTATCTTTCAAACCGTCTGTCCTGGGATTGAACTGTCTGCGCCATCAGCTCTGATGGCTGGGTAAATGTTAGAGACAACCCCGTTCTACCCACGGAGTCACTGGAATGCTCGCGACCATGCTCGACCCAAGTGACCCCAAGGTGCACTAAGCACGGTTGGGCAGTGATCTTTCAAGGGTCATATCTCAGACCTCATGAGAGGTATTGACAAACCATTAGGGGCTATAGGATCATGTTTCCGAGGTCTACAATAACCTCTCTTAGTTTTGGGCAATTCAACTTCTTTTGCATTTGGAAAGGTGATCTCAGTCGATGCCAAAACTTGCAGTGAAGGTTAGTTGAAAGTAGCTCAGCAGTGTATCTTTCAAACCGTCCATCCTGGAATTGAACCGTTTGCTCCATCAACTCCAATTGGTTGGGTAAATGTCACTGAAAACCCCATTTTTCTCATGGAGTCACTGGAACGCTTGTGACCACGCTCAACCCAAGTGACCCCAAGGTGCACTAAGCACGGTTCAGCAGTGATCTTCTGAGGGTCGTATCTTAGACCTCATGAGAGGTATCGACAAACTATCAAGGGATACAAGATTGTGTTTTTGAGGTCTACAATAACCTCTCTCAATTTTGGGCTATTCAACTTCATTTACATTTGGCAAGGCGATCTCATTTGATGCCAAAACTTACAGTGAGGGTCAGTTGAAAGTAGCTCAGCAGTGTATCTTTCAAACCATCTGTCCTAGGATCAAACCATCTACTCCATCAGCTCTGGTTGGCTGGGTAAATTCTAGTGACAAAATCGTTCTACCCACGGAGTCACTAGAATGCTCGCGACCACACTTGACCCAAGTGACTCCAAGGTGCACTAAGCACGATTGGGCAGCGATCTTTCAAGGGTTGTATCTCAGACCTCGTGAGAGGTATCAACAAACCATTAGGGGCTACATGATCATGATTTTGAGTTCTACAATAACCTCTCTTGGTTTTAGGTGATTTGACTTCATTTGTATTTGGCAAGGTGATCTCAGTCGATGCCAAAACTTACAGTGAGGGTCAGTTGAAAGTAGCTCAGCAGTGTATCTTTCAAACCATCCATCTTGGCATCAAACCGTCAGCTCCATCAGCTCTTTTTGGCCAGGTAAACACCACTAACAACCCCATTCTTCCCACGGAGTCACTGGAATGCTCACGACCACGCTCGACCCAAGTGACCCAAAGGTGCACTAAGCATGATTGGGAAATGATCTTCTGAGGGTTATCTTGAACCTTGTGAGAGGTATCGACAAACCATCAGGGGCTACATGATTGTATTTCAGAGGTCTACAATAACCTCTCTCAGTTTTGGGCAATTTGACTTCATTTGCATTTGGCAAGGCTATCTCAGTCGATGCCAAAACTTACAGTGAGGGTCAGTTGAAAGTAGCTCAGCAGTGTATCTTTCAAACCGTCTGTCCTGGCATCGAACCGTCTACTCCATCAGCTCTGGTTGGTCGGGTAAATTCCACTGACAACCTCATTCTACCTATGGATTTACTAGAACGCTCGCGACCACGCTCAACCCAATTGACCCTAACGTGCACTAAGCATGATTGGGCAGCGATCTTCTGAGGCTCGTATCTCAGACCTTGTGAGAGGTATCAAAAAACCATTAGGGGCTACAAGATCATGTTTCCAAGGTCTACAATAACCTCTCTCAGTTTTGGGTGATTTGCAAGGCGATCTCAATCGATGTCAAAACTTATAGTGTGGGTTAGTTGAAAGTAGCTCAGTAGTGTATCTTTCAAACCATCTGTCCTGGCATCAAACTGTCTGCTCCATCAGCTCTGGTTGGCTAGGTAAACACCACTAACAACCATGTTCCATCCATGGAGTTACTGGAATGCTCGCGACCACGCTCGACCCAAGTGACCCCAAGGTGCACTAAGCATGATTGGGAAGCAATATTCTGAGGGTCGTATCTCATACCTCATGAGAGGTATCAAAAAACCTTCAAGGGATACAAGATCATGTTTCTAAGGTCTACAATAACCTCTCTCAATTTTGGGTGATTCAACTTTGTTTGCATTTGGAAAGGCGATCTCAGTCGATGCCAAAACTTGCAGTGACGGTCAGTTGAAAGTAGCCCAACAGTGTATCTTTCAAACCATCTATCCTGGCATCAAACCATCTATTCCATCAGCTTTGGTTGGCCAAGTAAATGCTAGTGACAACCCCATTCCACCCACGGAGTCACTGGAATGCTCGCGACCATGCTCTACCCAAGTGATCCCAAGGTGCACTAAGCATGATTGGGCAATGATCTTTCAAGACTCGTATCTTGGACCTCGTGAGAGGTATCGATAAACCATCAAGGGATACAAGATTTCATTTTTGAGGTCTACAATAACCTCTCTTGGTTTTGGGTGATTCGACTTCATTTGCATTTGGCAAGGCAATCTTAGTCGATGCCAAAACTTGCAGTGAGGGTTAGCTTAAAGTAGCTCAGCAGTGTATCTTTCAAACCATCCATCTTGGCATTGAACCGTCTACTCCATTAGCTCTAGTTGACCTGGTAAACACCACTAACAACCCCATTCTACCCACGGAGTCACTGGAACGCTCGCGACCATGCTCGACCCAAGTGACCCCAAGGTGCACTAAGCATGATTGGGCAGCGATCTTTCAAGGCTTGTATCTCAGACCTCGTGAGACATATCAACAAATTGTCAGGGACTACAAGATCATGTTTCTAAGGTATACAATAACCTCTCTCAATTTTGGTTGATTTGACTTCATTTGCATTTGGCAAGGCGATCTCAGTCGATGTCAAAACTTACAGTGAGGGTCAGTTGAAAGTAGCTCAGCAGTGTATCTTTCAAACCCTCTATTCTGGCATCAAACCATCTACTCCATCAGCTCTGGTTGGTTGGGTAAACACCAGTGACAACCTTTTTTTGCCCAAGAAGTCACTAGAACGCTCGCAACCACGCTCAACCCAAGTGACCTAACAACACAAGTGTTACATTTCTCTGTGGATTTAGTAAACCCCATTATGTTGAGTTATATACATAGTGAGTATATACATAGTATTGAAACAATGTAGTACTAAGTGGCTCAAGTGAGTATATATAATGGTATGAAACATAAGAACATAGGAAATCTATAGAATTTAAACCTCAAACATAATAAGCTCCATGAACAGGGTATTCCAGAGTAAAGAAAAACAAATGTAACTTCAACAAGATATAATTTAAATCATAATGATAATCATAGTCAAGATATAACTTCACCAGTCAATTCCATAAACATGAATAATAAATATGTATACAAAAGATGACGCAAATATAACATAAAAATGAACATGTTCTATATATAGAAAGTATCAAATGTATCAAAAGTATCTCCATATACAAATATGGTACATGCCATTTCAAAATGTCTACAAAATCAATATTTCAAGGTGTACAGTGTGGCATATATACCATCTCAAAATATTCCAAGTGGCATCTCTAAATGACCACGAAACTAAAACTACATCCTATGTCGTAGGGGTATCATCAAAATGTAGCCTCTTTGAAGAAGTGTTTGGCTTTGATTGATCTTGCATTAAAAATGAGTTCAAACCCAAGTTAGATTGCTTACTTCATATGATTTGTACATATATATATATATATATATATATATATATATATATATATATATATATATATATATATATATATATATATATATATATATATATATATATATATATATATATATATATATATATATATATATATATAATTCATAATTCAAACACTAATTTAATTAAAATTATAACTAAATACAAATATATGTACCTGGCCTCTCAGTCGCCTACCACGATCAGGTGTCCTAGCTTAAGTCCTTGGTAGCGAAGGGACCATGCCAACAATACCAACTCTAACCTATAAATATATATTTGCAATAATGAGATTAGTAGAGTGGTGCAACATAGAGTAATAAATCTATAAAATAGGATGATTTGAACTAAAATTAAAACTTACATCTGGTGATCCCTCCTCTGGAATAGTGGGCTGAGTCAACAAAGATACGAAAGATTCTCGTGGGCCCTCCCTCACACTAGGAGTAACCTATGAGAGTAAAAATATTGTCAATTATATATAAATGTACTTCATCATAACAACCCTAGTTACAAAATACAAATAACAATATGTAAAAGTCTATGTCCAATCGGGCTATCACTCCGAATAGAGATGCCTATCAGCCTAGGCTCCCGAACCCATGTCGAAACATCATTGATAGCCAAACCCTATACAATAAATTCAAGTAGAATATTTATTACTACACACAAGTGGCATACATATGCATGCATAATTGATCTTAAATAATTAATTACCTTTCTTTTGTCGACACCTAATGAAGGAACCCCTCGTGCCCCCCACTGACATCGGTTGTAGCCTACAAGAGTACAATAAGATGACAATATATTAGTAAATATATGAATTTAATTTCTCTAGTTGATAGAGATTTAAGAATGTACACCAAATGATATAAAAAAATTAATGGGTACATAATTTATAATATACCGTATAGGCATCAAGGCCAAAAGAAATGGTTGAATCTGTGGACTCATCCACCTGTCTCAACTCCTCCTATGTCATCAACTAAGCATAAATGGAAAAAATATATATACATAAGTGCATGCAATCATTAAAACTAATCTAAATAAATATATTAAATAAGTCATGTGACAAATTTATTTATAATGTTTACTCTTACCGTATCAACAGGAGTCCATGGCTCTGCGTACAGCTCTTGAGCACTCTCATGAGATGTAGATGCTCCATGAGGTGTTGTAGCCTCTGCAGCTGCATCTCCTACATCCTCCTCATCAATAACATAGTGATATGTATCAGCATCATTAAGCGGTTTGAGGCACATATTCTTGCATATAATGCAAATATAGGGCTCACATACATGTGAACTTCGACGAGATGTCGATGCACCAACATCATCCACACCAGGAGGCAACAATGACCTAGCCTACATGATCAACTGATCACTCAACAAATTAATGGCCCTAATAGTCTATGAGGCAGCCTCTATAATGATATCGGGATGCTGCACTTGAGGAGGGGGTGCGACATCAGTGGGGGGGACAAAGGTAGTGGCCTTTTTGTGTTGGGCAAATGGCCTAGTCTGAGTAGCTCCTCCGCCTACGCCCATGTTGGGCCTCATACTCCAATAATTAACATTGTGACCACGCACAAACTCATCATACAATTTTTTTATGAAATAGAAAGGGAGCTCCAAATTGCTATGGGGTGGTTTATCAAAAACCATCCACCAGCGATCCCAAAAGTGTGTGTGCATTGCTTCATTTGTGCACCATTTTATTGATAATTTGGGCTTTTTGGGGTCAACTGGTAATCCAATTTTAGGATTCACAAAAAGAGAGGCTATATCTTCTTTACTTATATTTAGGGCCGCAATCCCATCATGGTCAAGCCTGTCCTCAAATTGGGCGTGCATATCATCACGCCAATAAAGAACAACATTATGTTGTTGCATGAGTGTGTCAATATTTTCAATAATAGTATTTAATGTGGCAAGCATGGGACCTAATGTAGGTATATTCTAATATGTATTTTGGAAACCTCATATTGTGTTCAAATTATCTTGTATCAAATCTTCTAAAGATTGAGGTTTTTGAGATAGGGGATTCTTTTGGGGATCGTTATTTGGTGCGGGAGGGTTATTTTCTTCATTATTGTCAGCCATGCTTGATTAAATTAAAAAAAATATAAATTTCAATTTGATTTCATATATTATTACAAAAATAAATACAAAACCCTATTTCAACCAAAAAAACTATATTTAGGATCAAAATGAAATAAAACAATCAAAATCTACAAATAATTTACTTACCGTATATTGCGGAGATCAAATTTGTTGTTGTAGAGATAGAATTTGTTGTTACAAAAATTAGATACATGAAAATATCATGTATATGATATTTGCAACCGTTTTCCAAACCCAAAACATGAGGAGAAATGAGGAAAATGGCTCGTGGGTTTTGATTTATGCCACAGGTTTCGGGTACCCGATAGTATATCAGGTACCTGATTAGGCTTGTACTTTGGTGTCAAGTTTTCCCAGGTGTACTGACACCTAGGCCTACTAAAAAGTCAACAAGCATTTTCATGTGCTTTTGGATGAGTGAAAAGTGAATGGTTTGAGATTTAATATCCAGGATAAGCTTGGTATCTGAAGTTTGAATCTATTGAAGATGCTTATCAGTATGTTCTGAAGGAAGAAGATAAGTTGAAAAGGAGACAACATAGTAATCCCGAGGGAAGGAAAATATTGATCACTCGATGAAGGATAAACCGATTAGAGAAGATGAACAGAAACCTGTGGAGCTGAAGAAGAAGACATGTAGAGTTATCTTTAAAAGTACTTGTTATAATTGTGCTGAAGGACACCGCTCTTTTGAGTGTACACAGAAGAAGCTTGGTGACCGATAGACTGTTGTGGTGAATGAGAATATTTAGAATGAGCCTGAATCTGAGAACTTGCTAGTTCAAAGAACATTTCTTGGTACAAAGGTGGAACATTTTCAGAGGAGTAACTTGTACAAAACTTGGTGCAAGTCTGGAGGTAAACTTTGTGATGTTATTGTTGATAGTGGTAGTACTGATAACCTTGTTGCTAAGGACATGGTTCAAAAACTTGGTTTGAAGAGAATGAGACATCCTTGTCCTTATAGGATTGGCTTGTAGCAAGATGATCATGCTCTGGAAGTGAGGGAATAATGCTTTGTTGATGTTCAGATTGGACAGTATAAGGATCTTGTGTTATGTGATATTGTGGAGATGAATAGTTGTCATATATTGCTCGGTAGACCTTGGAAATATGATTACATAGCTATGTATGATTGTGTGAAGAATGTGTTTACTATTGAGAAGGATGAAAAGAAGTTTTCCCTGATGCCTTTGTTGGATACAAAACTCGGTAGGAGAAGCCTGAGTATCAGTAGATGAGTTGAGTTGTCAAATCTTGAGAGGATGGATGGTCAGCATGGAGAACAAGCTTGTGTGTTATCAAGGAAAGATTTGAAAAGGTAGAGGAAACATAAGTGGAAGAGTATGCAAGGTGAAAAGTTGGAGGACTTGTATGTGAAGAACCAGTTCGGGGTTTATGTGTTGAATCCCAGAAGATGTTCTTCCAACATATGAGAACATCTTTTCAAACTTGGGGTGCCTGATGCAGGGGCATTCTAGGGTACTGAGTGAATCTGCATGGTGGTGTGTTGTTTTGTTTCTGTGTTACTCGGTTGCAGATTTAACTGATGGTCTCGGTTATTGAAGGAGGCTCGGTCACTGAAGGAACTTGGTGAAACCTCTTGTGCTCGATGGAACTTGTACTCAGCAATGCCTATGGTGCTTAGTCGACATGCTTGCTTGGTGATGCTTGGCGTGGTTGATTGTTTTACTGGTGCTCTGTTGTTTTACTAGTGCTCGATTGTTTCTCTGGTGCTCGGTAGTTCTGGTTTACAAACTAGAGTTCTTGGTGATTTGGTTGGCCAACTTAGTGCATTTATTGTTGGTAGTCATTGTTGCATTCTCCTATGTATTGTGTGTGTGAAAATTGTACCTAGCTATTGACACAACACTTCAGTAAAACATTAGAAGTTAGCAAAATCAAAATCTGCAGATAAATGAAAAGCTAAGCTAACCAAGCGAATTACTGCCTTCTAGTAGATGCAAGTATGTATTCTCAGATTAGACCGAGATCAGTGACAATGCAACACCTAAACAAAGGATTTAAATGATTGAAAGCAATGAATATGGAATGCATATTAATCTATCTTTTTGGATTTTTGATGCAATAAGATGAAAAACTTGATATGAAACTAGTCTAGAATGAATTGGAATGCTATGCAAATTACTCTAACAATAATATGCTATGATATGAAAATGGATGCAAAGCTATGAAAGACAATGAATGATCTCACAAAAATCGCCTATCGCAAGTGCTTGATTTTTAGATGCAATTTCGCCAAAGTGATTGCGCAAATTCGAAGGGGTCTTTTTGTGAAGAGTTGAGCCTTGTTTTTATAGAAATCTAGGGCTTGAGGATGCATTGAGAAAAGCCATAAATCACTCTTAATAAAATCAGGTCAATTTTTGAGTTAACGAGAAATCAAGAATAATTAACTCACAAAAATCATGCAAAAGCAGTGTTTAACTCAAAATAGAGTTTTAGGTCAATTTACAACTCACAATCACACATGTTGAGTTTAAATTTAAAATTGGTTGTTGATTTCTAGTTGACTAATTTTCTGATTGTGCATGATTTAATTATGAATTAAATTAAAAATAAAGTGATTTATTCTCAACTTAACTGATCTTGAGTTTAAAAATAACTGATTTATGGGTTAATCAATTATTAAATCAAACTTTTATTCTAAACTATATTATTAAATATTGACAACTGGATTTAATCAATTAAATAAGAATTCAACTAATTATTCATAGGATTTTTGATTTATTGTCAAAATTAAATAATATAATTTAGGAATAAATCTAATTAAATTAATTAAGTGGCAGAATCAAATCTAATTAATTAAATATTCAGAATATTCAATTAATCAAACTTTAGGATAAATATATTTTATCGCCCAATAATATTTAATTAAATATAATTAGGATAATGCAAGAATATTCAAGGAATATTCCCTGATGTAGATTTAAGATAAAATCAATTAGGTTTTTGATGGACTTGTTAGCCATTTTTCTTGTATCCCTCAACTCTAGAAGAGAAATATGAAAACCAGACATAGGGATCTTTGTCCAGTAACACAAATCTACTTGTTCATGCAAACTGAGGGGCAAGAAAAGACTAATTGATGAGGATTGGATCCTCCTTCTGCTTCGAGTTCCACACACTCAGGCGAGTGCACCTAAAACATGATAAGATCTGCATACATAAACACTTACTCACTACAACCTTTTATGCAGACATAAAAATTAGTGGATAGTTCTCAGACTTATAAAACGTGGGAGTTCAACTCAACCAGCCTTATACAGGATCCCACCTGTATGATCTGCTAAGAACTAGAAAAATGGTCAATGTGATAACAAGGATAAACTCCTTCTCTTCGAGCTTTGAGCTCAGGCAGGCTAACCCTTGGATTCATTTCTTCAAAGAATCACTAACAACACTTGTATTTATGAAACACAAGACATAAACATGAATGCTCTCAAACATGAAATTAAAGATGGATTTGAATTTTAAAGGTTGATGATGAAAACTGCAAAGCAAACCAGGACCAGTGCCTTGTTCATTGGGTAACAAAGTCATACAAACATACATTCACAGAAAACCTTAATCCCAAACTCAAAGAAACCAAGTGAAGTGCCTTACAAATCACTTCTCTCACTCTAGTTCTTGGACATCGAATTCATATACAAACCTATAATTCTCAGAACTTAAAATCAAGACTTACTCTCTCCTTGAAAGAAACTTGAATTCAAACTCACAGGTACCTTATAACTGGTATACTGACATGCCTTACAAATCAATACACAAGAATTAAGATCATGCATACAAAGACATCAAACAAGAACTGAATCGGGATTCCCATTGTTCTCATTAAAATTTATCTGTAACTGTACATTTACAATACAAAGACACCAGAAAATAAGACCCAAAGCCTGGAAGCTGCTCTGCAGCATAAATTTTAACATCCATGTTACAATGAGAAAAATCCAAGATATAGCAATTGAGAGTCCATTCCCAAAACCAACTGACAGCTGTCCCTCTTGCATAAAAATATCTTCAACATTCCTCATCTCCCTGCAACTGATTCCCAAGCTGATCCACATGCTCCAAAAACTTCCAATCTGATCTGCAACTGATCTTGATTCACGGATTTCAAACCTGAACTGCTCTTATCAACTACTTTGAAACTGAAAATAGTCATCACCATTAGAATCCTTATTCCGAGACCTTTCCGGAAACATATAACACTTATATGTTTTGTTAAAAAATAAATTTCTAGGCCCCTTTTCCGTGAACAACTATCTTTTAAATTTTTGAATTTTAATCATATAGTCCAAACTATGTTAATTTTTTAAATCTTTTAAAATCTGGCAATTTAATATCATTTTATGTATTTGCCTCAGAAAGCACCAGATAGCGCCACTTGTCATCACCTCATTGTATGCTCAGACTAACCTCAGGTTAAGCCACTGATTGGGAGAACTAGCGACCATATGCATTCTCTGAATCTCTAGATGATCAGACTAACTGCAGTTAACTCTGGAGAACTGGCGAAAGCTCTATTCTCCAATTCTCTAAATCTTTCTTTGACCATGGTTATCATTTGGAGAATGGGCGACTGAGTGTATTCTCTAGTTCTCTGAATCATTTTCACTAACTGTCAAGTATTTGGAGACCTAGAGACTAAGCATTCTCCAATTCTCTGAATGTTTATGACTTAACCATTTGCATTTGGAGAACTAGAGACTAAGCATTCTCTAGTTCTCTGAATCATTTTCACTAACCGCCAGCCATTTGGAGACCTAGAGACTAAGCATTCTCCAATTCTCTGAATGTTATCTCTTAACCACTAACCATTTGAAGAATTGGAGACTAAACATTCTCTAGTTCTCTGAATGTTATCTCTTAACCACTAACCATTTGGAGAATTGGAGACTAAGCATTCTCCAATTCTCTGAATGTTTATGACTTAACCGCCAGCATTTGGAGAACTAGAGATTAAGCATTCTCCAATTCTCTGAATGTTATCTCATTAACCATTAGCATTTGGAGAATTGGAGACTAAGCATTCTCCAATTCTCTGAATGTTTATGACTTAACCGCCAGCATTTGGAGAACTAGAGATTAAGCATTCTCCAATTCTCTGAATGTTATCTCATTAACCATTAGCATTTTTCGCCAGCATTTTTATGCAAAATTTAGTGCTTTATGGTCACTGGCACGCATCCCAATGCAATAGCTGTGCACACTCTTGAGAGCCTTCTTCTCTTTATTCATTTCATTATGTGAGTGGTATATCTTTTAAACACTTGAAATGGTCATTTCTTGAGCAATGTGGGATTAAACTTTTGGAAGCAATACTGATTTTTTATTGCTGCGAGTACTCAGAGGACCATCACTTTTCATTTTCAAACTGGGTTTTTCTAAAAAAAATTCTGTACAATGAAAACATTTTCATCTCAAACATATGTAAAATTCAGCCCGACCCAGTTTGTATTGTTTGAGTTATGGTAAAAAATGTGACTGGCTATGCATTCACACTTTTTTTTAACTGGCTCTTGCCTTCAACCCTTTTTTTTATCTTCTTTTTCTCCACATGCTTTGCATTTGTCTATGATATTTGACATCACAACATCACTTTGCTTTGATTTTCTCAAAATTTGAGACACGACCTTGATGCATTTCCCTCTAAAAAATAACAATGATAAATGAGCACCAGTAACACTAGCCATTTCTACGTACACAAATATCTTGTACCCAATCTTAGTGATAACTCACACCGGTGACACACTCCTTTGCTCTCACACATCATGGCATTATCTTGTTTGGGCCATTTATTTCACTTTTATCTTTTGCAAAGATTGCCAAATAACGTTAGTTGACATTTGAGAGCGGCCTTAAAACTAGCCAATAGCCATCATAGGGTCATGTCACTGAGCACACATGTTCACCTCCAACAAACAAATATGCATGTCAAAGAAGAAATCTCAAAGAGACCCAAGCCACAAGATAAAACTGACCAAAGTTAGCCACTTAAAACATTGTCTTTCTGCTCTGTCTGAAATCACTTAAGTTGGCTCTAGAACTGGCTTTGAAAACTGACCAAATCACCTGAACAAATCTCACCGCGTGACTGACATAAACCTTGAGATACATAGAATCACTCTGCAAATTAATGACATCCCTTGACTGTACCCGAGGTGAAAGTTATTAACCTTTGAAGTTTCCCTTTTCATTCTGATCCTACCAACACACTGTCAGAACTTGATAAACTGCATCTGGAATTAGCCTTGAAAAGTGCACGAATGGATTGGTAGGATGCTCGAATCAGAATGAGATATAATATAACTTGTCAGCAATACAAGACAACAAGAATTTTGACAATAGGATCATGCTATGAAAAGTTATTAGCAGGCAAAGAAGGCCTCTGACAAACTTGCAGAAAACATAACTCGTCAATTTGCACTTTTTGCAAACAGAAAAGATCTGGCAAATTGACCAAATGAATACATCAAGAGCCACAATCTTACAACATGGAAGTATTTTATGTCTACTATACACTGAGACAAACATACTGATGACCCGATCAACTAGGCATGAGTTATTCACAGTCGAAATAGGGCTCTGAAAAATTGGTGAATAACCAAACAGTGCAAAACACAAAAGCTGCAAATGGAACCAGCTTCAATTTCTCATCAGATGGATTCATCACGAGCTACAAACTGATAGGGGTAGAGTAAAACTTGTCTATAATGCAGGGAAATGATTAAAAGCTTTCTACCAATCTATCGGGTAAAATTTATAACATGTCAAATAGGGTTCCTGACAAAACTGGGAAAAGGGCCAAGTGCAGAAACTAGAAAACACCTCCGGAAGGGGATGAATAAATGGGGTCAAAACTTATCACAGAAGCCTAAAAATTGACACATAAAGAGTATGAAAAGTTTACAACAAGACTCTAAGCTCATATTTTCATGACACTCTCCAGTGTGCATCTTATTCAACCTCAAAGTGACCCTTCCCAGTGAATTTTACACAAGCATTTTTTCACTTAGAGACCTCCTAGAAACGAATTGATGCAAACCCATTTGAACATGCCATCTAAGGACTCAAAACAACTCAATAGGATGAATGCAAAGCAATAAACACATAGACCTCAAGATATGACCCCAAATAAGCCCATACTAGCATGCAATACAAAGCCAAAATGAGCACCTAATCAAAATTTTACATGGTACCTCAAAACTGCATTTTGAGTACCAACAGGACTGATGTGCAGATGTGCCTTAGGTTAGGACTTTGATGTCAATTTCATTTGATTTAATGATGTAGGAGGTTAATGAACCTATAGCCCATTTTTGGGGTATTACATGTATATCTTGTGGCCGAAATGGAGAATTAAATAATTGTAAGTCTATTTGAGAGCCGACTATTGTTGCATTTAATATTTGTTTTTAGTAGAAGCTGACTTGGCTTAGGAGTTAATTGTTTCTTCCAGCCAACTTGTGGTTGAAGATTAGTATTTAAGGAGTGTTTGGGGTATTTTTTTGGAGATAACAGGAGGGAAGATCATATTAGAGATTGAGATTGATCTAATAGACTTCGATCTTGTGAGATCTTGAAGATCAGATTGTTATCTGATAGTTTGTAATAGCATACCTAGTGGTTGTTTTCTTGGAGGCTTGCAAGCTCAAGTTCAGATCTACCTTAGGGTTTCCATTAGTTGTTGAGTTGTTCAGAGCTAGACTAGCTAGGAGGTTGCAGAATTACTCTTGTAATTGATTGTAATTGTCCCTAACCCAGAAGGCCTTACAGCCGAGCATGTTAATGAAAATTGAGTTTGAAGAAAATCTTGTTGTGTTATTCCATTGTGTTGGTAGTTAGCTACAAGGTTGGATAGTCCTTAATTGGATCCACCATCGTTGACCTATGTCAGGTGGTATAAGAGTGAAGGTTGTTCTTGAGCAAAGGTTGTTAGTGAAGGTTGATCTAGAGCAAGGTTGATCTTGCTAAGTTGACCTTGTTTGCAAAGAGATTGTATGATCTGAGTTGCAGATCTGTGGCACTGAACTTGTGGAACCTTGACCTAGTTGTTCATGCAAGGTGGCAGGCTGATCTGACTTGCATACAACTTGGAGGTTGTCACAAGGTGGTCCATGTAGGGTTTTTCACAGAGGGTTTTCTATCTTTAAGGATGCCTCTGAGAAGATTGGACAATAGGGTGATTGCAGACCTCTGTGATACTGTGGAATCTAGGATTACAGAGAAGGTGAAATCTGATTTTAGATCAGAGATGGAGCTAGTGAAGAATGACATGATCACTGTGATCATGAGGGCTATGAATGGTGTACCTCAAAATGTTGGTACTGAGGATGGTTATGAGGAAGCTTCTGAAGACTTTGAAGCTACTAGATCTAGTGGTGATGATAGAGCCGATCGAAGGGATAGATCTGGTGAAGATAGAACTAGTTGGTAGCAAAGATCTAGAGCTTAGTTAAGTACTAGTTACCAAATGGAAGTTTCTACTTTCACTGGTACTTCAAAACCTGAGAATTTGATTGATTGGATTGGTGAATTAGAAGACTTCTTTGAGCTTGAAGAAATTGAAGATCCTCTTTGAGTGAGGTTGGCATAGACTAAGTTGAAAGGACATGCTGCTCTTTGGTGGAAGGAATTAAAAAGAGATAGAGATGATGAAGGTGAAATGAAGATCAATCGGAGGAGGTTGATGGTGACTAAATTGAAAGCTAAGTTCATACCTACCAACTATGAGCTTGACTTGTTTAAGAAGTTGCAGAATCTGAAGCAGAAAGATTTGATTGTTGAAGACTATACTGAGGAGTTCTACAAACATACTATTCGGTCTGGACACCAAGAACTTGGTAAGGAAAAGGTAGCTTAGTATGCGAATGGTTTGAGATTTAATATCCAGGATGAGCTTGGTATGCTAAAGATTGAATCTTTTGAAGATGCTTATCAGTATGCTCTGAAGGTAGAAGATAAGTTGAAAAGGATACAACATAGTAATCCCTGAGGGAAGGAAAAGATTGATCACTCAATGAAGGATAAACCGACTGCAAAAGATGAACATAAACCTGTGGAGCCGAAGAAGAAGACAAGTAGAGTTATCTTTAAAGGTACTTGTTATAATTGTGGCGAAGAAGGACACCATTCTTTTGAGTGTACATAGAAGAAGCTTGGTGACCGAATGACTACTGTGGTGAATGAAAATATTCAAAATGAACCTAAATTTGAGAACTTGCTAGTTCAAAGAACATTGCTCGGTACAAATGTGGAACATTGTGAGAGGAGTAACTTGTTTAGAACTTGATGCAAGTCTAGAGGCAAAATTTGTGATGTTATTGTTGATAGTGGTAGTATTGATAACCTTGCTATTGAGGACATGGTTCAAAAACTTGGTGAATGAGACATCCTTGTCCTTATAGGATTGGCTAGTTCCAAGATGATCATGCTCTGGAAGTGAGGGAACAATTCTTTGTTGATGTTCAGATTGGCCAGTATAAGGATCTTGTGTTATGTGATATTGTGGAGATGAATAGTTATCATATATTGCTCGGTAGATCTTGGCAATATGATTGCAGAGCTATGTATGATTGTGTGAAGAATGTTTTTACTATTGAGAAGGATCACATGAAGTTTTCCCTGATGCCTTTTTTGGATACAACACTTAGTAGGAGAAGCCTGAGTATCGGTAGCTGAGTTGAGTTGACGGATCCTAAGAGGATAGATGGTCAACATGGAGAACAAGCCTGTGTGTTATCAAGGAAAGATTTGAAAAGGTAGAGGAAATAGAAGTGGAAGAGTATGCAAGGTGAAAAGTTGGAGGACTTGTATGTGAAGAACCAGTTTGGGGTTTATGTGTTGAATCCCGAAAGATGTTCTTCCAACATATGAGAACATCTTTTTGAACCTGGGGTGTCTGATGGAGGAGCATTCTAGGGTACTCGGTGAATTTGCATGGTGGTGTGTTGTTTTGGTTCCGTGTTACTCGGTTGCAGCTTTAACCGATGGTCTCAGTTATTGAAGGAGGCTCAGTCATTTAAGGAACTCAATGAAACCTCTTGTTCTCGGTGCAACTTGTACTCAGTGATGCCTATGTTTCTTGATCGACGTGCTTTCTTGGTGATGCTTGGCATGGTCGATTGTTTTACTGGTGCTTAGTTGTTTCTCTAGTGCTCGGTAGTTTTGGTTTACCAACTAGAGTTCTTGGTGATTTGGTTGGCCAACTTAGTGCATTTATTATTGGTAGTTGTTGTTGCATTCTACTATGTAGATCTCGAGGATGACATAGAGAATTAAATAATTGTAAGTCTATTTGAGAGCCGACTGTTGTTGCATTTAATATTTGTTTGTAGTAGAAGTCGACTTGGCTTAGGAGTTAATTGTTTATTCCAACCGACTTGTGGCTAAAGATTAGTATTTAAGGAGTGTTTGGGGTAGTTGTTAGGAGATAATAGGAGGGAAGATCATATTAGAGATTGAGATTGATCTGATAGACTTGGATCCTACGAGATCTTGAAGATCATATTGTTATCTGATAGTTTGTAATAGCAGAGCTAGTGGTTGTTTACTTGGAGACAAGGGGATTTCTTGGAGGCTTGTGAGCTCAAGTTCAGATTTGCGTTAGGGTTTCCGTCAGTTGTTGAGTTCTTCAAAGCTAGACTAGCTAGGAGGTTGCAGAATTACTCTTGTAATTGATTGTAATTGGCCCTAACCCGGAAGGCCTTACAGCTGGGCATGTTAATAAAAATTGTGTTTGAAGTAAATCTTGTTGTGTTATTCCATTGTGTTGGTAGTTGGCTACAAGGTTGGACTGTCCTTAATTGGATCCACCATCCTTGACTGTGTCACAAATGTATTCATGTACGTGGATCAACTGATGGTGGTGGCAAACATGTATGACCCCATTTCAAGGGTTATTAGGGGAAATAATGGAGAGGTTTTGTTAAGATTTTGCAAAGAAGTATTTAAGGAATTTTTTGGTTTATATGAACCTGCCTCATTCTTAGAACCTCTATATTTGAAGAGGTTGGAAGAATACTATAAAAATTTAAAGGACTCTATTAGAGGAAATCTTCTTCCTTCTCATTTGGCTAAGGTAGGTAAGACAAAGTTTTACATAGGCCCAAGCTCAACTGAGCTTTTCCTAATTGATGCATTTTCTCCCCACTTGAGGGCTAAATTCAATTCATTGAGTCAAGTTCTAGGTTTTCATCCTAGCACAGTTATGTCACCAATGTATATCTGCATGGAAATTCAAATTCAACATCTAGGCTTCACATTTATTTATGACTTTTCCCCGTACCTAACAAAAAAGATACATGAGGGATTGTTGAACATAAAGAAGAATGGGGGCATGACATCTTTCCTCTGGTATTCTTTGTTGATGCACATGTTTCTCTACAAGAATGTTGACTTCTTTGGGAAGAACATGAATTTTATCAGAATAGTTGATGGTAAAGAGATGCCAGTGCAAATATAGAGCACAATCATGTCATGGGAAAAAGAAGAATCTAGTTATGTATTATTTGAAAAATAATTTTATTCCAAATTAAGGACCAAACTAGTATTTAATTCTCCTATGATCCTAGTGAAACTCCATCATTCATTGAGACCTAAAGAAAGGGCCCCTGAGTTGAAAGAGAATAATTGGGGTGATATAATCCCTTATTCTAAGAGTACTATTATAAGGGTCTATGGATTTGATGGAAAACCTCATATGTTTCATTTCATTGTACCTTTGAGATTGGGATTTATAAAAGTGATGTGGTAGATTGGTTGCATCCAGGAGAAGGAATTAACTGGAAGGAGTAAAGGCGCCATCTTCCCCGATCACACCATTATTCCACATTTTGTAATAGCAAAGGGATAATGGGTTCAATTGATAAAGTGTTTACCCCTTATCACTTAGCGGTTAGTTCAATTAGGCATAGTGATCCAGAGGGATTATACAGTGTGTTTAGAGAAAGGATCAACAGAACTGCATTACCCCAAGAGTTTAATTTCACAGAAGACCTAATAAAAAATGTGTGAGAGGAAGATCAAAAGGAAGATAATAAGGGAAAATGATTGCATATAGAAATATTTGGGATGAGATGAGGAAGGCATATCCAAATCATGATCTTGTGAAGACACTAAACCCTTTCTCTGTGAAAATTAATGTTTTGATCAATTGCTTTGAAGAAATAATGCTTTCTTTAAAGAAAAAGAGGAATAGATTGAATTCAAGAGATAACACTGATGTTTTGAAAATGTTTTTACATGCACCATTCTCCTCTTTTCAAACAAAAATGATACCTTCAAGTATGACTATTCCACCATCACAATCCAAGGATGGTAAAGAGGAATCAAGGCCTACTAATATGCCTCTAGGAAATGAAAAGATATATAAGATATTGAGAGGTGAGGTGGTCAGTGATGTGACAGTGATGAGGAAAGGAGAAGGAAAGGAAAGAAGATAATGAAGTATGAAAAAATTACTATTCTACAATCTAGACCTTTAACAAGTGAAAATATTATGTTTGTTGAAGATGAACCTATGAGAGAACAGTCACCACCTTCTTCACCTCCATCACCCCGTAAGCCTAAAGGAAAGGGAAAATCAGAGGAAGACATCCAGATGAAAACTGAAGAAGGAAATGATGATGATGATGATATCATCATTATTACTGACACCAATTGCAAGTAGGTATACCTACAACACCTCAACCACCTACTTTACTTCATTAGATATCTAAGGTAGATTTTGTAGAGATGCAACAAAGGAGGCTTGTGAGGAGTTTATGGAGGATGCAAGTTTTGTGAAAAGTGAGGCCTTTTTGTAATTAATTTGGAAAGAAAAAATTGATGAGTATCAGAAGAGGTGTGAGGAGAGAAAAGCTAAGCAACCTGAGAAATCTAATCAGGAAAATGAAGATGAAATAAAGTTTGATATGATGGAAGAATTCAGCTCTATTACCCCTGAAGAAGGAAAGAAGATCATATATCAAGAAAAAATAAGCAATTGTATGGTTTTCCAGAAGAGATGAATCTTGCATTAAAGGGTTTATCCTTCACCTATGATTATACCACCTTGGCTATCGGGTCATTGCCTCTGAGGTAGAGGAAACCCAATATTGAAGATATCAATCCAAATCTGAGTGGGGGCTTAATTATCAAAAGGGAAGGGCATACATCTAGTGTAGAAGCATCAAATTTGATTTTGGACACTGCTAAATTGTCTCAGGTAGTTACTAAAAGGGAAGAGGCTAAAAATAAGGAATATAAAATAAACTACTAGCATATTTAATTGGAATACAACAAAAAGGACCAGTTATGTATTGAGTTCCAAACAAGATTGCCACTTTTGGAGTAGAGAATAGTAGAGTTAACCCCTATTGCCGTTGCAATTGTTGTTTCCCCTTATACATCAGGTATACCTCTTTTGTTTTTAACTATGCTAGTTCCACCAGCCCCTACTGTGGCTACTTCCCCTATTTCTACCAAATGGCCAATTGTTGAAGAGCACACCTACTTTGTAGATCCAACTAAGGGTCAAATGTGGGAGAGGATAAAGGAGTTAGAAGATAAATTTTTTAATACAGAGCAAAGAGCCACCTCGAAGATAAAGGAGATAGTCATGTCAGTGTTGATTCATTTAAATGAAAAGGTTGAGAGAAAATTGGCAAGTACCCATTCTTTGTATTCTTTATTATTTCAAGTAGTTAAGGGTTTTGACAGGGACAAAGAAATTGATGCCCCATTGTTCACTAAATGGATGAAAAGGGACAATGATTTGAAGATAATATTTTTTGTATCAACATACCATGCTGACAGGCCATAGGAACTTCAACCAACCTATGTGTTGGTTAAGTCTATTCAATAATTTTAGATGTTGTTTGAGGATATTGAGAAAATGATCAAAGAATTGATTGATAGTTTTATTGGAATGCATCATACACTTCTACATGGGATAGTAGATGAGAATAGAAACATTAACTATTTTTAACTCTGGAGAGAATAGGTAGAAGAAATCATTAATTCTCAAGTTGACTTGATATGTGAATATTTAGACACAGACATATTGGAAAGAAGCATGGATAAAATTATAGGCAATGGCACATTTTTTGAGACTTTTGAGAAGGAGGCCAATCAAGTAGTAGTCAAATACAACCCATATAGAGCCAAGGCAGATAAGGTTTATGTGTTTCAACTGGCCAATAGATGAAGAGTATGATGAATGTGTTAGAATGTACTTGAATGAAGAGTGAATGAGAAAATCATTCAGCTTCCAATATTTGATATGATAGTGTGACATGCACTTTTGGCATATTCTGCAATAGTTATATTTTGAAGGACAAGTTTTCAACAAGAAGGGGCCCAAATAAAATATTCATGAACAAATTAAAAAGAAGGAATGTACAAAGATTATTTTGCAAAGGGAAAAGGCAGTTTTATCTTATATGTCAAGTCTGTTGTAGTAAAAGGTAAATAGTCTACTGGAATAGTGACATGTGTCTCCTCAGGCCCTTAGCTTCTTTTCTCCCTTGTTTCTATAAAAATATAATCAAGGCCAAGAGATAGGGTTTGAGTTCACTTTTTATGAAGTCTAGGTCCTAGGTCAAGGGTAGATGATTTTTTGAGCAACTGTAAACCATTTACAGAGAAAATAGAATGGATTTTATGTCAATTTTTGTAGGTCTTGAAAATATGAATTGCATATCTGATGTATGACAAAGATATCATTTGAAATTAATGAAATGTACAATTTTATGGACTAAATCTCTCACGTGTTCAAATTTTATGATTGTTGAATAGAATAGAATCAAAGATTTTATTATGTTAAGTGCATTGTTGAAATGTATATAAATTTTGTTCATGCTTTGGTTCAAGGAATCAATTAAATGATTGAATACATATTTGCAGATTCTTAGGGTTTGTTCAAGGATTCTAAGAAGGAATTTGGGTTTGGGTTGCAGTTGAGAAATATATTGTAATGCAATATTATCTTAGATCTTATAGCTATTTAGTGAATTCCTATTATACTACAGTTATATTTCTTGTGGATAAATTACCCAATGGATTGAGGCATTGATCACTGTTGTAGTAGCTTTATTGGTCTTATGTTGTTTTGTTTTATCTTGCTTTGCCATAAATTTTATTAAATCAAGTTGTATCACTTTTATTTTATTATTGTATTGTTGTAGTGATAATCTCATGCTCCAATTTAGTTGAGGATTAATGAAGATACAACCATTCTTTAGCATTCTCCTAATTCTCTTAGGTTTATGTTAGATTCTACTCATTTTAATTTATTTCACAGGTGTGGTGTAGAGGTTGTGAGTGGATTAAGGGAAAAACCTCTCGGGTGTTGCAGAGCCCAAAGTGTAGAAGCATAGAATTGTCCTTATCAGTTGGTCCAAGTCCTAGAAATTGTTAATTATTAGAGTTGACATCTCTATAAATAGTGGATAGGTGAACTTGGTGGATTTTTTTAGCATAAACCCTTATTTAGGAACCAAAAATATGACAACTCTACTAGGGATTGCTTATCAAATTTATGTTCAGTGTCATTGTCCATTGTGATAATTTGCATAGAGTTGCAAGTGTGTTTCTATGATTTGAAGGTTGAGCCCATGGTTTTGAATCCGTGTCTCTTTTTTTATCATTAAGTGGTATAAGTCTTTTATGATAGTGCATTTCTAGTTGAAGTGGACTTTGCATTCATCCTATAAAGATCATCAAATATTTGATAATATTTGATACCCCAAGTTAATTGGGTGGTGACTCTGAGATTTCTGCACCAATGCGTATACTTTAAAGATTCTAACATATTTTGAAGGACATCTCACCATGAGTAAAGCAAAGAATACTAGAGCATTTTTTAAGAATCATCTAGAAGAGAAATTAGAGGGTGAGATTCCTAAAGTCTGAATGAAAATTTAGACAAGAAAAGATGCAAATGCCAACAATTCTCCCGCATCATGGAAATCAAAGTTTAAGAATGCAAGTGAGTCTTCTTTACATACTGTTCCTAAAATTTCTGAAATATCCTCTAGGAATTCTAAATCAGATAGTATGGGATTTTTTGAATTATTATTTAAAACACCTTCTTAAGAGAAAATACCACAACAAAATAAGTAACTCAATTCCAATACTTTGAAAAGAGAAGGGGTCAGATTATAAGTAGAAGTCTCCGAGTAGAAAGCACCCTTGGTGTACCTCCTCCTCATGGATTACAAATCAATTTCCTTATGTATCTATTCCTAAACAAAGGGACCACTATATGATTGATCTTGGCAATAATTATGGATCTGAGATAATATTAGTAGATCTTGAGGAGGTTTTCGGAGACAGACATTTTGAGAAGAGAACTCCAAGAGAAAATGGAGTTGACAAAGAAAAAAGAAAAATAAAAGGAATCTGAGTTTATCAATGCTATGATAGAAAGGGATAGCCTAATAAGAAAATTGAATGCCCTTAAAGCCATGAATTATGAAGAGCCTAAAATGGTTGATGAGGGCCCTGTTGTAACTCAAGTTTTTTTGATAGTTGAAAAATCTAATGTCTAAACAAATCCCCAACCAAAACCTGTGAATCAACCCCTTAAGCCTAATTTAGATAAGGGGAAAAAAAGTGGTTGGAATAAATATCAATGAACCAAAGGATCAAGGTCAGTTATCACAAGGTTTATCCCAAGTTGATATATAATTAGAGAAGGCAAGAAAAGAGAGTGAAAGTCTTTCCAAATAATTAGAGAGAGAAGAAATGGAAGTTGCTAATGCAGAGATGAAAATGAAGATTAATTTCCTTAATACGTCAACATTAAATAATGCTACATCTACTACTATCCCTTCTAATGAGCATGGTGTTTCCAATTTAGGCCCATCGACACAACAAAATGTGGGTACTAATAGTATTTCCCAGGGTCCTCAAGTTACCAAAAATATTGGAGTTGCAAACACAAGGCAATGAGTCAATGTTGTAGCTCAAATTGTGACTCAGCCTAAGATTTCCAATGTACAAAAAAATGGGATAAATGTTGGAACAAGTACTAGTGACCACGTTGTTGGAGGACCGTTACAGAGGAGACCTATTTAGTTGGAAAGGTATAGACAATTATTCTTTGATGGGATTTCTAGTTACCCTAACCTTATTCCAAATGAGTCAAGGGATAAGCTAAGAATTTTTTTTGGAAACAATGCTATAACTAGTGAACAAAATTTGAGAGCTTTCATTGACAAGATGAATGATTATGAGGTTGAACATGAGGATGTGATGATGAAACTATTTGTACAATCTCTAATAGAGGATGCTAGGAATTGGTGTAGGGGATTTCCTGCTACAATTATCAGTTCATGGGAATAATTTGAGAAGTGTTTTAAGGAGAAATATGGTGACAAAAAAAATGATAGTTTCATGTTGAATGAATTAAACAATATTAAGAAGTTACCAAATGAAGTAGTTATTGATTTTAACTTAAGATTTCAAAAGGCAATGCATAAGTTGTTTTAGGTGTTAAGACTAGAAGAAAATGTGTGTCTGCTAATCTAATTTAATGCATTTGATGCTAAAATGGATTATCTCTTGAAAGATAAACACCCTCATACTTTGAGGGATTTATTTAGAATGTCTATAAATATTGAAATAAATAGAAGAGCTTCTAGAAAGCTAGGAAGAAGAGAAGATCCTAAAATATTTAACAAAGGAAAGAAAGATACAGAAAAGTCTTCAGGCTCAAAGCCTAAAGAGGAAGATAGATGGGACAAGGTTCTTAATGCCTTGAAAGACATGAATCTTAATACTACTATAAATGACAAGGCTATTGGAAAAAATAAACCACCATTCAACAATTTCAATAGACAACCTAGAATGCAAAATTATGCTTACAATACATAGTGGAAGGATGGGAAACTGGTTTAACAACCACTAAAAAAATAAGCAGGAGCAGAAAAATCATGATCCTTTGCAAAAGGATACAATAAATGTCAGTGATGAAACACCTTGGTGTATGGCTTGTAAATCACCTCATTCACCTAGCTATTATGCAGTTGCACAATCAATTTCTATTACAGAAGAAACACAAGAAGAAAAAGATGAGGAAATGACTGCAAATAATGATGTAGATTGTTTAATGACTTATTCCTATCTTGCAGAAGAAGATATTACTGATGACAAGTCTTGGGACTTGGATATAAATGAGAAGAGGTAGAGGGTTGAATATTTTCATCAAGAAGTATTTTTCGATGATGAATGTAACACTAATAACCAATTGTGTAATGCTAAATAGGGTGAAGACATAATGTCTCTAAGAAGGCCTTCTATGAAAGAAATTGCTAAAATAAATGCTAATATGGTTTCCCAAGTAAAAAAAATTATCAACTAAGAAATAGAATAGTGGATGAAGATTGGGGCCAACCATCTGGTATTTTCATGAAGGAATAGAGAAATAAAGCTAAGGAGGTAAAAGGGGATAAAGAGAAGGATGTAGTAAAGGTTAAGGAGGTCAAAGGAAAATTATGGGCTAAGAGGGCTAAAGTCTTAAAACCTAATGAAGACATTCTTGCACCTAAAGAGTGAGTAAAAGTAAATGTGAAGTCTATTAATCCTACTAAAGAGGACATGAAGCAGAAACAAACTGTGGAAAACAACAAATCAAAGAAAGTTGAAGAAAAACCAAGTATGTCTCTTGAATTTCCAAAATATACATATGTAGATATGATAAAGTTGCTTTCTCAAATTATAGTTAAATCTCCTTTACTTGAGATGATGAGAATTAATGAACATAAAGAGAATTTTATTCTTGGGTTAAAAGTGCTTCATCTCTTAAGATTGAGAAAATGGGTGATTCTCAAAATGTAAAGGAAGATGGAAATAAAGAAAAGAAAAGGAATAAGGAACTAGATGGAATAGATTCCCCAAATGTATCTTGATAACACAATGAATGCATATTTAGGAAACATTGATCCTTTCTTTCTTAGTGTAATCATAAATGGAAAAGTAGTGAAGAATTGTATGATAGATTCTAGAGCATCTAATATTGTGATGCCAGTCAAGATAATGGAATCCTTGGGTTTGAATGTTGATACTACCCTAGGTAGGTGTTGTGCTTTATATTCAAGAGAACTTCTTGTGATAGGTACTATAAGAGAACTACCTTATAAAATAGCAACTTTCCCTAAAAAAGATTTGACCGTGGTTGTTTTAGTTATTGATATCCTACCTCATTATGGGATGTTATAATCAAGAAAATGGAGTGTGATATATCCTTTTCAACTTTTCATATTGATGATAAGCATGTGAAAATTGAAATGGAACCAAGAGTGTCACACATGATTGGACAAGATCCTAATGAGAACATGAATTGTTTCATTGACATTGATATTAAAGGATTTAAAATTGAAGAGTTCTCAAGAGAAGAGGAGGAAGAACCTACACCATTGAATAAGGAAGTGGAAAAGACATCAGATGATGTGAATTTATGGACCATTTATGTTTATGGAGCATGTACAAAAGATAAATTACGTGCAGGAGTATTATTGGTCTCACCCCATGTGATAACTTTTAAATTTTCTTTTACATTGTCTTTTACATGCACAAACAATGTGGTATAATATAAGGCATTACTATTGGTCTTGAGAATTTTTGAGAAACATGGAATCAAGAATCTTAAGGTGATTTGAGATTCTAAACTTTTCATATCCCAAATAAGATCCAAATATGCATCCAAGAATAAAATGTTGAAATAGTATAGAAACATTGTATGGGATGAGATTGAGAACTTTGATGCATTTGGGATTGATTGGATGGATAGAAGCCATAATGAGAAGGGTGACTTGTTGGATAACATTTCTTTGAAGCCAAATGATATCAATTTTACTAGGATCTCAAAAGTAGAAGCGCAAAAATGACCATATGTCCCATATAACATTGAGAATTGGAAAGTTTTTAGTGATGACAATGATATCATGTAGTTCTTGAATTGTGAAGCGGAATATGATGGCCAGGAGATTGATTTCAGTTCTTATATGGAGATAGTTGATGAAAAGAGGTTGTATTCAGGAATGAAGTGATTCAATAGAAAACCAATAAAGTTCCCAAAGGTTTGGTTGTTTTAGAAAGAGTGTTTGACAATCAAGATAAGACAAAAAATGTAAATACTACCACAAGTCTTGATGATTCAGAAGAAATTAATCTTGGAAAAAAAGAAGCACCAAAAAAGGTCTACATTGGTAAGAATATGTCACCAAAGGTGAGAATAATGTTGATTCATTTATTAAGGAAGTATAGGCATGTCTTTTTTGGGCATATGATGACCTAAAGGCTTACAGGGATGATTTGTTTCAACATGTTATCCCTTTGAGGGAAAATGAAAAACCAATCAGGTGGAAGCAAAGACCTATTAACCCTACCTTAGCACCAAATAGTCAAGAGGAATTGATGAAGTTGAGGTTTTATATAATTATAAAGCCTATTAGATACTCATCATGGGTTTCCAATATAGTGCTTGTGAGGAAAAAGAATGGAGATATACGACAGTGTATAGATTGTGGTGTCTCCTTAAACCCTAATAAATATGCTTTTGGGGTGATAGAGAGTAAGTTGGTTGGCCATATTTTATCTAGGGATGGGGTAAGAATAGACCCTAAAAGAGTGGTATAAATTGACAAAGTATCTAGGCCTAAACCTATGAAAGGGATTCAATCCTTCTTTGGGAAAGTTAATTTTTTAAGGAGGTTTGTTACAAACTTTACTGAGATCAATAGGCCTATATCCAAAATGTTGAAGAAGGGTGCCAAGATAGATTGGGAGGGAGAGAAAAGTGTGGAATTTCAAGAGATTAAACAAGAAATTAAATATTCCCCAGTCTTAAGGACACTTGATTATACCAAACCAATGCAAATATTCTCATTTGCATCTTTCCATATTATTGTAGCAGTATTACTACAAAAGAACTCAGAGGGTTTTGAACAACCCATAGCATTTTTTAGTAAGTCCCTACAAGTTGTTGAACTTAAGTATGTAATTAATGAGAAAAAGGATTATGCATTGGTTAATGTGGTAAAATCATTTAGATGCTATTTAGTTGGAGCAACAGTTGTTACATATGTGCTCAGTGAAATAGTCAAAGACATCTTTACCCAGCAAGAGGTCTTAGGGAGAAGATGTAGATGGATCAAAAAGATCCAAGAGTTTAACATTGAAATCCAAATCACTAAATTGGTAAGAGGCCAAGGATTAGCTAAATTAATGGCTCAAAGTAATCTTGATCCTAATCGTGTTAATTTTGTAGAAGAGGAACACATGGCTTATATTTGTGATATGGATAATTGTGAGTGGTATGCAAACATAATATACTGCTTGTAGAAAATGCAATGTCCTAACAATATGGATGATAACAAGAGGAGAACATTAAAATTGCATGCTATTAATTATGTCATAATAGGTGACAAGCTTTGGTGGAAAAATATTGATGGTATCATTCTCAAGTGTGTTGACTAGAGCCAAGCTGAAAATTTGCTATCAGAAATGCATAGTGGAGTTTGTGGAGAATATTCTATGTCCAAAAAAATTGCACATAAAATTTTGAGGGTTGGGTTCTAGTGGCCAACTATTTTTAAAGATACACATTAGTTAGTAAAGAAATGTGATGCATGCTAGAGTTTTTTTGGGAAACTTGTCATTGAGACCAATAGATGTGCAAGCTCATTTTCAACAATGGGGTATTGAGTTTGTGGGTGAGATTGCAAATAATTCTAGTGGTGGCCATTCATGGATCTTGGTTGCCACTGATTATTTTATAAATTGGGTAGAGGCTATCCCAACCAAGAGAGAAACTAGCAAGGTGATGATTGATTTTTTTTATGAAAAACATAATAACCAGGTTTGGATGCCCTAAAAAGACTGTTTCAAACAATGCAATGTTCTTCATATCTAAAGAGTATTCAGACTTTTGCATCAATATGGTGTCTAGACATATTATTCATCACCTTACCATCTACAAGGAATGGACAGACTGAATCAAGCAACAAGATCTTGATGAAAATTATCAAAAGAGTCCTAGAGAAGAACAAAAGGGCATGGGACTCAAAGATGAGATTGTTGTTTGGGAAGATATGGTAACTATAAAGAAGGCAATAAGATGTGCTCTTTTTGATTTAGTATATGGAATATAGGAAAGGTTACCCCAAAACAACTTGATGGAGATGTATAAAATTTTCCAAGCATATGATGATGAGATTAAGGATGATATATAGTCGAAGATGGATGATTTGATGTAGCTAGATGAAGACAAAAGAGATGTCAATGAAAAAAATGCAAAGCTCTAGTTTTAGGTCAAAAATTTATATGATAAGAAGACAACTGTAAGGAAATTTTAGGTTGATGATCTTGTTCTGACATGGAATGCTAGATTAGAAGACAAAGGAAAACATGGAGAATTTGATGCAATATGATTAGGTCCATATTTGATCCATACCAAATGGGGAGAGGACTCCTATTTTATCATAAAATTGATCACTGTTGTTCTTGAACTTCTAGTTCATGGACAGTTCTTCAAGCTCTACTTCTCCTGAAGTAGCTCTCTTCCATGAATAGTAGTTAGGGTTTTGTACATATCGTATTTCTAGTTTCCCTTTCCTGTTGTTGGTCATTGTTTTTGTGTTTTTCTATGTAAGTGGTCTACTCCATCATAGATTCTAATATTCTCATCTCATTCTAGGAAATGAGAATCCCCAACTAGATCCACTAGTAGTACCTATAAGTATCCTGCAAAAAAATTGAGTCACCATGGTGAAATTAGGGTTTCATCCCTTTATTTATGCTCTCTATGATGGGTTTAGGGTTTTCTATTTTGTTGAGGTCATATATTGTTTAAGCCATAAGATCTTCTAATTTTTCATTACCTTTTTGTCTCACTTAAGAAAGTGTTTTAATGTTGTGAAAGGGGACCACTTTATGTTTTTCCTAGCATTTTACATTTTAAGTTGTCAGCCCCTTTTAGTATTTTACCCCTAAGCCCTAATGTTCCTAAGTCTTATATTGATAGCATCGTGTGTTTATTATAACTTAATTCTTAAGGTTTAAGGGTCATGTGTTCATCTTGTGTCGGTCCCTTATCTTTTCTAGTGATAGGCCACATGGTACTTTCTTATTGGCACACGATCCCATGATGATGTCACCCTATAGACCTTGATGACGGTGGAATAGTAAATGGTTTCCATCTGTCAAGAAACGGTTGGCTGGGTAATTTTATATTATACCATATATTATTTTTACTGACCCTTGGGGTTAACTATTGAGTTACTAAAGTTCTTATCTTTTAGCATGTGCAAGTGATGGATGATAATCTTTTAAAGTTGGTGAAAAGTTTATCAAATTTTAATAGAAGGTTAAAGGGTTGTGGTTTGATTGGCGAGAAAATGAAGGAAAGAATTAATGGATCTCGTGATCCCACGATCAAAGATGAAAGTATTGTAAAGATAGAAACATCATGAGATTGTGACGCATGTCCTTGATCCACTAGTGCTAATGGAAGGTAGGGCCAGATGATGAGATATAAAGGTGATGACATGGTGGTTTTTCATTGGTTAGTTGATGGGGTTGTTTATTGAGTTTGATGTCAAATTCATGTTGACTATTTATGACTATTCAATACACCAAAGTGGAGCAAGATCAACAGTTGAAATTAAAACTTGCCAATAGAAAAATTCAAATTGTTTTTCTCTCATTTGGTCATTAATGGAAGACGGGACAACAAATACCTATTCTAGAATGTATTAAAAGGGATTTCAATACCATTTTTAATTCACCAAGCATTCAATCAAGAGCTAATTGCATTCTAGGGCTGAAGGAAAGTTGAAAGGAGATTTTCAATGTAAAATTTAGGGATTTTTGGAGTGACAAAACCTTAAGTAATTTTCTTTCTTCTATGGGTTATTTTGAGCTATTTTTATAGTGAATTATCCAGGGAGTGTGGGGAAATGATTTATGTGCATTCAGAGATAAGGGTAGGAATTTAATTGAATTGAATGTTTGCTCAATTTTTGTGTTATATTTCTAAATTATCAAAAACCCTAGTTTTTTCCTTTTTGTTTAATTTGTGAAGTCAAAGCCCTAGTTTTTTGAGATGGCACCTTAGAGACCACAATCTTGCCAACTAAAGTATCAAAAAAGGAATTTATATGATGACTTCTTGGACTCATTGAAACCCTTAATGAATGATCGATACTAGGGGCATAAATTTGTAGGAGGAAAAACCCTAAGTGATGGATTATATAATAAATCATTTAATATAGCAAATGCTAGGGTCCTGATGTTAGGGTTAGATATGTTTAGGCTATGATTTGGTGGTTCCAAATGTATTCTTGGATGTAGATCTACTCATGGCGGTGGCAGACAAGTATGACCCCATTTCAAGGGTTGTCAAGGGAAATAATGAAGAGGTTTTGTTAAGAATTTGCAGAGAAGAATTTAAGGAATTTTTTTTTCTTTATAGGAGCTTGCCTCATTCTTGGAACCTTTAAATTTGAAGAGGTTGGAAGAAGACTATAACAAATTGAAGAACTCTGTTAGAGAAAATCTTCTTCCTTATTTTTTGGCTAAGGCGGGGAACACAAAGTATTACATAGTCCAAGATCAACTGAGCCTTTCCCAATTGATGCATTTTCTCCCCACTTGAGGGTATATTCAATTCATTGTCTCAAGTTCTATATTTTCATCCTAGCATAGTTATGTGGCCAATGTATATGCACATGGAAATTCAAATTCAACATTCGGGCTTCATAGTTATGTATGAATTTTCCTCATACCTAACTAAAAAGATACATGAGGGATTGGTGAATGTAAAGAAGAATGTAGGATCGCATCTTTCTTCTGGTATTCTTTTTTGATGCGCATGTTTCTCTACAAGAATGGTGACTTCTTTGAGGAGAACATTAATTTGATCAAAATAGTTAATGGTGAAGAGATGTCAGTGCAGATATGAAGCACAATCATGTCATTGGACATAGAGGAAGCCAGTTATGTATTATTTGAGAACTGATTTTCTTCCAAATTGAGGGGCCTTTGAGTTAAAAATTGAGCATAATTGGAGTGATATTATAATCCCCTATTATATCAATATTGTTATAAGGTTCTATGGATTTGATGGAAAACATCATGTGTTTCCTTTCAATGTGCCTTTGAGATTGGGACTTTTAGAAGTGATGTGATAGATTAGCTACATCCAGGAGAAGGAATTAACTAGAAGGAGTAAAGGAACCATCTTTCCTGATTACACCATTATTTCACATTTTGTGATAGCAAAGGGAGGATGGGTTCACTTTGATTAATTTTTTACCCTTAATCACTTGGGGGTTAGTTCAATTAGGCACATTATCCAGAGGGGTTATACAACATGTTTAGAACAAGGGTTAAGAGAATTGCATTAACCCATGAGTTTAATTTCTTAGAAGACCTAATCAGAAATGTGTTTGAGGATGATTAACATGAAGATAATAAGGAAAAATGAATTTCATACAGAAAGCTTTGGGATGAGGTGAGGAATGCAGATCCAAATTATGATCCTTTGAAGACTCTAAACCCTTTCTTTGTGAAAATTAATATTTTGGTCAATCGCTTTGAAGAAATAATGCTTGCTTTGAAGAAAAAGAGGAATAGAGTGAAGTAAGGAGATATCACTAATATTTTGAAATTTTTTTTACATGCACCACTCTCCTCTTTTCAATAAAAAATGATACCTTCAAGGATGACTATTCCACCATAAAAATCAAAGGATGGTAAAGAGGAATAAAGACATATTGATATGCCTCCAAGAAATGAAAAGATATATAAGAGATTGAGAGGTGAGGTGGTTAGTTATGATGATAGTGATGAGGAAAAGAGAAGGACTTGAAATAAGATAATGAAGTATGAAAACCTTACTATTCCTCAGTCTAGACCTTTAATAGGTATGAAGATTATTGATGTTGAAGATAAACCTATGAGAGGCCCTTCACCACCTTCTTCACCTCCATCATGCTTGGTGCCTAAAGGAAAGGGAAAATTAGAGTAAGATATCTAGATGCAAATTGAAGAAGGAAGTGATGATGATGATGTCATTATTATTACTAACAGAGAATTGCAAGTAGGTATACCTATAGCACCTCAACCACTTGATTTTGATTTTACTTCATTAGAAATCCAAGGTAGAGTTTTTAGAGTTGCAAGAAAGGAGGCTTGTGAAGATTTTGTGGAGGATGCAAGTTTTGTGAAAAGTGAGGCCTTTCTAAAATTAATTTGGAAAGTAAAAATTAATGAGTATTAGAAGAGGTGTGAGGAGAGAAAAGCTAAGCAACCTCAGAAATATGATTAGGAAAATGAAGATGAAATAAAGTTGAAGAGGATGGAAGAATTCAACTCTATTACCCCTAAAGAAGGATAGAAGATTATACATCAAGCTAGGGTGATAATTCTTCCTAAGTGGAACATAGTAGATGTTGTAGCTCTTGATGTAGTAAGAAAAAATATGAAACTATATGGATCTCTAGAAGAGATGAATCTTGCATTAAAGGGTTTATCCTAAAGAAATGATTATGCCACCTTGGGTATTTGGTCATTGTCCCCGAGGTAGAGGAAACCCAATATTGAAGCTATCAATCCAAATCTGAGTAGGGGCTTGATTATTAAAAGTGATGGGAATACATCTAGTGTATAAGCATAAAATTTGGTTTTGGACACTGCTAAATTGTCTCAGGTAGTTGTTAAAAGGGAAGAGGCTGAAAAGAAGGAATATAAAAGAAAGTACCAGTGCATTTTTGTGGAATACAACAAAAAGGACCAGTTGTTTATTGAGTTGCAAATAAGAGTGTGCCTTTTGGAGTAGAGAATAGAAATTTTTTCCCATATTGCCCCTATAATTTTTTCTACCCCTTCTACATCAGGTATACCTCTTGCATTTTCAACTGTTCTAGTTCTACCAGCCCTTATTGTGGCTACTTCCCCTATTTCTACTAAAGGGTCAATTGTTGAAGAGCTCATATTCTCTGTAGATCCAACTAAGGGACAAATGTGGCAGAGGATAAATATGTTAGAAGATAAACTTGTTGATACAGAGTAGAGGGCCAGCTCAAAGAAAAAGGTGTCAGTTAGCTCAGTGTTAACTCATTTAAATGAAAAGGTTGAGAGAAAATTGGAAAGTACCCATTCTTTTTATTATTTATTGTTTCAAGTTGTTAAGGGTTTTGATAGGGACAGAGAAATTTCTGCCCCATTGTTCACTAAATGGATGAAAAGGGCCAATGATTTGAAGATGATTTTTTTGCATCAGGGTACCATGCTTACAGACCACAAACACTTCAACCAACCTATGTGTTAGTTAAGTCTATTCAAGAATTTCAAATGTTGCTTGAGGATATTGAGAAAGGGATTAGAGAATTGATTGATAGTTTTAATGGAATGTATGATACACTTATTCTTGGTATAGTAGATGAGAATATAAACATTAAAAAGTTTCAACTCCAATGGGAATATGCAGAACATATCATCAATTCTCAGGTTGACCTAATATGTAAAGATTTAGACACAGACATATTGGAAAGAAGCATGGAAAAATTATAGGCACTGGCACATTTTTTGAGACTTTTGAGGAGGCCATTCAAGTAGTAGTCAAATACAAGGTCATGGGTTTCAACTAGCCAATAGATGAAGAGTAAGATGAAATGGTTATAATGCACTTGAATGAAGAGTGAATGGGAAAACAATTCACCTTCCAATTTTTCATGTGACAGTCTGGCATGCACTTTTGGCATATTCTACAGTAATTATATTTTGAAGGATGAGTTCTCAACAAGCACATGAAGGAAAAGGAATTTTTATCTTATATGTCAAGTTTTTTGTAGTAAAAGTTAAATAGTCTAATAGAATAGTGACACATCCTTGGGCCCTTAGCTTATTTTTCTCCTTTGTTTCTATAAAAGGGTAATCAAGGCCAAGAGATGGGGTTCGAGTTTATTTTTTATGAATTCTAGGTCCTAGGTCAAGGGTGGATGATTTTTTGAGCAATTGTAAAGCATTTACAAAGAAAATAGAAAGGATTTTGTGTCAATTTTTGCAGGTCTTTAATATATGAATTGCATATCTGACGTATGACAGAGATAGCATTTGAAATTAATAAAATCTATAATTTCTAGCCTAATTCTCCCTCGTGTTCAAATTTTATGAGTTCAAAGAATAGAATAGAATCAAAGATTTTATTATGTTGAGTGCATTGTTGAAATGTATGTAAAGTTTTTTCATGCTTTGGTTCAAGGAATAAACTAAATTCTTGAATGCATATTTGCAGAATCTTAAGATTTATTCGAGGATTCTGATAAGGAGTTTGGGTTAGGGTTGTAATTGAGAAATATTGTAATGCAATAGTTTCATAGATCTTAAATCTATTTAGTGAATGAATCATGTTATACTATAGTAATATTTATTGTGGATGAATTACCCAATGGATTGAGGCACTGATCACTATTGTAGTGTCTTTACTAGTCTTATGGTGTTAAATTTCATCTTGCTTTGCCATAAATTTGATTAAATCAAGTTGTATCACTTTTATTTATTATTTTATTGTTGTAGTAATCATCTCATGCTCTAATTTAGTTGAGGATCAATGAAGGTTCCACCAGTTTTAAACATTCTCCTAATTCTATTGAGTTTATGTGAGATTCTACTTATTTTAATTCATTTCACAAGTGTGGTGTAGAGGTTGTGAGTGGATTGAGGATAACCCTCATGAGTGTTGTAGAGTCCAAAGTGTAGAAGGGTAGAATTGTCTTTGTCTATTGGTCTAAGTACTAGAAATTGTTAATTATTAGAGTTAGAATATCTATAGATAGTGGATAGGTGAACTTGGTGGATATTTTTAGCATAAACCCTTATTCAGGAACCAAGACCATGTTAACTTTCACCTGAGAATGACTCTCATTTAATTAATCTAAGCTAATTTATCCTTTGATATTTTATTTCTTAAAGCTAAATTAAGCCTAGTGAACATGATTATTTTCTTTTGTGTCAATGTTACATGACCTAGCTTCCCCATTATTTCCTACTTAATGTTAGGTTTCGCATATTCCTCAGTTTCCAATTTAAAAATATTATTTTAAGATTGAATCTTCTTTTTACCCACGTGCTTTATTAATATATTATTATTTTGAGGTTTAGTGTGCTTATCTATGTAAGATACTTTTAATCCATGTTACTACATTCTAATTTTCCCTTGAGCAATCACATCTTACACTAGTTTTAGATTTATTAATTTTTCAACATATAATTGATCTTACCTAGCTTTGTTCACTCACATTTAGTAGTCCTACTACATTATAATTTTCACTTAGTGATTAGATCTTACACTAATTTTAGATCTTATTATTAATTATTTTTATACTAGCTGTAGATCTTATTGTTAATTATTTTTTAAACATAGAATTCAATTTACCTCATAACCTTATTTACACATTTTTATTAGGTTTTTTAAATAATTCATGTTAGGGCATGATGAAATCAAACCACCATCCTCCTTATAAAGCAAATCCTCTTTCATTGAGCTAGCACCCTTTAAAAAATAATTATTGTAACATATACAATGGAAAGCAATGCTAGGATAGATTACTCACCAAATTATAGGTACATGTAGGAAGATCCAAGAACTTGGAACAAAGGAAACCTGATTAGCACACGGTTAGGTGCCAATTCATGATATTCACAATGTAGGGTCTTTTGATTTTGGTCTTCCTTTCCCTAAGAGGAGTCATAAATGATATGCATGAGAGGAATCTAATCTATGAAAGTAGATGCAAAGAATGGGGATAGGAATGTGTGCACATAAAGAGTGAATGGAAAAGGAGGGATTTGAAGATGATTTTTTGTCTGTTAGAGTCCTAGAATGCTCTGATTTCTGTACCATGTAGCCTACAACCTACAAATCTCAAATGAGTAGTTCTATGTTATACTCCTCTGTATAGGTAAACTTTTTGGGTATAGGTCAACTTTCCAAGTATAGGTCATCAACTTCGACCTATACCTGATTGTGCCAGCAACACAAATAGTTTCTAGGTCTGGTAGATCTTCTGATGGGATTTCCTGATCTGTAACTAAAAATGTACTTCTAAATTGTAGGGTATAGGTCAACTTTGACCTATACCTGAGAGTGTCAAAATCCAAAAAATAAAGTGGATTTTTAATTTCTTCCAAATAGGCCCTCAGATCTAAAACTATATCTATCTTCCAAACCTGCACCTACACACAAGAGAGAAGGGTAAATTTTGGGGGGGAGGGGACTTGCCTTGGTCAAGCCCCTATTTAGGAATTAACCTTGAATTTAAATAAAGGTAATTCTAACATATAGTAAGTATTAAATCTAACAATGAAATGTATCATACCATGTAGATGTAATTGTGTCTAGCATGTGATCAAGTATGTTGATGCAATAGCCTTGACTCAATAAAAAAACACAAAGGAAATTATGTAAGACAAAACCCCATGTAGTAGATGCTTTTAATTTTCCTCAATTTAGGATTGTAGAAGAAGAATAAGAATTGAATGTATGAATATGGATATTCTCTTTTGATGACCAACTCCTTTGTCTCCAATTAAGAAAGAAGCTAGATTTATGGAAGGAAATACATAAATGCATAAGGAATCAGGTCTATGACCTAAAATTACAACTAACAAATTTTTTTTTTCTTAACATACTAACATATCACCATTACTATTCACAAGTACATCCCTTAAGGTTACCTTAATGAATTCAATTACCATTATCAAATATTTCATTTTATTACTTAATCTAACAAATTCTATTTCCATTTCAACTTTAATTTACATTGAGACATTGATTCCATTTCACATCAAAACCAATTACATTAATGAGCTAGTTGAATTAATTTTCTTTACCAAACTAACACGTAATTTACTTTCAAAAGTGAAACAAGAACACATTACTTATCTCATCCACTAAGTACATTTATTCTTTCATGTTTATTTACTCCTTAACCTTATCTATGCTCAACTCAATTCCACCATAAAAATTCAATTAAGCTTTTCCATTAAGAGTCCTCACTTTCTATCTTCATTTCAATATAATAATAGAAAGAGCATAAAGTACTTAACCATATATTACTAATCAACATAAACCATTTAATGAATCATTTTTGTCACAATTTTAACTTCCACAAATCATCTATAACATTTTATAAGTCTAGTTACGAATTGAGATTAAAACCTAGTTTAAATAACCTTACACCATACACATTGAACTATACATTAAGAAATCACATCTCATTACTACTTTCAATAACATACATGTTTCCTTTTCCCTTATCATTTCACCTGGAGATACCCTTTCCATATACATAACTTCCTTCTTACAATTTCCTTTTACAAACATAATTACAGTTACTGCATATTGCCCGAAGGCATATAGAAAGATAATTACATCAAGTTTCCCAAAGCTCACCATACATCTTTACATCTCGATAACAAAAGATAGAGATACATTATACAAAAACAAAATATTCACCATTGAACAACTCATAATCCAAGCCACGACACAAACCATGAACAATACCTCGAAAGAGATTTTCCACCCAACCATGTGAAACTGATAAAGTTCCACCCCCTGTGCTAGGAGATAGAACCAAGGTACTCTCAAGACCTTAAGGCAATCTAAGTCTCAAATACCAATAAATCCAAGACTCAAAAGAACAAGAGTATAGCATGTAAAATATCATCATACTATAACACCGAGGTTAAGGTTCTAGGAGACCACCTAAGTGAGTTTCATCCCACAACCTGTGTATTGGGATCCACCCTGGAAACCATGTAACCCTGGTCCCCCCCTTTATGAATAGGGATCCATCCTGGCAGTTATCCCTGGTCTCAATACTCCAATCAGGTCTGTGTGGCCATTATTATGTTTTCTTTCATTATATTCTTAATCTGCCCTTCCCAAGTTAATTTTTAACGTTATCACTTTTTACAAACCCACCCATAGGATCATCTGGAAACCACTTTAGGGTTCCAAAACCTATGGTGAGCTAGTCACTCAGGGTTCCTATTCACTTACCCCATCACAAGCCACAAATACCAAATAACACTCCCAAGTCCTGATTCATATGTTTTAGGAAACTCGCCTGCGCACTCAGGCCCTTAGAGTGAGTCCTAACCATAGCCATAAACATAAAAAGGACCATTGGAAGAATGTATAACACAATAAATCTCAAATAAAAACATAAAAATTTCCACGTGCATAAGTACAACTTTCCAAGGCTCATTTATAGGTCTAAGGAACCCTCCCATGCACATAGGCCACCGAGACAAGTCCTAGCCTCATAAGCTAAGCTCAAGTCTATGTCAAGTGAAAAAACATTATAAGTAAACCATATAACCTCAACAAAAAAATTAATGAACATACATAGGTGATACAAACTTCCGCATGCATTAAAACATCCATCTATGGAAATCTCATGAGCCTGAAATTTGGCTAAGTCTGATTTTTTTTGGAAAACCCAAAATCCATAATCTGCATCTTAACTCCTATGAAGTTGAAACCTATCACAAAAATCCTAGAATGTATTTAATTTCTTTATACAAATATAACTAAATTATAAGAAATTAAAGTATCAAACTTATACTTAAATGTTATATTTGTATAAATCCTGTAAATATTGAGCCCCTGAAACCCTAAAAACTCTGAAAGAATTTCTATATAAACTCATACGATAGTGCATGCATTCCCATATGACATTTGACCAAGTGTCGTATGGGTATGACTACAATGTTTTACGACACTGTAAGACACTTTCACAAAATTACATTTAAACTTCCTGATAACACTTAAAAACTAATTTTATCCCATATGACAATGTATGCATTCCCATATGACATTTGACCAAGTGTCATACGAGTATGGATATAATGTCGTATGACACTATAGCACACTTTTATGAAAGTAATTCAAATTGTCCGAAAAGGCCAAAAAAATGACTTTTTAAGGCATGGAGAGTGCCTAGGGAAGGTTCCATAAGATCAACTTGATACAGGGACCTCAGTACCACATCCAAAACACATCCTCAAAACTACCTAAGTCTCAGATAAGAATGAATCAAATTAAAAACATCAATTCATAGAGAAGGCCTACAAAAAGGAAAAATGGGGAAGAAGGACTACAACCTTTCCTAAACCATCCCAAACCTTCCTAAACTTCCCTAAATCAATACATAAATCTCACAAATAGAAAAAGGAAGTATCACAACAAATCCCAGACTCCCAAGAAAGATTTTACCATTCAAAATTTATACAACCATTTACATAATTACTTCCCGTAAACACAATAGAAATACACAGAAGATAAGACATTTACATTTCCATTTTAATACACAATATAAATTCATAAGATAATATAATATAATATCATATTATACACATAAATATTCACACACACACACACAGGAAGAATGGAGATTCTTCCCAGTTTAGACCCTACCTGGGGTCCTGCGGAGAATCCTCTTCCCTTGGCTGGACACTCTTTGCAAAATTTCCAGCCTTGAGTAGATAACCTCCTAGAAATATTCCTCTGGCAATCAAACTCTAGGAATCCATAGACATTTGTCTTCACCAAATGGATACTCTTAAACTCACAGAACTTCAAATAAATTTTTGGAAAAATCAATGCAAAACACTCCCAAAAATATTCCAAAAACTCCTCCCAACCACACAAAAATTACAAATATTTATCTTCCAACTATGTGGTTGGAGGAGTTGCTTTACCAAGAAGTAACTTCTCCAACTTCCATAGTTGGTTGGAAAATAAATAAATCATTCCCGTAAGTACTTAACAAATTTTTTACTAAATTTAATTAAAATAGTCTCAAAAGAAAGCCATAACAAGAAAACTCAACAAATAACTATCAAGGAAAATACATAGCACACCTAGAAACCAACTAGCCTAACTTCTAGGAGGTCTCAAGTTCAACTCCCTCCTAGGTAGCTAGTTTTACTACAAAGAGCATTATCCTTTTATTACTATTATTTTTATTTTTTATTTAATACACTTCATTAAATATACTTTATTTAACTCACTTTATTTAATTACTGTAAATAACATACTATTTACACAATCAATAAAAATGTACAAATATTATTATTTATATAAGCATGGGTATATGTGTGTGCACCCACATATACACATACCTATATAACATACAATTAATATAACACATATATAATAAATATATATACATATACTTATAAGGATAAATCTAACTCACATCATTAATCACATAACCACATCAAACCACAAGGCCACATCACATACTGCATTCAGAACCCCCAGCTATGCCTAAACAAAAATCTAACTCCATGGGTAACCTTGAGACTAAGCTTGGTAATATCTCCACACAACAACAATTTGAGGATTTTGAAGGCACGCTCAGACCTGTGTAGCCAGGTGAAGTCAATTCCTGGTACCTGCATCCTGCAACACCAACCAACATGCATATATACATATATATAAACAGACAATGGAAAAAAAGGAGGGAGAGTGTGACATTGTGTGGACCTCCTGTAGGAGTAACTACGACTGCCTCCCCTCATCCTACACTCACACCAGACAATGACATCAACAAAGCATAATTGGATTAGTATAGTTAGTACCAAAATAATCTCTTTTCTATATTGTATAAAAATAATGCATCAAAACATAATCATGTAAATATAAATCATCTATTAACTTTCAAAAACCCATTTAACCATCAGGCATGTACTCAAAATGTCTCATTATCAAATCAAGATAAACAAATCATATAACCCTAAATGCATTAATCATGTCTAATCCCAAGTAACATTATAAGAGAAGGTAACACATCTAATCCTTAAGTGATTATAATCAATTAGCCTAAGGTAAACATAAATATTAATAATGAGTATTTCACATAGAAGCATATAAGTCTATCAGGTGATCCTTTTAGCATTAAGGTCCAAAACTATCGTTGACACACAAGAAGATGTATAGGAACATACCTATGCAATATTATTATTTCACACATTTAATATATGAAGTTATGGTGATTTGGAAGAGGTTTCATTTAAGAAACCATCTCAAGAAGGACCATTCTCACATATAGCTCTTCCTAATTTCTAGTGAGCATAACCAGGACTTGATAGGGTTGGAGGGGCATTACATTTAGGGCTCAAATTTTCAAAGGTCAAAAAAGAAAAGAGGAAAAAAGATAATACGTTGCATTGGGCTTGGGAACCAACAAAATTCACAACCTTGGGTATAGGTCAAGGTCAAACCATATCCGGTATAGGTTGAGGTCTACCTATACCCAAAGGTACAAATTTTGAGATTAAACTTTTGGAATTCGAGAAGTATTGAAAGATCTTAGGGGAAAATGGAAAGATAAGGAGGAAAAATGATGATAAATGCATTTAAATATTGAAATGGCCTAAAAGGGAAATGACTTTTGTGATTGGAGGGATAAATGAGAAATCATGCATAGAAATTAGAGCCAACTTAGAGTTTTGAGCAAGATTAGAGGAAGAAAGAGGACCTTGATTTAAATTATGTATAGAATTAAATGCAATATGAGGTCCTAATATAAGAATAAAAATAAGGAGGGATAAAATGGTCCCAAAAAGTACATAAAAGTAAGTGCTTAATTTTGAGGATGGTACATTTATCGCCCACTTTAGCAGGAGTATGAGGCAAGCTCTAACTTACGATAAAGTAAGAGATAGAAGAAAGAAAGAGAGATTATTGCGGCAAATCGCAAAGAGATAAGAAATCACCAAGTCTAAGGACATAAGCCCCCAAACTAAGGATCCTAACTTCACATCCATGCACAAGGGTATGAAATAAAATAAATCAAAATCAAAGGGGTTAGTACTAAAACAAAAATTCAAATCAACTAGTTTTCAAGAGAACTTGCTTAGAAAATATCTCTGCCACTAATATCATGTTTGGAAAGCTATTGTAAGAGAACAAATGGTCGGATAGGAAGAACAAGAGCATCGCAAAAAATAATACAAACTCCATGATCTAACCTACTATAATGAGAGAAAGAGAGAGAGAGGGGGGTGTGATTACATTTTATAGTAATATTTGTGTGTCTTACTGTGAACCACACAAAAGATAGAATTGAAAGTTCTAGGAGGTTTGTATGTCGTTCTAGTCAATCCTATCAAAACCTTGTGCCTTCTTGTAGATTTGTGTGTGTGTTTATGTGCACCTCATGAATGGATCAGAGTCCATTGTATCCATGATTATTGATTTGTGTGTGCACCCTATAGATCAATCAATCTATCACCATGAGGATTGGATAGGTTTTCCAGGATAGGTCAAATAGTCTAGCATTTTTTGTTATTCTAGTCAACCAATCCTAAATATGTGAAAAGAGAGAGTAACTAACCCTAGCAAATTGTGTAATGATAGTGTACTATTTTTCTAAAAATATGAAAGGAGAGTGCTTTGGCCCTAGAAAATTGTGTTATGCTAGTGTACTCTACCTATCATGTTTAAAGTGAACAAAATATATGCAATAAGGAGGCCATGTATGTCCCCCCACCCCCGCTTAAGAGGGAAAATAAATACTATTTTTTCATATTAAGGAAAATAAGAACAAGGATGAAACACTTTTAATACCAAGACAATATCCACAAGAAACACCTAGTCCAAACCAAAGAGGTCATAGCTCCTATGAGGTCATGAAAGGAATGAATGCAAAGAGATACCATGTAAGAAATATAAAAATGATCCTTGTGAAGGATGACATGTTTTAGTCTCCAGGTAAGGGATTTATCTTACATGAAACCCCATATAGTGAATAATTAATAAGGTTATGGTCAAGGATGCATATCCTTAATGTAAACCAACATTTCTATATGATTGGATGCTACACGATAGATAGATACTACTTAACCATGAAAAAAGTGGATCCTTGAGAGAATGAGAGAGATTGATATGTTTCTCTTTCCCCCCAAGTGTAGGAACATGGATAAAGGGGATCCGTTATGCTAGTCACAAAGTGTACTACACTATGTATGGAAATGAGTCCCCAAGGACTAGTCTAACAATGTTACATAGTATGGAGAAATATAATAGGGACCTAGATGTTATTTAGAAAAATTAGTATTAAAAAATAATTCATTGCAAGATGATATAAAAATAATAGTGTTATCAATAATTTATTTGATTTTGTAATGTAAACATTGATAGTTAATAGTAGAGTGATCATGATAGCGGTGATACATGCAAAAAGGAAGAGTTATAATATGTTGACTACGTTTCTTTTTGTGTTTAGGTCTAGTAATTACCTTAGCATGAATAAGTTTAGGAAAAATCATTTCTTGATTAAAAGTTAATGTAGGATAAGTGTTGTATGATGAAGGAAAGCATGTGGAAAAAGAAGGAGACTCAAAACCAAATTCTTCCATATGCTTCTTACTATTCTCAACACTTTGTTGCACAAATCTTGAGTTATGTTTTGAATTATTATTCATGATGGTATTAATAGTAGTTATTTGTAGCTTCCTATAAGGATTAAATCTTAGTCCATAAGAATGCTCACACCCCTCATTTCCTAAGGGAATTTGGATTTATTGTTCATTCTTACCACATCCATTCTCATTGAATCCATGCTTCGCTAATAAATGATAACTAGGACCATAATGAGAAACCATATCAGAAAGAGTTAGTGGAGTCTCATTTGTCACTGTGGTGCAGGAGCACACCTAGGCTAACCTCCATTGTTTAGGTATTTTGGCTTGTATCTGACATTGGACAAGTCAGAGAAGTTTTAGTTTGTTTTAGACCTTAGAAGTTCATTGCATTGTGGACTAGGTGAGTTAGTCATTAGGACTAAAGTCACCAAAATAGTCATTGTTAGTAGCCTTTTAATTGTTTAGTCTTAAGTAGCCTAAGGATGGATTAGAGTCTTAAATGTGTTCTAAACATGTCAATGATGTTAGGAAGATACCTTGAGGCCATTTATGATGTTGGTTCCTCAAGATATAGGAGATAGAGGTCCTAAGAAGTAGGATGAAGGCATAAAGCAAAGATGCCAAAAGTTCTTAGAAGTTGTCATGACAACATTTGCAATAATGGAAAATGTTGCATGCATCTCGGTTAACTTGGATCCCCTAAAAGATAGGAAGTGAAAGATTGACCAACACATCCTAAAAATATAGAAATAGCATCTAATGTAAGTTTAGGCTTGAATCTCGAAGTGATTGTACATTGTAGCAAGTTTGAGTAATGTGAATAGAGCTCTGCAATTCAGTTTGTGAAGAACTCAAGCTTATTGATGTGACAGTGATATCTAATGGATAGCATATTCTAAATTAGTGATTGCATAGTGTTCTTAGGATTTTTCTAATAGTTTTTCAATTAGTAATCAAGTTTTTTTGAGATTGTTTAAGGCCCTATATAAATTTTTTTTGGTTTAGTAGTTCTTTTGGTCATGTCCTAACCAGTCAGTTATTTCATGGCTCCCCCATGAAAACTAACCATGGGATCTTCCTAACGGTGGTTGGATATGATAGGGGAGTCATTAGCCTATATATATTTAGGATTATGAGTCATGAGTAGAAGGATATCTATTTTTACTACTAAGCCCTAGGCCAGCAGATAGTGCCCAGTTAGAGGTTTAGAATAGAAGAATTGAAGATTTCTTGCAAGGTATTGAAGTATTGTATGACACAAGTACAATTCTAGGTGTGACATGTTAGAATCATGATATGTTAGAAGATTTTTTAACCCACCAATCCATTTTTTTGAGGTTAGATCAAGAAACCAGTGAGGTCCTAGGAAATAGGTCTTTTAGCCCTATTAGGCCTAGATTGTAGGAAGGTAGTGTACGGAGGCCATCAGGCTCCAAAACCTTCAGAATATTTTATAAAATCCAAAAGGGTATCCTAATATGGGATTAGATTTTTAGGTTGTTTGGAAAGTTGTTACAAGAAGTGGCAAAAGGTCTTTAGTAAAGGCTACAAGGAAATAGGCCTAATTAGGCCTCCTCAAGGTGAAAGCTTGAACCCGACAAGGAAAGGATTGAAGGTCCTTTTAAATGGATTCAAATGGGAACAAATGGAATGTTCTCATGGTGATAGACACCCTTGCAATTAAATTTGAAGTTTGTGAGGAGTTGGCACTTAGATCCTTCTAAGTGTGGGTGAAGAATTGAACTAACTAAAGGGTGTTAGTCTTTCAAGGTGAAGCACAAGGTGTAGGACTCTTGGAGAAGAGTTGTATTAGGTCTTAGTTAATCATCTAAGCCTAATCAGGACCCAAAGGATATTAGGTTCCTAGAAGAAGACAAGGAAGTTCTTCTTAAGCAAGGTGTGCAAGCAAACCTTGGAACACTCAAATCATATTGGTATCAGAGCTTGAATTGATCAAGCTTGTGGTTGATGTTGCATCCTACTAAATCAGTAGGAGAGAATACACAAGTTGGATCATTGGAAGATAAAACCATGGTGACTAATGTTGAGTTAGCCAAGAAGGTTGAGGAACAAGAGGAGGACAACAAATTGCTAAGGCAAAGGTTGGCTCAAATGGAGCAGCTCTTGGGTGAAGTCCAAGAAAAAGCTGAAAAGGTCAAAGATAAAATTGATCAAAAAGAAGAGAAAGAAGCAAGGGAAAAGGAATTAGAATTGGAGGAGGAAGCTCCAACCCTTGACCCTATTCTTACTAAAGAACCCTTCTTGAAGGCACTCAAGGCCTTAACCGGAAAGGCTTTGGAAGGTGTATCACTATTTAGTGGACAAATGGATCTAGATTCATTCATGGACTGGATTGATAGCAAAGAAAATCACTTTGAATGTGATGGAGTCACCGAGGAAAAGAAAGTAATGGTGGCCAAGTCTAGGTTAAGAGGTTCAGCCCTCACCTAGTGGAAGTATATTCAAACTGAAAGAGAGAAAGAGGGAAAGAGTCCTATAGTTTCATGGAAGGGCATGTTGACTAAGATAAAGAAGACCTACCTACCTAATGATTATGAATTTTATCTACATAGAAGGAGGCAAAATCTTAGAAAAAAATATTTGGATGTCCAAGCATACACCGAGGAGTTCCAAAAGTTGTGTTTAAGGTCACAAGTGGTTGAGGATGAAAGTATTAGACTAGCTAGGTACTTGAATGGCCTCAAATGGTCTATTCAAAAAGAAATGAGTCTTGTGAACTTCAAAACTATCTACCAATGCTATCAAATGGATTTGAAGATATATGAGAAAAGAAAAAGGAAGCAAGAACAAACCTCAAAAGGTAGAGGTAAATGAAAAGATAGTAGAGGACAAAGAGGTGGCTATGGTGGAAAGAGTACTAAATCAAGGACTCAAGGAGACATCAAATTCAGTGAGCAGCAAGAAGGAAGCTCTAGTAGAGGTGGTAGATGAAGGAGCTCTAGCTTTAGAGGAAGAAGTGGTGGACAAGGAGGAAGAGGCAACTACTTTGCCAATATGAAATGCTATCATTGCAATCAAATGGGACACCCTACCTATAGGTGTCCAGAGAAGGTTGGTAATTCTCAAGGAGGTGATAAGAGAACTAATTTACTTCATGATGAGACAAATGCATTAGAGAAGCATGCTAAAGTACCATTGAATTCAGAGGAAGGTGAGAACCTCGTGATGAGGAGAACTTTGATCAAGGTGCTGTTGAAGGAAGAGCCAAGCCAAAGGAGGTCTTTGTTTAGGATAAAGTGCAAGATGATGGGGAAAGTATGTAGAGTCATCGTAGACTCAGGTTCTACTAACAACATTGTGTCAGAGGAAGCAGTCAACAAGCTAAAGTTGACAAGGATACCCCACACCAATCCATACAAGGTCACATGGCTTAATAAAGGCCAACATGTGTTGGTAAATGAACAAGCATGGGTGGAGTTCTCCATTGGAAGGTACAAGGATAAATTTTTGTGTGATGTGTTACCTATGGATGCATGTCACTTGCTCCTAGGTAGACCATGTCAATTTGACCACCAAGCTATGCATGATGGAGGAAAGAACTCCTATACTTTTAAGAAGGACAATGTGACTTTTAAAATTCAATCACTACTAGAGGATGCAGAGGTGAAGACAATAGGTCCTAATGTGCTCATGGTTGGTGAAAAAGAGTTCCTAGAGGCCATGGAAGAAGTTGAAGGTGTTGGCTATGCATTAGTACTAAGACCAAGGGAGGTAGATGAAGATAAGGGAGCTAAGAAGACAGAGTTACCCAAGGAGTTGCAAAGCATGTTGCAGACTTACCAAGGTATAGTAAGTGATGGAAAACCATCAACCTTACCCCCTAAAAGAGCCATAAGTCATAGGATAGATCTTATACTAGGAGCTACCCTTCCCAATAAAGTAGCCTACAAGATGACCCCTCAACAAAATGAGGAAATTTCTAGACAAATACAAGAACTCCTAAACCAAGGTCTCATTAGAAAGAACATTAGTCCATGTGTCATACCCATTGTCCTTGCACCTAAGAAAGGAGGAACTTGGAGGCTTTGATTCAAGGGAGATTAATAGGATAACCATAAGGTATAGGTTCCCTATCCATAGGATTGAAGACCTAATGGATTGTCTAGGTGAAGCTAAGTACTATAGCAAGATAGACTTGAAGAGTGGCTATCACCAAATAAGGATACATGAAGGAGATGAGTGGAAAACAACCTTCAAGACCAATGAAAGTTTGTATGAATGGCTTGTCATGCCATTTGGGTTATCTAATGCCCCCTCCACATTCATGAGGCTCATGAATGAAGTCCTCAAAGACTACATTGGCAAGTTTGTAGTAGTATATCTAGATGATATACTAATTTATAGCAAGACAAGAGGTGAGCACCTAGAACATCTTGAGACTATTTTCAAGAAGCTTCATGAGGAGAAGTTGATGATCAACTTGGAGAAGTGTGAGTTCATCAAAACAGAGCTAGTGTACCTTGGATTTGTTCTATCACATGGTAATATGAAAATGGATGTTAGTAAAGTGGAAGCCATCATAAATTAGCCTACTCCAAGGACAAAAACCAAGGTAATAAGTTTTCATGTCCTTGCTTAATACTATAGGAATTTTATAAGGCAATTTAGTGCAATTTGTGCTCCTATGTTGGATACTATTAAAGGAGGCATGAAGACTAAATTTGTATGGAATGAGCATGCTAACAAAAGCTTTGAGTTGTTGAAGGAAAAGATAGCTACCCAACCTATTTTAGTCTTTCCAAGCTTTGAGAATCTTTTCACTATTGAGTGTGATGCTAGCAATGTGGCTATTGGAGTTGTTTTAAGCCAAGAGGGTAGACCTGTGGATTTTCATTTAGAAAAGTTAAGTAAAGCCAAGAAGAAGTAATCTTCTTATGACCTTGAAATGTATGCATTGGTTCAGGCTTTAAGGAAATGGAGGCACTATTTTCTTCCTAAGGAATTCATAGTGTATTCAGACAACCAAGCACTTAGTTTCTTGAATTTACAAGAGAAGTTGAGTCACAAGCACATGAAGTGGGTTGAATACCTCCAAGCTTACACCTTTAATATCAAGCACAAGAAAGGAGTACTCAACAAGGTGGTAGATGCCTTATCTAGAAGAGCTCTCACTATCCAAGAGATTCAGTTGAAGAGCATGGAGATAGCTCACTTCAAAGATCTATATGTTGATGATGAAGACTTTGCTGACATTTATAAGGTATGTGCTAAATACAAGAATCATTTCCATAGAAAATATTCTGAATACACTTTGCAAAGTGATCTTTTTTATAAAGGGAATCAATTATGTATCCCTAGAGGCTCTATTAGAGAGAATTTGATTCAAGAAAAGCATAATGGTGCTTTGAGTGGTCACTTTGGGATCACTAAGACTCAAGAACTTGTTCAAAGGTTCTATTATTGGCCAAGGATGAATCTTGATGTTAGGAGGTATGTGGAAAGTTGTATAGTGTGTCAAAAGGCCAAGGGAACTTCTTCAAATGCAGGCCTATATCAACCACTACCTATTCCTACTATGCCATGGGAATGCTTGAGTATGGATTTTGTAGTTGGGTTACCCAAGACAAGACAAGGAATGGATAGTGTTTATGTAGTTGTGGATAGATTCAACAAGATGGCTAACTTTGTGTCATGTAAGACAACTAATGATGCCAACCAAATAGCATCTCTTTTCTTCAAGGAGATAGTGAGAATTCATGGGTTACCTATCAACATTGTGTCAGATAGAGACACCAAGTTTATGAGTCATTTTTGGATGACTCTTTGGCAAAGACTGGGCACTAATTTATCTTTTGGATTGGCCTACCATCCCCAAATAAATGGTCAAATTGAGGTTGTCAATAGAAGCCTTGGAAATTTACTAAGGTGCTTGACCAAGGAGTATGGTCAACAATGGGATCAGTTGATTGGATAAGCTGAATATGCATATAATGATACTACAAATAGATCCACAGGGAAGAGTCCCTTTGAGATAGTGTATGGTCTATATCCTAGATGAGTCTATGAGTTAAGAGACTTGAAGGATGACATGAAGGGAAGTGGATATGTTGATGACTTTTCTTATGCAATGCAGGAGATACATGATATAATGAGGAAGACTTTGAAAGAGAACACCATGAAACACAATACCAAGGTTGATGAGAGTAGAAGGGAAGTTTAGTTTAATGTGGGAGACTTGGTTATGATACACCTAAACAAGTCTAGGATTCAAAAGGGAGTCCCTCACAAGCTGCAAATGAGGAGGATAGGTCCCTGTCCTATCTTGGTGAAGTATGGTAACAATGCATTTAGAGTGGAGCTACCGGAAGATAATGGATTGTCCCCTATCTTTAACATTGTAGACTTGGTTCATTACAAAGGACCACAACCAGACCTAGATCAAAGCCTCAATGAAGTGATCAGAGATGTGGAAGATCTCAACCTACCTACTGCTATAGTCAAAGGAGCTGACAATATATTGGATACTAGAGTCTATAAGAAGACTAGAACCAAGGAGTACAAAGAACATCTAATAAAGAAGCATGGTTAAACTAATGTTGATGCAATATGGGTCCAAGAATCATAATTCAAGAAGATGGGAATTGATCCAAGCTTACTCAATCCAAGGGTGGATTGAACCTTTTTGTTTTGGGGAGGATGGTGCAGGAGCACACCTAGGATAACCTCCATTGTTTAGCTATTTTGGCTTGTATTTGACATTGGCCAAGCCAGAGAAGTTTGAGTTTATTTTAGACCGTAGAATTTCATTACATTGTGGACTAGGTGAGTTAGTCATTAGGACTAAAGTCACCAAAATAGTCATTGTTAGTAGCTTTTTAGTTGTTTAGTCTTAAGTAGCCTAAGGATGGATTAGAGTCTTAAATGTGTTCTAAACACATCAATGATGTTAGGAAGATTCCTTGAGGCCATTTATGATGTTGGTTCCTTGAGATATAGGAGATAGAGGTCCTGAGAAGTAGGATGAAGGCATAAAGAAAATATGCCAAAAGTTGTTAGAAGTTGTCATGACAACATTTGCAATAATGGTAAATGTTGCATGCAACTCAGTTACCTTGGATCCCCTAAAAGATAGGAAGTGGGAGATTGACCAAAAAGTCCTAAAAACATGGAAATAGTATCTAATTTAAGGTAAGGCTCAAATCTCGAAGTGAGTGTGCATTGTAACAAGTTTGAGTAATGTGAATAGAGCTCTGCAATTCAATTTGTGAAGAACTTGAGCTTATTGATGTGACAGTGATATCTAATGGATTGCATATTCTAAATTAGTGATTGAATAGTGTTCTAAGATTTTTTCAATTAGTAATCAAGTTTTTTTGAGATTGTTTAAGGCCCTGTATAAATTGTTTTTGGTTTAGTAATTCTCCTGGTCCTGTCCTAACCAGTCAGTCATTTCATGGCTCCCCCATGAAAACTAACCATGGGATCTTCCTAAGGTTGGTTGGATATGATAGGGGAGTCATTAGCCTATATATATTTATGATTAGGATTCATGATCAAAAGGATAGCTATTTTTACTACTAAGCCCTATGCGAGAAAATAGTGCCTGGTTAGAGGTTTAGAATATAAGAATTGTAGATTTCTTGCAGGGTATTGAAGTACTTTATGACACAAGTATAGTTCCAGGTGTGACATGTTAGAATCCTTACATGTTAGAATCCTTATATGTTAGAATATTTGTGAACCCACCAATCCATTTGGTCAAGGTTAGATCAAGAAACTAGTGAGGTCCTAGGAAATAGGTATTTTAGCCCTATTAGGCCTAGATTGTAGGAAGGTAGTGTATGGAGGCCATCAAGCTCCAAAACCTTTAGAATATTTTGTAAAATCTAAAAGGGTATCCTAATATGGGATTATATTTTTAGGTTTTTTGGAAAGTTTTTACAAGAAGTGGCAAAAGGCCTCTGGTAAAGGCTACAAGGAAATAGGCCTAATTAGGCCTCCTCAAGGTGAAACCTTGAACCCGATAAGGAAAGGCTTGAAGATCCTTTTAAATGGATTCAAATGGGAAAAAATGGAATTTTCTCATGGTGATAGACACACCTTTAATGAAATTTGAATTTTGTGAGGAGTTGGCTTTTAGATCCTTCTAAGTGTGGGTGAAGAATTAAACTAACTAAAGGGTGTCAGTCTTTCAAGGTGAAGCACAAGGTGTAGGACTCTTGGAGAAGAGTTGTATTAGGTCTTAGTTAATCATCTAAGCTTACTCAGGACCTGGAGGATATTAGGTTCCTAGAAGAAGACAAGGAAGTTCTTCTTAAGCAAGGTGTGCAAGCAAACCTTGGAACACTCACATCACACTATGTCATCACAATCAGGTTTGATAGTTTCTCGAGATTCATTAGGAGAAGAATCAATGACAAAATTGTTATGAAGCTCAATACAAAGAGGAGTTCTTTTGAAATCTTTTTTTAGATTTAGATTACATAAATTGAAGTTCTTAAAGTGTGTACTCTCCAAAACAAATTGGTGTGAAATCTAAGGATCCCCAATCATCATCCAAAAGAGAACTAGAGGAAGGAGGATCATCCTTAGGTGGAGAATCAGTTTTAAGATCTGACTCTTTGTTTTTTTTTATAGACTCAGGGGTTTTAGATGATTTTTTGTTTAAACAACTATTTTTTTTATCATCCGTGTGAAGAGTGTACATCACATTATTGTATATAAACTTGAATTTTTTATGAAGAGTGGAAGCAACAACATGCATATTATGTAACCAAGTTCTACCCAAAATAAGGTTGTAATTAGGAGGTCTAGGAATCACATGAATAAGAGTATCTAGAATAATTGGACCTACTTTAATAGGTAAAGGGATGAAGCATAAGGTTTTCTTAGAAACATTATCAAAGACACATATAGGAATGTTATCAGGTTTAATTTTTAAAATATCATCTTTAATTTCTTTGATCATGTCAATACTACAAACATTAAGCCCAGACCTATTATCAATTAAGGTCCTATGAATGATATTATTGTTGATGAGAACAACTACCATAAGAGCATCATATTGATCTTGAACTTCTTTAGGAGGTAAATCATCTTGAGTAAACACTATTTGAGGTAGAACAGGGGTAGCATTCATGCATTGCAAAATGGAATTGATATTATCGTGATTGGGAGGTGGAGTTGGAAGAGTGGTTAAAGATTTTTTCAAGGCTTCATGATAGGTAGGAGAAGTTTGAAGAAGTTCCCAAAGAGAAACCTTGGCATGGGTACTATGTAATTGCTCTACCAAATCATACTCCTTTCCAAGATTTTGGGGAAGACAAGGTGGAGGAGGAAGAACGGGTTGAGAAGGTGGGAGAGAAGTAGGAGCAACTAAATTAGAAGGTTGAGGATTATTTATTGTATGATAGGTGTGAGACTCCACATGATAATCATTTCCTTTAATAGTTATAATAGGCTTTTTGGGTATTTGAAAAGAATCTTGACGACTGCATCCTTTAATTGTAATCACAAGTGAAGTGAAAGTTTTAGGATTAGATTGAGGATAACCCTTAACAATGATGATAGGTTTTTTAGTAGTTTGAGAGGAATTTTATTGAGGATATCCTTTGAAATTATCATAGTCTTGTTGAATATTTTAGGTTGAGCATGAATATTGACAAGATTAAATTGATTAGGTTCTTGTTTCTTCATGGGTTCATCACTAGCAGGGGCAAAGTTAAGGATAATAGTAATGATAGGGTCCTCTTCTTCCAAGATATCCTTAGAATAGGGATTATGGACTTCCTTTAAGGCTTCATCTCTACTAGGAGTGTCAAATGAAGAAAAAGTGATATTAATAAAATATTCATGATGTCCTAATCTTGTGCCAAGATATCCTCATAAAGGGGGGATGTCATAGGAGAAGGATCATTACTCATTCAATCATCATTGGTAGGGGGAAATGATTGAGATGAATAGAAGGTAAAATATCCTTAAGGGGGAATGGTATCCTCATGGAGAATGTGAATATTAAGAGAATAATCAACATTATCTTGTAATGGCTCATCCCAAATAGGGAGATCATGAAGATATGGATTATTGTCTTGGCTTAATATGTCCTCATGAGGAGGAGAGTCCTTAGGAGAATAAAATGAGATTAACTTATAGAAAATATTCATAATGAGATATGAAAAATGAAGTTATATGCTTATATTTCCATGCAAACACATAAAGAAGAAATGAAGTGATCTATGTAACTAATGAATTTTTTGTATTTTTGAAAAATCTAAACATGAAATGCAACAATGCAATGAATTTAACTATAGTAAGTATAAATACACATAATATAGAAAATATGTAAATGAAATGCATACAAGTTAGATGTAGATATGTCAATACAAAATAGATGTAACTAGATGCATACAATGTAACAAAGTAGATCTAGATAGAAAAGGAATCTAACACCAAAATCAAAATGGAGATGTAACAAGTCGGGCTCACCAAAATGTAACATGTAAAATGGTGAGAAATGATAGGATAGATCACTCATAAAATTATAGGTACATGTAGGAAGATCCAAGACCTTGGAATAAAGGAAACCCGATTAGCACAAGGTAAGATGCCAATTCATAATCTTCACAATGTAGGGTCTCGGATTTTTGTCTTCTTTTCCCTAAGATAAGGATTTGTAAATGATATGCAAGAGAGGAATATAATATATTAAAGTAGATGCAAATAATGGGGATAGGAATGTGTGCACCTGAAAAGTGAGTGGAAAAGGAGGGCTTTGAAGCTGATTTTGTATTCGTCAGAGTCCCAAAATATTCTAATTTTTGTACCCTTAGCTTGCAACCTAAATATCTAAAATGGGTAGTTCTTTGTTCTGCTCTTGGGTATAGGTCAAATTTCTAGGTATAGTTTAACTTTATGATTATAGGTCAACTTTGACCGATACCTAACTATGCAAGAAATAGAAATAGTTTCTAGGTTCGGTAGATCTTCTCTTGGGCTTTCCATATCTACAACAAAAAATTTACTTATAAACTACAGGGTATAGGTAAAATTTGATCCATACTTGAGAGTGTCAAAATTTGAAAAAGAAAGTGGATCTGGGAAGTTCTTCCAAATGGTCCCTTAGATCTGCAACTATATCTGTCTTCTAAACCTATGCATGCACACAAGAGAGAATGAGAAAAAAAAAATTTTTGGGGGGGGAGGGGCTTTCCTTGGTCAAGCCCCTGTTTAGGAATTAACCTTGAATTGAAATAAAGGAAATGCTAGCATGTAGTAAAGACTAAATCTAAAAAATGGAATGTATCATACCATGTAGATGCAATTGTGCATAGCATGTGATCAAGTATGTTGATGCAATAGCATTGACTCAACACAAAAACCAAAAGGAAATCATGTAAGATAAAACCTCATGTAGTAGATGCTCATAATTCACCTCAATGTAGGATTGAAGAAGAACAAAAAGAAGACTTGAATGTATGAATGTGGATCTTCTCTTTTGATGACCAACTCCTTTGTCTCCAATGAAGAAAGAAGCTAGATCTATGGAAGGAGATGCATAAATGCTTGAATAATGGATGAATGGAATTCAATAAATGCTTGTTTTCTTGCTTGAACTCCTTGAATGCACCTTGGACTTGATTTGTTGAAGTGTATAATGAATACTCATAGATCATAATGAATACCTATATGTGAAAATGAGATGAAGATGTTAGGAATAATAGTCCACAATACAACTGAGAGGGGGGGGTGAATTAGTTGTATGACAGATTATTAACCTTTAAACTTTGAGTAGCAAAAATATCAAATTCAATGAACACAATGAATTCCAACACAATAAAACAATATTTTGGTGTAGGGGAAACCCTATTAAAGGTAAAAACCCTAGTGGGAATTAGCACCCACAAATGATGTACTGAGAGTATAGTATCCTTGTTAGAAGATTTAGCCCTGTTAGGAGCTTATTGAAACATTACAGTACATAGTCCTTATTAGAGGACATACCCTTTTAGGAGTCAAGAAGAAAGGGAGGGCTCACTACCCAAAGAAGGTTAAATCCACCTTCAGAACTCACTGTTCCAAACACAAGTGTATATGAAGAAATACACAATATTTTTGAACTGTTTGGCAGCAACTATCTTTTCTTGATCAGTTCCAATGAAGTCCACTAGTAAACCTCTGCTCTACATATAATAGACACAATCTTGCAGCTTTCAAAACCTCTTTATATCTTTTTTTTCTCATCCATGTCTTTTCCAAATAAAAGACCTCTCATGTATACCTTATTACAATTCTCATGATCAGGTTGGCCCATAAGCCTTTCCTAATTACAAATAATTACATAAACCCTTGCTACGACACACACGATATCTAAACCAAGTATATAATGATTATATTACATCATTTAAGGACCGACATCCTTAATTTATGTTTGCCAATTAAAACACATGCTTCATCTCCTAAGTCAGATTCCAAATAGGTCTCCTCTAGAATACACGTCACAAATGACATCGCCAATCATTCTATACCTTGTGCTGACCAAAAAAGATCCTTTAGTACCTTGTCTATCATCCCTCAAGCTTGCATACCTTGAATCCATATCATATGGAAGATATACTAGAAACACATAGACTAACTCTTTCATTTCTCACTGTCACAGTCCAATGACTAGTCTCCACCAAATCATCTGTAACTAATCCAATATAAAACATTTCATGATGCGATCTTGGATATAAGATCACAACATCTCCCTGAACTCTCATATGACTTCAAAGATTCTGAGTCATCTGTATAGTGTTTGTACACTGTGATAACTAGCCTATTCTCCTCATATAAACATATGTTGACATCAGTGACAAAACACAAATGACAACAATATGAGTTCCCATTCAGTAACGTAGTGATTAAACATATTAAATGTCTCAATTACTTCCCCATGCATTAGCAATATCTATCAATCTCCCCCTTTGGCATTGATGTCAACATATGGGAAAATTCATCATCCCAAAGTTATACTAATCCAAAGTTCTTGTTGAGCATCACTTTTACATGAGGACAATGGCTATGAATTTGTGCGAGCAACTTCACCTCTTGGAAGACTGATAGAATCAATCTCAAGGTTCTTTTTGGCTGGGTCTCAACTGCTTGGATAGCTCAATGGAAGACAAATATGAATTTGTTTAACAAGGAGGCCTTTGCTGGTTCTTTTCTCAAGGGAAACTGTAAAATAAACATTAGGAAACCAAGATATCTCTTTTTTTTTATACAATTTTTAGATTTTAAGAATGAAAGCAATGCTAATTTAATTGATCTACTAAAATAATTTGCAAGGAGGGTTAGAAGATGTAAGGTAACAAGAGATTTGAAATAAATTTCTAAAAGAAACCTATTGGACATATGCTACCATCACACCACCATGCGAATTAAATAACCAAGAAGATGAGAAAACCCACACAATAGAGATCAGATCATGTCACAATCTTCAGCTGAACTGATGCAATCATCGACAGAAGTTGAACAAATGTAGACGTATCATAAGTCAAAACTCATCAGATCACGAAGCCACTCCAGATGCATGCACATGTAAGACAAGTTAATCTTTAGGCACCAAAGAATAATCTTCTCATAAATTCATCACAACACAACAATGTAATACCAGCAAACACCGAACTAAAAGATCGCAGACTTAAAATCACTAAACAACCAATTGGTTCTTTGAAACAAAGAATGAGAAAATCAGACATTCAAAAATTTTGCATAGATAGCAGAAGAATCACACCATGAATGAAGCACCAATTGTATATCTTGTATTAATGATCAAGTCGACCCTAATTACATCATTTTATTACAATTTATAGAGCTCTGCTCTTATTTTGGCAGCTAGGGTTTTGCTGCAATCAAACTCCAAAGTAAAACTAAACTAAAGCTTTGCATTAAATAAACTACTTCTAAAGCTTAGCTAAACTATCCTAGCATGGAGTTAGGCCTTGTGAATTACAAAGATTTGAACAAAACAAGCATTAGATATCTCAAAAATGGGTTGGAACTAGTTCATGCATGTGGTGATATTAATGTTTGTCCCTTGGATCATTGGCTTCAGTTGCTCTACATAGTCCTAACTAAAAGAGTGATGTAGGAGCATCCTGGGTGTAAGAGCAATCTTGCATCACACAAAAAAAATATATTTCTATTTTTATGTTCAATAAGGGCTATTTTGTGCAGAGCTGCTATTTATGAAAAGTTGCTATTTTTGGTAATTTTTGTATGTGCTCAGAATGATCCGATTTCTTTCTTAGAGGTTCATTTTGGTCATATAAGTCTGCCAGTAAAGTTTCATTGCCAGATCAAGTGTATATTGGAAGCTATTGAAGATTTTCGGTATTGGCAGCAAGGTACAAAAATTTTGAACTCAGTTTTGAAGGCTTTAGAGGCCCCAGATGAGGTCAAAAATTTGGGTGATGGGCGCTTGTGTGGGTCAAGCCTGTAGAGCGCTTCGTGACATTTATGAAATGGGGTTATAATAGTTGATCGGGTCAACTGGTGATGACTTATGGTCTTCGAAAGTTGGGCCACCTGAAATGGCAGAAAATAATTTTCTTCAAAATTTTTGTTCGGGTTTCAAAGGTTATCTTGAGCCGACTATGATGTAATAAAATGTAAAATAAAATAATTCTAAGTTTGGTCGGCCTTATTGGCTAAAATTCTGGAACCTTCCCAGGCGGTGGAAAATTGCCTATATAAGGAAGGCTGTATTATTGTCTTAGGCAGTTCAGAATAGTTCTGGGTAGTAGATCTGGGTAATAGTTCGAGGCTTTGTCCTACAAAATATTGTAAGGGAATGCCCATGTGGCTTCGCATATTGTAATTCTGAAAGTTTTTAATTCCACATTTGTGGAGATAATAAGAAGCCAATTTTCTGTTCTTGCATATTGCTGTTGTTTTTCTATTTCTGTTATATGTTTGTGGTATTAAGGGGAGCACCCTTCATCAAGTGGTATCAGAGCCAGGTTTTCCTGAGTGTGTAAACAGATCGTCGACTGTGAGACAGTTTGCACCAGGACCATGGTTAGGGTTTAAGCATGCATCGCAAAGATGCCTCCACGAAGGAAACGTGGCGGAAGAGCTGGTGTTGTAACACCTGAGGTTAGGGCACTACAAAGACAAGTGCGAGCATTACAAGAAGAGATTCATAGAGGACTGAATCTTAATGTCAGAGATGAAAGCGAAGATGAAGCTGAAGAAGAATATCAAGAAGGAGAAGTCGAAATTGTGAACCAAGAGGAAGAAAGACTTTTTCGGGCCATTTCTAAGATTGGGAAAAGACCTAAGATTGAGGTTCCTACATTTTCTGAAAATCTTAACCCAGAAAAATTGATCGACTGGATCAATGAATGTGAGGAATATTTTGAGTATGAAGATGTTGAGGATCCTGATAGGGTCAAATTTGCGAAGGCCAGACTAAAAGGTCATGTGAAGATATGGTGGCAAGAGATTTAGTTGGAGCGAAATAGAAGGGGAAAGGAGAAAATCACAAGATGAGATCGAATGGTGGATAAATTGAATCGACAGTTCATTCCTGTTGATTATGAGCTTGACCTACTGAAGAAAATGTAGAGTTTGAAGCAAGCAAGAAGATCTGTTCAGGAGTATACAGAGGAGTTCTATCGACTTCTCATTAGAATAGGCCATGCGGAAGCTGATAAGGAGAAAGTTGCCTGATACCTTAATGGGTTAAGGCCAAGCATTCAGCAGGAGCTGAATCTGGTTCGAATGAACAGTATTGAAGAGGCATACCAGTTTTCCCTAAAACTAGAGGAAAAGATGACAGAAATGAAGGCCAGGCTAGAGTTGCACATGTAGATGAAGATGCTAGATCATCAAATTCTGAAGATGCTGAAAGAGGAGAAACGCTAATTAACAGAAGAGTCTTGCCGAGTGGTGAGAATGAACCTGAACAAAGGAGGAGCCTGTTTCACACTTGATCCAAGTGTGAGGGTAAATGTTGTGATGTGATTATCGATAGAGAAAGCACTAAAAATTTGGTGTCAGAAGAGATGGTGAAAAATTTGAAGCTCAAGAGACAGAAACACCCACATCCATATCGGATTGTCTAGGTGCAGGATGACCACAAGGTCATGGTCAGTGAACAGTGCCTAGTAAAGTTCAAGATCGGCGGGTACCAAGATGAGGTACTATGTGATATCATCTCTATGGATGCATGTCATATGTTATTGGCTAGACCGTGGTAGTTTAACAGATGTGCTGTACATGATGGTCATGCGAATACCTATTCCCTGACAAAGGATGGAGTGTGACATAAGCTAAAGCCATTGAAGGAGACCGAAGAAAATGTATGTGGTAATGCAAGAATAACATTTGTTGATGGAAGAAAATTCTTAGATGGTATGAGGCATGAGCATGTGTGTTTTGCTTTAATTCTAAAAGTTGGTAAAGAAGAAGTAGAGGATGTACCTGTAGAAGTTGCAAATTTATTGAATGAGTTTCAGGATATTGTATCTGATAATGTACTTGATGGGTTACCACCGGTAAAGAAGATCAGTCATCAGATGGATTTGATTCCAAGAGCCAGTTTTCCAAACAAGGTAGCACATAGAATGACACTAGCAGAAAGTGAAGAGTTAAACAGACAAGTACACGAGTTATTGCAGAAGGGGTTGATTCGAGAGAGTTTGAGTCCCTATGCTGTACCAGTGGTATTAGCACCAAAGAAGAATGGCAAATAGAGGATGTGTAAAGATTCTAGGGCAATAAACAAGATCACAATCAAGTACAAGTTTCCATTGCCATGAATGGATGATATTATGGACTGTTTGAATGGAGCTGTGTATTTCTCAAAGATAGATCTGAAGAGTGGATATCACCAGATTCGGATCAAAGAAGGAGATGAATGGAAGACTACCTTCAAGACAAAGGAAGGACTGTATGAGTGGTTAGTCATGCCTTTTGGGCTAACCAATGCACCGAGCACTTTCATGCAGCTCATGAACAAGGTTCTGAAAGAATTTCTGGGTAAGTTTGTCATTGTTTACCTAGCTGATATTTTGATCTTTAGTAAGACATTGGATGAGCATATGATGCATATTCGTATGGTATTTGAGAAGTTGAGAGAAGAGAAATTATTGATTAATTTGAAGAAGTGTAGTTTTGTGAAGAAAGAGTTAGTGTATTTGGGATTTATAGTTTCAGTAGAAGGTTTGAAAATGGACCTAGAGAAGGTACAGGCTATCCTTGAATGGCCTACTCCAAGGAGTGCTACTGAAGTAAGATCTTTTCATGGTCTAGCTAACTTTTACAAAAAGTTTATCAAAAATTTTAGCAGTATTTGTGGACCCTTGACTGAAACAATGAGAGGGGATAGAAAAAAATTTAAGTGGACTAATGGGATAGAAAATAGTTTTCAATTGTTGAAACAAAAAGTTACAGAACAACCTGTTTTAACACTTCCAGATTTTAATAAGGTGTTTCAAGTAGATTGTGATGCTAGTGGTACTGCAATAGAAGCTGTTATGAGCCAAGAAGGTAAACCTGTTGCTTATTTCAGTGAGAAGTTAAATGATGCCAAGAGTAAATATTCTATTTATGATCAAGAATTTTATGCTATAGTTCAGGCATTAAAGAAGTGGAGACATTATCTATTTCCTAAGGAGTTTGTTTTGTGTACTGATCATCAAGCTTTGCAATATTTGAATAGTCAAGGAAAATTGAATCAAAGGCATTTGAAATGAGTTGAGTTTTTGCAGAGTTATACATTTGTTTTGAAACAAAGGAGTGGAAAGTCTAATAAGATTGCAGATGCTCTTAGCAGAAGGTAACTATTGCTGAAAAAAATGCAGATTGAAGTGGTTGGGTTCAAGGAACTCAAGAATTTGTATCCAGAGGATCCTGATTTTGGTGAAGCTTGAAAAGCTTGTACAGAACCTGTTACTCTAGATAGGACGAAATGGTTGGATTTCATCATCTAGGATGATATGCTATTCAAAGGGAGTCAGTTGTGCATTTCACGAAGTTCTATAAGGGAGAATCTCATCAAGGAGAAGCATAGCGGAGGATTGGCTGGACATTTTAGTCGTGATAAAACCCTTGGCTTGGTTAGTGAGAATTATTATTGGCCACAGTTGTAGCAAGATGTGAAGAAGTTTGTACAGAGTTGCAGAGTATGTCAGATGGTGAAAGGAGTGAAGAAAAATACAGGGTTGTATCAGCCATTACCTATACCAGAGAAGCCTTGGGAGGATATCAGTATGGACTTTGTTCTTGGTTTACCGAGGACACAGCGGGGACATGATTCAATTTTTGTAGTAGTTGACATATTTTCAAAGATGGCACATTTCATTCCCTGCAAGAAGACTAATGATGTTGTTCATGTAGCAGAATTGTTTTTCAGAGAAGTAGTGAGACTTCATGATTTGCCAAATACCATAGTTTCAGATCGGGACACTAAGTTTGTTGGATATTTCTAGCGTACATTGTGGAAGAAGTTGAAGATAGATTTGAAGTTCAGTTCATCACATCATCCACAGACTGATGGACAGATAGAGGTGGTGAATAGGAGTTTAGAAAATTTGCTGAGATGTTTGGTTGGAGATAAGCCAACAGGATGGGATTTGATTTTACCATAGGCAGAATTTGCATACAATTATTCTGTCAATAAGAGGACTGGTAAATCACCATTCCAGATTGTATATGGAAGTAGTCCAAGAAATGCATCTGAATTGAGGAAGATAGATAAAGGAGAAATAAGTAGTGCTGAAGCTGAAGATTTTGCAGAACACTTGAAGAACATCCATGAGGAGGTGAGGAAGCATATTACCAAGATGAATGCGTAGTATAAGGATAAGGTAGATGAGAAATGGAGGTATAAGGAATTTTAGGTTGGCGATGAAGTCATGGTTCATTTGTGGAAGGAGCGATTTCCGGTTGGTACATATAACAAGTTGAAAATAAAAAATTTTGGGCCATGTAGGATACTGAAGAAACATGATTCAGGAAATGCATATGAGGTAGAATTGCCTACTGAGCTGAATATTTCACCAGTGTTTAACATTTCAGATTTGAGAGAGTATCATGAAGGAGGTGTTGAAGATGTGGTTGTAGCAGCACAATGGAGTATTCCAGTAACTAGTTCAGACACTAAGGAGATCAAAGATATACTGGACAGTCATGTTGGCAGAAGCACAAGGAACAGGACATATGAAGAATATCTGGTCAAGTAGAAAGGATAACCTGTTGAAGATTCATCATGGCTGACAAAGGAGGAGGTTAGCCATCTTGGTTTTCCTCTGCACACCTGAGTCGTGAAAGGGTCACTTCTCAAATTACCCCGAGTGTCTGATGCAGGAGCATCCTGGGTGTAAGAGCAATCTTGCATGACCCAAAAAAAATATTTCTATTTTTATATTCAATAAGGGCTATTTTATGCAGAGTTGCTATTTATGGAAAGTTACTATTTTTGGTAATTTTTGTATGTGCTTATAATGATCTGATTTCTTTCTTAGAGGTTCATTTTGGTCATATAAGTCTGCCAGTAAAGTTTCATTGCCAGATCAAGTGTATATTGGAAGATATTGAAGATTTTCGGTATTGGCAGCAGGGTACAGAAACTTTTAACTCAGTTTTGAAAGCTTTAGAGGCCCCGGATGAGGTCAAAAATTTGGGTGACGGGCACTTGCGCGGGTCAATCCTGTAGAGCACTTCGTGGCATTTCTGAAATGGGGTTATAATAGCTGATCGGGTCAACTGGTGATGACTTATGGTCTTCGGAAGTTGGGCCACCTGAAATGGCGGAAAATAATTTTCTTCAAAATTTCTGTTTGGGTTTCAAAGGTTATCTTGAACCGACTATAATGTAATAAAATATAAAATAAAATAATTCTAAGTTTGTTCGGCCTTATTGGCTAAAATTCTGGAACCTTCCCAAGCGGTGGAAAAATTGCCTATATAAGGAAGACTGTATTATTGTCTTAGGCAGTTCAGAATAGTTCTGGGTAGTAGATCTGGGTAATAGTTTGAAGCTTTGTCCTACAGAATATTGTAAGGGAATGCCCATGTGGCTTTGCATATTGTAATTCTGAAAGTTTTTAATTCTACATTTGTGGAGATAATAAGAAGCCAATTTTTTGTTCTTGCATATTGTTGTTGTTTCTCTATTTCTGTTATGTGTTTGTGGTATTAAGGAGAGCACCCTTCATCAAGTGGTATAAGAGCCAAGTTTTCCTGAGTGTGTAAACAGATCACCGACTGTGAGGGAGTTTACATCAGGACCGTGGTTAGGGTTTCAGCGCGCATCGCAAAGATGCCTCCATGAAGGAAACATGGCGAAAGAGCTGGTGTTGTAACACCTGAGGTTAGGGCACTGCAAAGACAAGTGCGAGCATTGCAAGAAGAGATTCATAGAGGAATGAATCTTAATGTCAGAGATGAAAGTGAGGATCAAGCTGAAGAAGAATATCAAGAAGGAGAAGTCAAAATTGTGAACCAGGAGGAAGAAAGACTTTTTCGGGCCATTTCTAAGATTGGGAAAAGACCTAAGATTGAAGTTCCTACATTTTCTAGAAATCTTAACCCAAAAGAATTGATCGACTGGATCAATGAATGTGAGGAATATTTTGAGTATGAAGATGTTGAGGATCCTGATAGGGTCAAATTTGCGAAGGCCAGACTGAAAGGTCATGTGAAGATATGGTGGCAAGAGATTTAGTTGGAGCGAAATAGAAGGGGAAAGGAGAAAATCACGAGATGGGATCGGATGGTAGATAAATTGAAGTGACAGTTCATTCTTGTTGATTATGAGCTTGACCTACTGAAGAAAATGTAGAGTTTGAAGCAAGCAGGAAGATCTATTCAGGAGTATACAGAGGAGTTCTATCGACTTCTCATCAGAACAGGCCATGCGGAAGCTGATAAGGAGAAAGTTGCCCGATACCTTAATGGGTTAAGGCCAAGCATTCAGGAGGAGCTGAATCTAGTTCGAATGAACAGTATTAAAGAGGCATACCAGTTTGCCCTAAAAGTAGAGGAAAATCTGAACAAGAAGTTTGAGAGCAGACAAAATGGAATAGGTCACGGTGGACGATCATATGGTGGCCAAAATGAAGATCCCAAAAAGAAGGATGAGGCTAGTAGCAGTCAGAATCAATAAGGAAATAATTTTGATCACTTCCAAGATCAGAATAATAGAGATCAGAGAGGAAGAGGAAGAGGATAAGGATCTGGAAGAGGTGGCTTCCGCGGAACATGTTTTCACTGTGGAGAAGAAGGTCATAGGGCATTTGAATGTCCTCAGCGCCAAGGCAGAACAGACAAGAGAAATGAAGGCTAGGCCAGAGTTGCACATGTAGATGAAGATGCTAGATCATCAAATTTTGAAGATATTGAAAGAGGAGAAATGCTAATTAACAGAAGAGTCTTGCTGAGTGGTGAGAACGAACCTGAACAAAGGGGGAGCCTATTTTGCACTTGATGCAAGTGTGAGGGTAAATGTTGTGATGTGATTATCGATAGTGGAAGCATTGACAATTTGGTGTCATAAGAGATGGTGACAAAGTTGAAGCTCAAGAGAGAGAAACACCCACATCCATATCGGATTGCCTGGGTGCGAGATGACCACAAGGTCATGGTCAGTGAATAGTGCCTAGTAAAGTTCTAGATCGGCGGGTACCAAGATGAGGTACTATGTGATATCATCTCTATGGATGCATGTCATATGTTATTGGGTAGACCGTGGTAGTTTGACAGATGTTCTATACATGATGGTCATGGGAATACCTATTCTCTGACAAAGGATGGAGTGCGACATAAGCTAAAGCCATTGAAGGAGACCAAAGAAAAGGTATGTGGTAATACAAGAATAACATTTGTTGATGGAAGAAAATTCTTAGATGGTATGAGGCATGAGCATGTGTGTTTTGCTTTAATTCTAAAAGTTGGTAAAGAAGAAGTAGAGGATGTACCTGTAGAGGTTGCAAATTTATTGAATGAGTTTTAGGATATTGTATTTGATAATGTACTTGATGGGTTACCACCGATAAGGAAGATCAATCATCAGACGGATTTGATTCCAAGAGCCAGTTTGCCAAACAAGGCAGCACATAGAATGACACCAGCAGAAAGTGAAGAGTTGAACAGATAAGTACATGAGTTATTTCAGAAAGGGTTGATTTGAGAGAGTCTGAGTCCCTGTGCTGTACCAACAGTATTATCAGCAAAGAAGAATGGCCAATAGATGATGTGTACAGATTCTATGGCAATAAACAAGATCACAATCAAGTACAGGTTTCCATTGCCACAAATGGATGATATTATGGACTGTTTGAGTGGATCTGTGTATCTCAAAGATAGATCTGAAGAGTGGATATCACCAGATTCATATCAAAGAAGGAGATGAATGGAAGACTACCTTCAAGACAAAGGAAGGACTATATGAGTGGTTAGTCATGCCTTTTGGGCTAACCAATGCACCGAGCACTTTCATGTGGCTCATGAATGAGGTTCTGAAAGAATTTCTGAGTAAGTTTGTCATTGTTTACCTAGATGATATTTTGATTTTTAGTAAGACATTGGATCAGCATATGATGTGTATTCGTATGGTATTTGAGAAGTTGAGAGAAGAGAAATTGTTGATTAATTTGAAGAAGTGCAGTTTTGTGAAGAAAGAGTTAGTGTATTTTGGATTTGTAGTTTCAGCAGAAGGTCTAAAAATGGACCCAAAGAAGGTACAGGCTATCTTTGAATGGCCTACTCCAAGGAGTGCTACCGAGGTAAGATCTTTTCATGGTCTAGCTAACTTTTACAAAAAGTTTATCAAAAATTTTATCAGTATTTGTGGACCCTTGACTGAAACAATGAGAGGGGATAGAAAAGAGTTTAAGTGGACTAATGGGGCAGAAAAGAGTTTTCAATTGTTGAAATAAAAAGTTACAGAACAACCTATTTTAACACTTCCAGATTTTAATAAGGTGTTTCAAGTAGATTGTGATGCTACTGGTACTACAATAGGAGCTGTTATGAGCCAAGAAGGTAAACCTGTTGCTTATTTCAGTGAGAAGTTAAATGATGCCAAGAGGAAATATTCTGTTTATGATCAGGAATTTTATGCTATAGTTCAGGCATTAAAGAAGTTGAAGATAGATTTGAAGTTCAGTTCATCACATCATCCACAGACTGATGGACAGACAGAGGTGGTGAATAGAAATTTGAAAAATTTGTTGAGATGTTTGGTTGGAGATAAGACAACAGGATGGGATTTGATTTTACCACAGGCGGAATTTGCATACAATAATTCTGTCAACAGGAGCACTGGTAAATCACCATTCTAGATTGTATATGGAAGTAGTCCAAGAAATGCATCTGAATTGAGGAAGATAGATAAAAGAGAAAAAGTAGTGCTGAAGCTGAGGATTTTGCAGAACACTTGAAGAACATCCATGAGGAGGTGAGGAAGCATATTACCAAGATGAATGCGTAGTATAAGGCTAAGGTAGATGAGAAACAGAGGTATAAGAAATTTTAGGTTGGTGATGAAGTCATGGTTCATTTGCGGAAGGAGCGATTTTTGGTTGGTACATATAACAAGCTGAAAATGAAGAAGTTTGGGCCATGTAGGATACTGAAGAAACATGATTTAGGAAATGCATATGAGGTAGAATTGCCTATTGAGCTGAATATTTCACCAGTGTTTAACATTTCAAATTTGAGAGAGTATCATGAAGGAAGTGTTGAAGATGTGGTTGTAGCAGCACAGTGGAGTATTCCAGCAACTAGTTCAGACACTAAGGAGATTGAAGATATACTGGATAGTCATGTTGGGAGAAGCACAAAGAACAGGACATATGAATAATATCTGCTCAAGCGGAAAGGATGACCTGTTGAAGATTCATCATGGTTGACAAAGGAGGAGGTTAGCCGTCTTGATTTTCCTTTGCACACCTAAGTCGTGATAGGGTCACTTCTCAAATTACCTCAGGTGTCTAATGCAGGAGCATCCTAGGTGTAAGAGCAATCTTGCATCACCAAAAAAAAAAATATTTCTATTTTTATATTCAATAAGGGCTATTTTGTGCAGAGCTCCTATTTATGGAAAGTTACTATTTTTGGTAATTTTTGTATGTGCTTAGAATGATCCAATTTCTTTCTTAGAGGTTCATTTTGGTCATATAAGTCTGCCAGTAAAGTTTCATTGCTAGATCAAGTGTATATTGGAAGATATTGAAGATTTTTAGTATTGGCAGTAGGGTACAGAAACTTTTAACTCAATTTTGAAAGCTTTAGAGGCCCCGGATGAGGTCAAAAATTTGGGTGACGGGTGCTTGCGCAGGTCAAGCCTGTAGAGCACTTTGTGGCATTTTTGAAATGGGGCTATAAAGCCGATCGGGTCAACTGGTGATGACTTATGGTCTTCAAAAGTTGGGCCACCTGAAATGGCAAAAAATAATTTTATTCAAAATTTTTGTTTGGGTTTCAAAGGTTATCTTGAGCTGACTATGATGTAATAAAATGTAAAATAAAATAATTCTAAGTTTGGTCGGCCTTATTGGCTAAAATTCTAGAATCTTCCCAGGCGGTGGAAAAATTGCCTATATAAGGAAGGCTGTATTATTGTCTTAGGTAGTTCAGAATAGTTTTGGGTAATAGTTCGAGGCTTTGTCCTACAGAATATTGTAAGGGAATGCCCATGTGGCTTTGCATATTGTAATTCTGAAAGTTTTTAATTCCACATTTGTGGAGATAATAAGAAGCCAATTTTCTATTCTTGCATATTGCTGTTGTTTTTCCATTTCTGTTATGTGTTTGTGGTATTAAAGGGAGCACCATTCATCAAGTGGTATTAGAGCCAAGTTTTCCTAAGTGTGTAAACAGATCACCAACTGTGAGATAGTTTGTACCAAGACCGTGGTTAGGCTTTCAGCGCGCATCGCAAAGATGCCTCCACGAAGGGAACGTGGCAGAAGAGCTAGTGTTGTAACACCTGAGGTTAGGGCACTGCAAAGACAAGTGCGAGCATTGCAAGAAGAGATTCCTAGAGGAATGAATCTTAATGTTAGAGATGAAAGCGAGGATGAAGCTGAAGAAGAATATCAAGAAGGAAAAGTCAAAATTGTGAACCAAAAGGAAGAAAGACTTTTTCGGGCCATTTCTAAGATTGGGAAAAGACCTAAGATTGAGGTTCCTACATTTTTTGAAAATCTTAACCCAAAAGAATTGATCGACTGGATCAATGAATGTGAGGAATATTTTGAGTATGAAGATGTTGAGGATCCTGATAGGGTCAAATTTGCAAAGGCCAGACTGAAAGGTCATGTGAAGATATGGTGACAAGAGATTCAGTTGGAGCGAAATAGAAGGGGAAAGGAGAAAATCATGAGATGGGATTAGATGGTGGATAAATTGAAGCGACAGTTCATACTTGTTGATTATGAGCTTGACCTACTCAAGAAAATGTAGAGTTTGAAGCAAGCAGGAAGATCTGTTCAGGAGTATACAGAGGAATTCTATCGACTTCTCATCAGAATAGGCCATGCGGAAGCCGATAAGGAGAAAGTTGCCCGATACCTTAATGGGTTAAGGATAAGCATTCAAGAGGAGCTGAATTTGGTTCGAATGAACAGTATTGAAGAGGCATACCAGTTTGCCCTAAAAGTAGAGGAAAAGCTGAACAAGAAGTTTGAGAGAAGAAAAAATGGAAGAGGTCGCGGTGGACGATCTGGTGGATGGTCATATGGTGGCTGAAATGAAGATCTGAAAAAGAAGGATGAGGCCAGTAGCAGTCAGAATCAGTGAGGAAATAATTCCAATCACTTCCAGGATCATAATAATAGAGATCAGAGAGGAAGACGAAGAGTACAAGGATCTGGAAGAGGTGGCTTCCACGGAACATGTTTTCACTGTGCAAAAGGTCATAGGGCATTTGAATGTCCTCAGCACCAAGGCAGAATAGATAGGAGAAATGAAGGCCAGGCTAGAGTTGCACATGTCGATGAAGATGCTAGATCATCAAATTCTGAAGATACTAAAAGAGGAGAAATGCTAATTAACAAAAAAGTCTTGCTGAGTGGTGAGAATGAACCTGAACAAAGGAGGAGCCTATTTCGCACTCGTTGCAAGTGTGAGGGTAAATGTTGTGATGTGATTATCGATAGTGGAAGCATTGATAATTTGGTGTCAGAAGAGATGGTGACAAAGTTGAAGCTCAAGAGATAGAAACACCCACATCCATATCGGATTGCCTGGGTGCAGCATGACCACAAGGTCATGGTCAGTGAACAGTGCCTAGTAAAGTTCAAGATCGACGGGTACCAAGATGAGGTACTATGTGATATCATCTCTATGGATGCATGTCATATGTTATTGGGTAGACTGTGGCAGTTTGACAAATGTGTTGTACACGATGGTTGTGCGAATACCTATTCCCTGACAAAGGATGGAGTGTGACATAAGCTAAAGCCATTGAAGGAGACCGAAGAAAATGTATATGGTAATGCAAGAATAACATTTGTTAATGGAAGAAAATTCCTAAATGGTATGAGGCATGAGCATATGTGTTTTGTTTTAATTCTAAAAGTTGGTAAAGAAGAAGTAAAGGATGTACCTGTAGAAGTTGCAAATTTATTGAATGAGTTTCAGGATATTGTATCTGATAATGTACCTGATGGGTTACCACCGGTAAGGAAGATCAGTCATCAGATGGATTTGATTCCAGGAGCCAGTTTACCAAATAAGGCAGCACATAGAATGACACCAGCAAAAAATGAAGAGTTGAACAGACAAGTACACGAGTTATTGCAGAAGGGGTTGATTCGAGAGAGTTTGAGTCCCTGTGCTGTACCAGCAGTATTAGCACCAAAGAAGAATGGCGAATGGAGGATGTGTACAGATTCTAAGGCAATAAACAAGATCACAATCAAGTACAGGTTTCCATTGCCACGAATGGATGATATTATGGACTGTTTGAATGGAGATGTGTATTTCTCAAATATAGATCTGAAGAGTGGATATCACCAGATTCGGATCAAAGAAGGAGATGAATGGAAGACTACCTTCAAGACAAAGGAAGGACTATATGAGTGGTTAGTCATGCCTTTTGGGCTAACCAATACATCAAACACTTTCATGCGGCTCATGAACGAGGTTCTGAAAGAATTTTTGGGTAAGTTTGTCATTGTTTACCTAGATGATATTATGATCTTTAGTAAGACATTGGATGAGCATATGATGCATATTCGTATGGTATTTGAGAAGTTGAGAGAAGAGAAATTGTTAATTAATTTGAAGAAGTGTAGTTTTGTGAAGAAAGAGTTAGTGTATTTGAGAGTTGTAGTTTCAGCAGAAGGTCTAAAAATGGACCCAGAGAAGGTACAGGCTATCCTTGAATGGCCTACTCCAAGGAGTGCTACCGAAGTAAGATCTTTTCATGGTCTAGCTAACTTTTACAGAAAGTTTATCAAAAATTTTAGCAGTATTTGTGGACCCTTGACTGAAACAATGAGAGGGGATAGAAAAGAGTTTAAGTGGACTAATGGGGCAGAAAAGAGTTTTCAATTGTTGAAACAAAAAGTTACAAAACAACCTATTTTAACACTTCCAAATTTTAATAAGGTGTTTTAAGTAGATTGTGATGCTAGTGGTACTGCAATAGGAGCTGTTATGAGCCAAGAAGGTAAACTTGTTGCTTATTTCAGTGAGAAGTTAAATGATGCCAAGAGGAAATATTATGTTTATGATCAAGAATTTTATGCTATAGTTCAGGCATTAAAGAAGTGGAGACATTATCTACTTCCTAAGGAGTTTGTTTTGTATACTGATCATCAAGCTTTGCAATATTTCAATATTCAAGGAAAATTGAATCAAAGGCATTTGAAATGGGTTGAGTTTTTGCAGAGTTATACATTTGTTTTGAAACACAGGAGTGGAAAGTCTAATAGGGTTGCAGATGCTCTTAGCAGAAGGCAACTATTGCTGACAGAAATGCAGATTGAAGTGGTTGGGTTCAAGGAACTCAAGAATTTGTATCCAAAGGATCCTGATTTTGGTGAAGCTTGGAAAGCTTGTACAGAACTTGTTACTCTAGACAGGATGAAATCATTGGATTTCATCATGCAGGATGATATGCTATTCAGAGGGAGTCAGTCGTGCATTCCATGAAGTTTTATCATGGAGAATCTCATCAAGGAGAAGCATAGCGGAGGATTGGCTGGACATTTTGGTCGTGATAAAACCCTTGGCTTGGTTAGTGAGAATTATTATTGGCCACAGTTGCAGCAAGATGTGAAGAAGTTTGTACAGAGTTGCAGAGTATGTCAGATGGCGAAAGGAGTGAAGCAGAATACAAGGTTGTATCAGCCATTACCTATACTAGAGAAGCCTTGGGAGGATATCAGTATGGACTTTGTTCTTGGTTTACCGAGGACACAGCGGGGACATGATTCAATTTTTGTAGTAGTTGACAAATTTTCAAAGATGGCACATTTCATTTCCTTGCAAGAAGACTAATGATGTTGTTCATGTAGCAGAATTGTTTTTCAGAGAAGTAGTGAGACTTCACGGTTTACCAAAGACCATAGTTTCAGATCGGGACACTAAGTTTGTTGGATATTTCTAGCGTACATTATGGAAGAAGTTGAAGACAGATTTGAAGTTCAGTTCATCACATCATCCACAGACTGATGGACAGACAGAGGTGGTGAATAGGAGTTTGAAAAATTTGCTGAGATGTTTGGTTGGAGATAAGCCAACAGGATGGGATTTGATTTTACCACAAGTGGAATTTGCATACAATAATTCTATCAACAAGAGCACTGGTAAATCACCATTCCAGATTGTATATGGAATTAGTCCAAGAAATGCATCTGAATTGAGGAAGATAGATAAAAGAGAAAAAGTAGTGCTGAAGCTGAGGATTTTGCACAACACTTGAAGAACATCCATGAGGAGGTGAGGAAGCATATTACCAAGATGAATGCACAGTATAAGGCTAAGGCAGATGAGAAATGGAGGTATAAGGAATTTCAGGTTGGAGATGAAGTCATGGTTAATTTGTGGAAGGAGCGATTTCCAGTTGGTACATATAACAAGCTGAAAATGAAGAAGTTTGGGCCATGTAGGATACTGAAGAAACATGATTCAGGAAATGCATATGAGGTAGAATTGCCTACTGAGCTGAATATTTCACCAGTGTTTAACATTTCAGATTTGAGAGAGTATCATGAAGGAGGTGTTGAAGATGTGGTTGTAGTAGCACAATGGAGTATTCCAGCAACTAGTTCAGACACTAAGGAGATCGAAGATATACTGGACAGTCATGTTGGCAGAAGCACAAGAAACAAGACATATGAAGAATATCTGGTTAAGTGGAAAGGATGACCTGTTGAAGATTCATCATGGTTGACAAAGGAGGAGGTTAGCCGTCTTGGTTTTCCTCTGCACACCTGAGTCGTGACAGGGTCACTTCTCAAATTACCCCGGGTGTCTGATGCAGGAGCATCCTAGGTGTAAGAGCAATCTTGCATCACCCAAAAAAAAATAAAAAATTATTTTTATATTCAATAAAGGCTATTTTGTGCAGAGCTGCTATTTATGGAAAGTTACTATTTTTGGTAATTTTTGTATGTGCTCAGAATGATCTGATTTCTTTCTTAGAGGTTCATTTTGGTCATATAAGTCTGCCAGTAAAGTTTCATTGCCAGATCAAGTGTATATTGGAAGATATTGAAGATTTTCGGTATTGGCAGCAGGGTACAGAAACTTTGAACTCAGTTTTGAAGGATTTAGAGGCCCCGAATGTGGTCAAAAATTTGGGTGACAAGCGCTTGCATGGGTCAAGCCTGTAGAGCGCATTGTGGCATTTTTGAAATGGGGTTATAATAGCCGATCGGGTCAACTGGTGATGACTTATGGTCTTCGGAAGTTGGGCCACCTGAAATGGCAGAAAATAATTTTCTTCAAAATTTATGTTCGGGTTTCAAAGGTTATCTTGAGCCGACTATGATGTAATAAAATGTAAAATAAAATAATTCTATGTTTGGTCGGCCTTATTGGCTAAAATTCTGGAACCTTCCCAGGTGGTGGAAAAATTGCCTATATAAGGAAGGCTGTATTATTTCCTTAGGCAGTTCAAAATAGTTCTGGGTAGTAGATCTAGGTAATAGTTCGAGGCTTTGTCCTACAGAATATTGTAAGGGGATGCCCATGTGGCTTTGCATATTGTAATTCTGAAAGTTTGTAATTCCACATTTGTGGAGATAATAAGAAGCCAATTTTTTGTTCTTGCATATTGCTGTTGTTTCTCTATTTCTGTTATGTGTTTGTGGTATTAAGGGGAGCACCCTTTATCAAAGAGATCCCACAATCATGCCCAAAAAATCCCAAGAAAGAAGCCCAGATGACTGAGAAGTAATCTCTGAGAAAATTGGAGTCAACTCCCAGACGTGCCCAAAAAATGCCCAAAACCTGACACTTGGTCTGAAAATGCAACACCCAAAATTGGCTAAGTGCGAACCTTATCTCTACTACTACGGAGTTGTCAGAGCTGTCAGACTTCTAGGTGGCCGAAAACTCCCCATGGCCGAAATGGTTGAAAATCTTGCACTGAAAAAATGACTAAGTACCAAAATTGAATTTTCTGTACATGGGAGCTGATAGATCTTAAGCTGGAGGTCCACTAGCTAGAAGGTACTTCTGGATGTGCCTTCTTGAATCTATCCACCACCTCCACCACCTCATTGATGTCTGGCATATTAATGCCTTGGATAATCTCCTTTTTTTTGTCTTTGTAATCTTTCAATCCCCTGGCAAAATCCTTTATTTCTTCTTCACAAGGTAGCATTTCCTGAATCTCCTCCCTTTGATAAAACATTTGTTGAAGATCCCCCTTTGACTTTACCCATCAGAATATATTCAAGTACTGATTAACAATATCATTCACTGAGTGTATAGTCTTACCCTCATCATCCTCAAACAGATCTAAATCTAACCCCTCAAAGAACTCCTGTAACTCATTTACAAATAGCATGCCATCATCCCTTTTCTTATCCAACCTTTTGAGCACCTTCTCAAGTATGGCCAATGCCACTGTTATCTCTTGGATCCATTCTTCAAAGTTATCTAATTTTGCCCCTTCATAAATCTCCATTAGTACTTGGAAGCGTTGCTTCCTTATCATTGTCAACTCATCTAATACCTTTTGCCAATTTAGGATGGTTTCTTCTACCCCATTCTCCTCACTCATGATCTCTACCAAAGAAGCTATCCTTGTCAAAATGCCTCGAAAGGGCCTTAAAATCTACCTAAGAGATAAGCTCGTGAATTGTTCAAAATCTAGCTTCCAATCAGCACAAGCCTATACAAAAGAATGTGGAATGTCAATGTCTATATCCCCCTTCTTTTCCAAAATTGACTATAATGAGGCTTCGGGGTCATTTGGGTCAATTGGACCCGCCGTCTTCAAAATGAATTTCTTCATTGCTTCATTCTATTCTTCCAATGCTTTTATTCTTTCCTCATCTTTACTCATGAAACCCAAAGCATGCTTCAGACCCAAATAGCCAAGGTTTTGCTACCTTCTCTGGTTGGTTCTCCCAAGTCCACTTCTTCTAACACATAGTCCTCCGGAGTGATCTCCTTCATGCTAATATCCATTGTGGGGACAGCCACCTATGCCTTCCACCTTCCTACTTGATCTTGCATTACATAGGACATTCTCCTTGCCTGGGGAACTAGTGCCATTTGGTGGAAGGCATGCCCTAGCATAGTCATATCAACCTCTTCATCAGTATATACCCTAACCCTTGGTTGCACCTCTTTGGTAAACCAAGTGGGCTTTGAAGATGCATTCAATGGCTCATAGGGAGCAACCAATGTAGTAGAAGTCCCCACATGTTCTGTGCTTATCTCTGTTGTAACTTCTTCTTATTCTATCTCCTGCTCATTCCCAATACCTTGTTCCGGCTCTTCCTCACCAGTCGTCTATTGCTCATCAGCTGTTTGCTCCTTAGTATCTGTTTGAGGCCTATCTTCTTCTATATGTAGCTCTTCTTCTATTTTTGATTCTCCCTTATCACCCTCTTCCTTAGATCCACTATGAATTTCTTCTCCCCCTTCTCTGTCGATGACTTCAACTTCTTTCTCTGGTTCCTGTGAGCTTTGGGGTATTGACTCCATATGAACTTGGGGAGGAATGTTGAGTGGGGGAGGCATAGAAGATGTGAGGGGAGTGGTAGAATGGGCTGGTGGACTTGGAGTTGGGAAAGGAACATGGGAAGAAGAAGGTTGCTGAGATAGCGGAGCATTCTGTACAGGAGTGGAAAGTGGGGTAGTAGGAAGCTCTTGAAGTGGAATGGTGGGAAGTGTGGAAGGGTGAGATGGGGGCGGAGGTGGAACAAATGCATCCAAAGGTACTTGTGTACTTTTTTCCTCCTCTGAGGTGATCTTAACCAATGATTCCTTCTCAGGTCCTACAATTCCCTCCTGGTCTTTGGCTATTTCAACCTCACTTTGCCCTTGAGGTGCTTGTGGTAACTCTTCTCCTATGCCACTAAAAAGGCTAGTGAACTGCATAGGAGCCTGTTGCTTAGCCTCTTTGAACCCATGCAAACTTGAAAAATTGGAGATGTTGAATTCATCGTCACCTAAGGCATCCAAATTCATTGGCTCTACCTGAGCAGCCCCTCCATCATCCTTAGGATCATCTTCCATTATTCTCCTTTTTTTGAGGAATCCTGCTAACCATGTCCTCCTATTGAGGGGAATTTCATCCAACACATCTTCATCTTCTTCTTCCAAGATATCCATCTGTGTAGGGGTTGACCCCACCTTCCTTTTGTAAACATGACCCTTAGTTACTCCAGCCAGCTTAGGTCCTATTTTGAACTTAGTTCTCTTTTTCGAGCTTGGAGAATTATGGTCACCTGATGAAGGTGCCTTTGGTGGAGCAATGCTCCCAGTCATCCTAGTTTTCACCAGTTTGGAGTGTGTGACCAGACCATACGTGATGGGGCATTCATGGTGATATACAGTCTTAGGTTTTAGAGGAGCAACCCCTTTAAACTGAGGTTCCAATATCTTTTCCCCCTTCTTCTTTCCTCAAGATGTCTTCTCAAGGAGTTGCTTCATAGGAAGTGGTTGCATAGGAAATGGATGAGCAACCCAAGACTTTGTCAGCTTGACCACATGTCAGGCTTTGAATTCCATTTTGTCATTCTCATCCCAATCTACCTCTACATTCAGAATGGCCCTGGTGTATACCTTATCTGTGTTATATATGGAATCCATGATTTTATCAGAGTCTGCATCTAATGCCTTCTATGGAATCTTCAGGGAAAGGGCACCTTGCACCATCTCTAAGCTCATCTGGCAATAGTCACAAATTCTCACCTCATAATCATCCACACAATTAGCCTAATGATCTTCAACATGCGGCTCATGGATGTAGTGTCTTCCCATTATGTGGCTATAGGTACCAACGGGGTCAAAATGTGGCCTCACTAGGCTATAGGTTGCTAGTGGGAATTCATTCCATTCTTCAACCAATGACTTGCAAACTTTCATGTCTAGAACACAATTAGGACCAACTGAAATAGGGAAGTTCCAATAGTGTTTCTTCTTATGCTTGATGTGCTCATGAGCATCGGACAATTGCCTTGCTATCTCTAGTAAAACTACCCTATCAGGAGGATACCTTGGGAGCTTCTTGGGCACTAAGGTGCTTCCTGCCACCCGAATGTATGTGAAAGTTCTGAATTGAATGTAAAATGCCCCAATGGCCTGTACTTTGGCCACTGCTTCTATTGATAAACTTTTAGCAAAATCACCCTCGATGGGGCGGATGATTGCAAAAATGAAGGCATCATTGACTATCCTAAATTCTGGGCTATTGTGTGTGAGGAAGTCCTTTCGCACCAACTAAGGATACAATGTGAAAGGCCATGTGCTTTGTTCCCTGATGTTTCCAACCCTAGTCAACCTTGGATATACTACCCTGGTGGCTAGTAAGTACACAACATAGGATGTCATGTAAAAGTGCGGATTAGTCTTTACCCGAATTAGTTGTTCATCCAACTGGTCGCTTAGAATAGAGGCCCAATCGAACCTTGCTTGTCTTTCTTTTATTTTTTGGATAAGGAAGATCATCTAGGGCTCTAATTGATGAGATTTGGGCAAGCCATATACTCTGCTTATCATTTTTATGGCGGCCTAGATATCCTCTTTCATGTAACCCCTCCTCATATCAATTTTGTCCAGCGTGTTCTTGGTTAAGGGTTGCATCAGGTACTCATTGTTAACAATGTTGTGATCCCTCTGCATATCTTTGTTAGAAAACTCCATCCCCTTGTTTACATTGAAATTGAAGAACTTATCTACCCCCTTGGGTAGATGGAAAACATCCTCAATATTGTTAGGTCTCAAGTCTAGGACCACTTCCCCCATGTTATTTATGACCATGCGCTCATCTGGCACATAGTTGTTGGCTAGTGTGTTAATCAACTTTGTCGATTGGATTGAGATAGGGTGTGCTACTGCATTCACTAGGGAGCAATGAACCAATGAGGTGCAGTCCTCTGAGTGGCCCACTAGTTGAGTACACTTGTTCAAATATTCATTCCAACTCACATTCTTGATGTCAGTATCGGTTATCCTGGCATGCAAGTCTATCACTTTAGATGATGGGTGGTACCCTTTAAATTGATATTTCATTGCCGGCGATGCCAGTATCTTCTCAGCCATATCTGCAAAAGAGCACCAGGCCTGAATTAGTAACATAGTGAGAGAAAAGAAACTGGAAAGCACCATTACTTGCTGAAATCATGTTATTAAAGCAAACACCAGATATTTTGACCTTTTTGGCCTTTCACACTTATCAGACATCCTAAGTGCCTAAAGGACCGAAAAGGCCGAAAGGCCATAGGGCTTGGAGGGCAAAAAGGACAAGGGCTCTGGCGGGGGAAGAGACTTCTCAGAGTTATCGGACCTCCAAAGGACTGATAAGTCATAACTATTGAAAATGTTGAAAAGTCACAAGTTCGAAAGACTGGGAACAAAGGATGGTTGCTACTTTTGGTGTTTTGGGGGTATGTGATGTTTCAGTGTGTGAAAACACTGAAATGCTAACATCATGAGCACTTAGGGGTTTTTTGATCTGGTGGATGCTCCGCGAGTTTTGGACCCCGAAGGTCCAAAACTAGGGTTTTGGGCCGGACTTGAAAAATGAGTTTGATGGTGAGTTTGACCACAAACTCACCTAGGGATGTGAGGTGACTACCTCAATAATCCCCAAGCTCAAAAAGGCTGACCTAAAAATAATCTACACCTAAGACTCAAGCTAAAAAGACCAAAAACATAAACCCTAGACCTAAGATGAAGCATGAAAATGAGAAACAAAAGGAAATAAACTAGAAAAAGAAAAAAAACAAAGGGGAGGAGACCACCTACCCAAAAGGCAAAGAGCCCAACGAAGACCAGTGAGGAAATGAGAGCCAAACGAAGTGAAAGCAACTAGCGGTGAAAAAGAGAGTGAGCAGATGATGGAGGAGCAAATGTGCAAAGTGAGGGTTTGAAATGACCTTCACACCTTTTATAGGCTTCGTGAGACTGGTGACATCATCACCCTACGCGGTGGCCATTTGGCCTTTTTGGCTATCTCGAAGGTCCGATAGGCCGAAAACACCAAAAGGCCGACCCCAACGAGAGTCAGACCTTCGATATTGATGACCATCGGAAAGTTCAAAAAAGACAACCACCCGAGATGGCTCGTCACCTTCACACATTTTAGCCATCGAAAGAACGGAAAGCCGACAAGGTTGAAATGGCCAAACTTTGTTAGTCAAAATGCTCCTATTGGGGCCTTTTGCACCTTTCAGACCATCGAAAGGTGCTAGAGGCCGACAAGGCTAACAAGGATGACAAGGCCAAAAAGGCCAAAAAACTAAAAAAACCTAAGGACACCAACCCTAAAGACAACAAAATGAAGCAAGCAAAAAGTAGAAGGGGGGCCCCTGAGGCCGCAAGGGCCAAGAAAGGGGAGCGTGGTTGTGGGACCACAACAAATAGCCCAAACAAAGAAAGGAAAATGATAAAAATTCCCTATAGCTAGTTGATCCGGAGATAGTCCTGATGCGCAATGAGCCAAGTATGAAGATTATCAGATAGAGTGTGCCTTTTAACATCACCAAGGTTGAGAAAACCATGATGTCTACATCCAGTGTGTGTGAGTGTGAGTTCAATTTCCTTGGGAAATTCTTGTCATGAGCTCCCCTCAATGATCCACCTCTTATTGTCAGATCAGTGCCCATCAACCAAAAGTTGACCATAAGTCAATTTGACCTTGCTCTATTACCAAGTAGGCATTGATAGCCCCGATAGAGGTTGTCAAAGTCACCCTCTCCTAACTACAGACGAGCTTCAGTAGAAGTTCTTAAACTTCATAAGAGGGCTCTTAGAATCAATTTAATTTAAGCTTTGGGTCAAGTCCCTTTGAGAGCACCCATCTATCAACAAAAAAAATTTCTATGTGAACTGCTTCGATGCTCCTTGTGGCTATACAAAATGCCTTCTGTAGCTCTTTCTTTCTTTTTTTTTTGGAAAACTGGGGTAGCGCTTGTGTGCAATAAATGTGTCACACTTCTATGAATCATTACATGCAAGGAAACTCAAGAATGAGCCCTCACAAATCGATCCATAGCTCCCTAGGCATGGAGTGCAAGGGTTTTAAGAATGCTCTCAGCTAGAGCTATTTAGCCAATAACCTTGCTAGTAAACCATGCAATGGGAGATTCAATGAAGACAAGGGCAAGAATGCCAATATCCTCAAGAATCAAGAATGAAATGCAATGCAAGCTAGATTAAGAATGGAAATGCAAGCTAAACTATGGAAATGAAAGATGCAAGTATTACAAAGCCTTCTAGTTAAACTAGATGAATTAATCTAAAGCATAAAGGAAATCTAAGCTAAGAATGCCATGAAAATGAAGCTACTATGCAAGAAATGAAATCTAACTATGAAGCAAGAAAGCCATGATGATGCAAGAATGAAGACAAGAAGATAGAGTGTTGATGAAGATCCAAGATGAATGCCAACAATGCTCCAAATCTTCAAACCCTAGATGCAAGAATGTCTCCAAAAGCTCCAAGATGACCTAGAAAACTTGCAGCATAATATTAGCATAAAAAGTTGGGGATCTAGAATGAAGAAGAGAGCTCTTCTTTTATAGGAAATGAGGAGAAATGGACCATGGAGATTAAGAGGCAAAAGATTTAATCAACGATGGAGCTTGAAAGAGGAGAAATCCATGTGCACAAGTATCCTCCAATAGGAAAATAAGAGTTGACTTTTGTGTCCATATGAGACAAAAAGTGCTTTTTCCCTTTTTTATAAAATAAGAATAATGCTTTATTTGTGCAACTTAGGATAAGAGGAAAAGTGGGGGTTTTTTATTTATTAAAAAGGGAGGAAATATTCCTTTTAAATAAATAAAAACTTAGGATAAAATGGTTATCCCATAGAAAATAATTGAATAAATGATAGGACTAGGATTTGATCAAGAACAAGCAATTTATGATTTAGCAAAAGGGGCTAATAGTCTAGGTGACCATTTTTAGGTGTATACAGCGCTTAGACTGTGTTGTCCTAGTTTTGAGCATCTCTTTGTTTATCTCATCTTTATGCATTCCTCCCTTTCATTTTCTTGCTCTTTTTTTTTCAGTTTGTATTTTAGTCCGGGAAGGGTTTTGACTTTCAGGCCTTCTTCGTGATTGTGGGCACCTCCTGGCGCAAATTGGAATCTCACCCAGAGAAGCTTGTGGCTCAAAATTTTCCTTTTAAAATATGTTTCAGTGTTGGGGATGCTTCAATCAGGAAGACCACCTACCCAAAAGGTGAATAGCTCGATGAAGACTAGCGAGGAAATGGGAGCCAAACGAAGCGAAAGCAACTAGCGGTGAAAAAGAGAGCGAGTGGATGACGAAGGAGAAAATGCACAAAGTGAGGGTTTGAAATGACCTTCATGCCTTTTATAGGCTTCATGAGACTAGTGACATCATCACCCTGCGTGGCAGCCTTTCAGCCTTTTCAGCTATCTCAGAGGTCCGATAGGCCGAAAACACTGAAAGGCTGACTCCGATGAGAGTTGGACCTTCGGTATTAATGACCATTGGAAAGTCCAAAAAAGATAGCCACCCGAGATCGCTTGTCACCTTTGCACATTTCAGCCACTGAAAGAACAGAAAGCTGAAAAGGCTGAAATGGCCGAACTTCGTTAGTCAAAACACTCCTGTTGGGGCCTTTCGCACCTTTCAGACCACCAAAAGGTGCTAGAGGCTGACAAGGCCGAAAAGGCCGAAAAGGCCAAAAAACTAAAAAAACTAAGGACACCAACCCTAAAGATGACAAAATGAGGCAAGCAAAAAGCAAAAGGGGGGCCCCTAAGGTCGCAAGGGCCAAGAAAGGGGAGCGTGGTTGTGGGACCACAACAGTTCTGCTACATACAATCTCTCCATACAGTAGGGATTTTCTCTTAGCAGCACTCCCCCTTTGACAACAATGGAAAAAGGGTGCCATGAGTCATCAACTATTTTCCAACATCTTTCTTCCACGATCACTCCCCCTGAGGAGTAGATCCTTACATCTAGTCCAGAATATGATAAGGCTCTGAAAACCTTTGGATTGATGCATCTCTGCATCATTTAATTCTAACTAGGAGGGGCCTAAACCCCCAGTATACCTATGAGATATTCAAAGGTATCTTTTGGCAATGGCTTAGTGAAGATTTCAGCAATCTGTTCCTTAGTGCTAACATATTCCAACTTTATCTCCTTTTCTACCACCTTGTCTCTCAAGAAGTGATACTTGATAGAAATATGTTTGGTTTTAGAGTGCATTACTAGACTCTTTGACATATTCACCGTACTAGTGTTATCACAATGGATAACCACTGGCTCATCAAAATTTATTCCAATATCCTTCATCATTTACTTCATCCAAATAATTTGAGTGCAATTAACAATAGTAGAAACATACTCTGATTTCACAGTAGATTGAGATATACAATCTTGCTTCTTACTTAGCTATGAATCCAACTTTTTTCCAAGGAAAATTGCTCCACCACTAGTACTCTTTCTGTCATTAATGTTTCCTACCCAATCAGTATCAATATAAGCATGAAGTAAAAAAATATCATTCCTATCATACCATAGGCCATATTCAATTGTCCCTTTCAAATATCTAAATATTCTTTTCACAGCAGCTAGGTGTGTCTCCTTTGGCTCTGCCTAATATCTAGCCACAATTCCAACACGATTAGCAATATCCGGTCTGGTATGAGTCAGACATTGTAATCCTCCAACCATTGATATGTACTTGGTCTAAAATACACACTGAGTCTCATCATTACATGATAGCTTATTACCAGTCACCATGGGTGATCCTGCTGGTTTACAGTCTTCCATTCCAAATTTCTTTAGCATTTCTTTGAGATACTTAGTCTAAGAAATAAAGATACCATTCTCATTCTGAGTTATTTGTAGTCCAAGAAAGAATTTCATTTCACCTATCACATCTCAAATTCATTTTCCATCTCTTTTGAAAATTTCTTACATAGATCATCATTTCCTCCAAAGATAATATCATCAACAAAAACTTCAATTATCACAACTCCATCTTCACTAGTTCTCAAATATAAATTACTGTCAACATTACCTTTTCTAAATCCAAGGCATAGTAAATATTTGTCTAACCTTGCATACCAAGCCCTTGGAGCTTGCTTTAGTCCATACAGTGCCTTCTTTAACTTTTATACCATGTATATGTCTTCAGATAGGGTAAATCCATTTGGTTGTTCTATATATACCTCTTCTTCAAGATCCCCATTCAAGAATTCAGATTTCACATCCATCTGATACACCTTGAAGTCTTTATGAGTAGCATAAGCCAAGAACAATGTCATAGCCTCTATTCTAGCAACATGAGAAAATGTTTCTTCAAATTCTATGCCTTCTTGCTATGAATATCCCTTACATACTAGTCTTGCTTTCTTTCTTACAATAGTTCCTTCTTCATTAATTTTGTTTCTGAAAACCCATTTTGTTCCTATTACATTTTTGTTTTTAGGTCTAGGAACTAGTTCCCAAGTGTTATTCTTCTTTATCTGATCTAACTCTCCCTTCATAGCATTTATCCAAGATTCATCTTTACATGCTTCAACTGTAGTCTTTGGTTCAATATGAGAAATCAAACAAATTTATTCTCTACCCTTTGATCTAGTCATTACTCCTTGATTAGAATCACCAATAATTTGATTTTCAGGATGATTATTTTTTACATACCTCAGAGTCTTAGGAACCTCAGTAGCTTCACTTGTGTCAACATCACAAGTCTCTTCCTCAACAAGTTCTTCTTCTTCTGTAGCAGCAGTAGCTTCTTTGATCTTTGTAATCTGATTACTGTCATACATTATTTCTTGTATCTGAAAATTTTCATCTATCCTTACATTTTTACTTTCAATCATCTTTCTTAATCTCAGATTGAAACATTTTTAAGCCTTGCTCTTGGTAGAGTAACCAAGAAAAATTCCTTCATCACTTCTAGCATCAAACTTTCCTATCTCATCATATCTTTTTATATGACACTTGCTACCAAATATTCTGAAGTATTTTACAGTAGGAGTATGATCAAACCATAATTCATAAGGAGTCTTATTTGTACCTTCTCTAATTTGAATTCTATTTAATGTGTATACTGCTGTCCCAACAACTTCTCTCCAATGTATATGAGATACATTTCCTTCAATCAACATTGTCCTAGTAGCATCAAGTATAGTCTTGTTCCTTCACTCTGCTATCCCATTCTATTGTGGAGTCCTAGGAGCATATGTTTGTCTCTTTATTCCATGCTCTTCACAGTATGAATTGAATAAATCTGAAGTAAACTCTCCACCTCTGTCTAACCTTAAACACTTGATCTTTAAACCTGATTCATTCTCTACTTTTGCTTTGAACACCTTGAATTTATCAAATGCTTCTGATTTTTCTTTCAAATAAGTAACCCACATCATTCTAGAAAAGTCATCAACAAAAAGTATGAAATACCTTTCACCATAGTATGATCTTGTCCTTGTAGGTCCACATAGATCTGTATGTACCAAATCCAACATTCCTTTTGATGTATATGCTTTTCTTTTGTAACTGCTTCTTGTCTATTTTCCCATAACACATTCTCTACATACAGTGTTAGATGGTTTCACAATCTTTAGCAGATCTCTTACTATATTATCCATACTTGCTTTCACAATGTTATCAAAATTAACATTACAAAATCTTCTATTCCATAACCAACTATCATCTACCTTCACAAAAAAACAAGAGGCTCTAGATGTGTTTAATTCAAATAGATTACCTCTAGATTTTGTACCGGTTGCAATCAACTTTCCTACCGTACTTCTGATAAAATATTTGCCATTGAAAAAACTTAATTGAAACTCTTTAACCATCAAATGTCCAACACTTAACAAGTTATGTTTCAGTCCATCAACAAGTAGCACATTATCAGTATTGGTCTTTCCATCCAAAGTAATAGATCCTACACCTATGATAGGTTTAGGAAGATTGTCTCTGAATCTCACAACACTACCATCATACTTCATTAATTTAACAAACTTGTTCCTATATCCAATCATATAATGTGAAAAACCACTGTCTATTATCCATTTAGTTTTCTTGTCAACATGAGATACTAAAGCCTTTTCCTCATGCACTGGTTCATCTCTAATAGAAACAAATCCAATCTCTTCATAATATAAATCATCATCATCAGAAATGCCTTCACTAGCATAATAGCATTCTTTATCCTTTTTTAAACTTGGAAAAATTAGGTTTGTACTTAGGAACTCTTGTAGGACATCTAGATGCAAAATTACCTACCTTATTGCATGAAAAACATTTCAAGGGTAACTTGCCTTCAAATTTGCCCTTGTCTCTCTTTTCTCTTCTAGAAATCAGTGCAACAAGCTCATCCATCTTTCTTTCCGCTACCATTATCTATTCCCATTCCTCAGCAAACTCACCAAGTTCTTCTTTTAGGTCTTCCTTGCTGGTGCTCAGAAGTGCATACATTTTCTTGTGTACAGATGCCTTGAATGCAAATTCCACTTTAGGTGTTGAATCTCCCATTTCAGTAGCCTCAAAGGTAGTTAGTTTTGCAATCAACATCTCTTTGCTAAAATTTGGAATTAAGGGTATACTCTCTTGAATAGACATAGCCTTGAACTTGTATACACGTGTCAATGATCTAAGGATTTTTGAAACAACTTCTTCTTCTTCATAAGTGCCTCCATAATTTTTGATTCCAACCACAAAAACTGTAACCCTTTAAAAATAATCCCTAATGATTTCATCATCCTTCATTTGTAGCTTCTCCATTTTGGTTTTCCAGTTCTGTAACTTCGCTTACTTGGTATATTTGTCTCCTTCATATAAAGCTTCTAATCTTCTCCAAATCTCATATGCCAAATCCAAGTCTTTAACTTCAGTAAAATCACCTTCAGATAGTGCACTTATTAGTGCTTCCCTTGTGACCATGTTGTATTTGAATACCTTCTTTTCATCATCAGAAGCTAATGGCAAATCACTATCAGTCTTTATATATCCACCTTATTCTTTGTGATCAACCAATAGTCGATGCCCAAACATAGTAGATGAGTTTGCATCTTGTTCTTCTAATTGTCAAAGTTTTCAAGATCAAATTTTGGACCATCCTTCCTATAGAGTGCCATCTCCAATATCACTGCAAATTGTTAATCTTTCTCTCTAAGGACCACAAGCTCTGATACCAATTGTTACGAATAACAATCCATAATACAACTAAGAGGGGGGTGAATCAATTGTATGAAAAATTATTAAACTTTAAACTTTGAGTAGCAACAATATTAGATTCAATGAACATAATGAATGCCAACATAATAACATAATATTTGGTGTCGAGGAAACCCTGTTAAAGGTAAAAACCCTGATGGGAATTAGCACCCACAAATGATGTACTAAGAGTATAGTATCTTTGTTAGAAGATTTATCCCTATTAGGAGCTTATTGAAACATTACAGTACATAGCTGTTGTTAGAGGACAGACCCTGTTAAGAGTCAAGAAGAAAGGGAGGGCTCACTGCCCAAGGCTCACTACCCAAAGAAGGTTAAATCCACCTTCAGAAATCATTGTTTGCAACACAAGTGTATATGAAGAAATACACAATCTTTTTAAACTGTTCAGTAGCAACTATCTTTGCTTGATCACTTCCAATGAAGTCCACCAGTAAACCTATGCTCTACATACAGCAGACACAAGCTCAAAGCTTTCACAACCTCTTTATATCTCTTTTTTCTCATCCATGTCTTTTCCAAAGAAAAGACCTCTCATATATACCTTATTACAATTCTCATGATCAAGTCATTCCATAAGCCTTTCCTAATTACAAATAATTACATAAACACTTTCTAAGATACACATGGCATCTAAAACAAGTATACAATGATTACATTACATCATTTAAGGACCGACAACCTTAATTTATGTTTACCAAGCAAAACACACGCTTCATCTCCTAAGTCAGCTTCCAAATAGGTCTCCTCTAGAACACACACCACAACTGATGTCACCAATCATTTTGTACCTTGTGCTAACCAATGAACATCCTTCAGTACCTTTTCTATCATCCCTCAAGCTCACATACCTTGAATCCATATCATCTGGAAGATATACCAAAAACACAAGACTAACTCTGTCATTTCTCACTGTCACAATCCAGTGACCAATCTCCACCAAATCATTTATAACTCATCCAATATGAAACATTTCATGATTCAATCTTGGATATAAGATCACAACATCTCCCTGAACTCTCATATGACTTCACAAATTTTGAATCATCAATACAGTGTCTGTACACTATGATAACCAGCTTGTTCTCCTCACAGAAACATATGTTGACATTAGTGACAAAAAAAAAATGACAATAGTATGAGTGCCCATTTAGTAACATAATGATTAAACATATTAAATGTCTCAATCACCTCCCCATGCATTAGCAATATCCAACATAAGAGACCTCCTTTTATAGTGCTCTAGGGCTCAGATTCACAAAGATTAGAAATGAAAAGTGGGAAAAAGCTAATACTTTGCATCAGGTTCATGAACCAATCAAAATTCACAACCTTGGGTATAGTTTGAGGTCAACCTATACCCAAAGGTTAAAAAATTGAGATAAAACTTTCAAAATCTAAGAAGTATTGAAAGATCTCAGGGGGAAAATGGAAAGATAAGAAGAAAAAATGATCATAAATGCTTGTAAATCTTGAAATGGCCTAAAAAGGAAATGAATTTTGTGATTGGATGGATAAATGAGTTTAATCATACATATATATTATATCCAACTTATAGTTTTGAGCAAGATTGGAGGAAGAAAGGGGACCTTGATTTAAATTATGTATACAATTAAATGTAATATGAGGTCCTAATGTAAGAAACACACTAAGGAGGGCTAAAATGGTCCAAAAAGGTACATAAAATTAAGTGATTACTTGTTAGGATGATACAATTATATACCATTCATAATATTGAGTCTCGTTATAGATTCAAAATGAAATCATGAATTATGTTGTTGTATAATAGTAAATAGGAAATGCAAATTAAGTTATTTGCACATGAGAGACAGATAGATTTTAAAGCTTACCTCATGCACCATCATAGTAATGTTTCTCCCTTGTCCATTTTTTGATATTTCAATCAAATCATTTAAGGTCAACAAACTCCCCATAGTAGAATCAGTAGCACCCATGATAAACTCCATTTTTTTTTGTCATAGAAACATATACTTAAGATCACACATCATAGGAAGTTTGCGTTTATACTATTGATATTGTAGAGACATATTGATCGAATGCATCATGCCTACATTAGAGTTCTATCAAAAATTGGAGACTAGGATCATTGTGAGCACTATGATATCAATCATGTAACATTCAGACCTCTATCTCATCGATCCTCTATCTTGTGGATACTCAAATTGTACCAATTGTAATTACATTCTAGAAATTAACTGATCACTGATTTGGGGGTCAAATTGTATGTATTCTCTATTTTTATCTTTTGTAATTGCTTGGGACATTTCAAATTAAGAGACAAATACCCTTACCTTAGTGTTAAAAGAATTCAACTTCACTATTTGAGCTATTTGTATCAATTTGGCATTATTCATAACCATATTACTAGAACTGACAAATCCTATCTATGCAGGCAAGTTTAAACCATTCCCACAACAAAGAAAGTAGCTTTAGTTCAATTTAGAGCTAGAATACAAAATAATAATTATCTACGATATTTTTAACACCTAGAAAATATTTGATAGGAGTACCATCTATACTTTATCTTATTCAATTCAAGTCAAATATTAATGTTCACAAGCGAGGAACCAAATATTTGATTTAAATTACTTCAAATATTTTCATTGTTTTTAATTATAGTGGAGGGGTACACTATCTTTCCTTGGGGTCAATCTTTTGTGTATATGATTGGAATTTAAATCCTATTAAATGTCATGCCCATAAATTTGCACACAGAAATACACCAACTTTTTTTTTTTAAAGAATATAAGTTACAAGTTTAAGTTTATGGTTAACAGTTGACTAAAGTTATATAGTTGATACGGATAAGGTGTGGCTAACTTGATTGAGTGGTTATAGTTAACGCTCACCCTTAGCATATCAAAATACCTATCAAGTTCTAGGGTTAGCTGGTAGCCCTATACTTATTCCAATTAAGTGCTCATACTCTCATATTGCAAGTGCGTTAGTAAATGGTTTAGAATCCTTCTCTAAACTTTAGGTCTATCTAAGTTTAAATAAGTTGATTAGCATAGAGGGTTAAACTTTAATTGAAATTTGGGCTTCTTAAAAATGATAGATGACCATTAATAATAATATCTCTAATTTCCCATAAAATCCTTAGTTTAAACGACTAATGACATTATTAAAATTCTCTAACCTCTAAAAAAGAATAGTGGTCATCTAATATGAGGAAAGGCCTTATGATAAAGTTTCCTTAAGTGAACTATAGCATAAATCTTTCTTAATCCAAGTGGAATTAACTAAGTTAATTAGGTTAATCAAATCACCTTACTGAATGTATAAATGGAACTAATTTCATTAATGAATTAACTACCCTTAAAGAAGTGTTAATTATTAAATATATTAAGTATTTAATATATATTAACCATTATATATATTAATTACTAATATGTTTATTAAAATAAAAATAATAATGATTCCTAAACATATTAATTATTTAATATATATTAATTAATAATACCTATTAATTAAATATATATTAATGATTAATATATATATTTTAAATGAAAATAAATAATAAAATAATGATTAATAAATATATTAATTACTTAATATATATTAATTAATGAAAACATTAATTAAATATATATTAAATATTAATATTTTTTTTAAAATTAAATAATAATTAAAAAACATGTTTTTAAGAAAAACACAAAAAAAAATCCCATCGCTTTTGTTTTAAGTCCCCCGACGGGGACTACCGCGTGGGGCCTCATTGCAGAGCGGACCTCCTGCGGCACGACAGGGTCTGCCGTAGCAGGCCTGCCATGTGTGGTAGTACCTGCTGCGACAGGTCTTGTCGTGGAGTGGTGGGGGCCACATATCCCCCCTCGAAAAAGTTTTTTTTTTCTTTTATTTTTTAGAGGCCATAATGCACTCGGCCATGCCATAAGGTAATGTTTTTTTTGAAAGGTATATTATTTTATTTTTTTAGAAGTTTTAAATTTTACTAAAGTATATATATATATATATACATATATATATATATATATATATATACATATATATATATATATATATATATACATATATATATATATATATATACATATATATATATGTATATGTATATATATATATATATATGTATATATATATATATATATATATATATATATATATATATATATATACATATATATATATGTATATGTATATATATATATATATATATCTATGTATATATATATATATATATCTATGTATATATATATATATATATATATATATATATATATATATATATATATATATATATATATATATATATATATATATATATATATTTTAAGGTCCCTTTTGACCTTTTTGGGGTGACAACCCAGGTGGGTCCCCCATGGTGACTAGACTTCTAAGATATGTTAAAATAGTTCTTTTTTTTTGTTTTAGAATGCAAGTGGCAAAGATTTATATTATTTTATGACTATGGTTTTGAAAATTGTATGAGAATTTTTCCCATACATTTTCCAGAGACCTGTAGGTCTCATTTTCACAACTTTTGCTTTGCACTTGTTATTTTTCATTTGATTTCTTCTTTCTTTCTCTTTGTTGATTTGTTTTTTTTGCTAAGTGTGTAATAGGTCTAGTCTTATTTTTGTAAACATAAGATAAAGTGGATTTTTTTCTACAAACCATAAAATCAACTATGACTGTAACATAAATTTTTTTATCAAAAGGAACAACTAAGCTTTTGAAATTGCAAACATCCTTTTTCTTTAACTTTCTTATAAACATGAATAACTATATTACATTCTAATGGTCAAATTTCTAAGGAGGTTACTCTAATGAAATTTGAACAAACTCTTCTATACAATTTTTTTTTTCAAGCAAGCATTCTACAATTATATCATTTCTTAATATTGAAATCATTTCACAAATACAATAACACTTTCACAATGACTATTTCAAGGAGAAACTCATGGAACTAAAAATACATTATTACTATTTCATGCTTTGAAATGTTATCACAATAACAACTTAATACACAAGCATCAACTTGATCAACATACATTATTTTCAAGAGATCATGAAGCTATCCAAAAGGAAAAAACACAATACATTACTCAAGAGTTTGAATATAACAACTCTTTGATACAACACAGATTTGGAGTGATATCTCCATTACATAAATACATTGAGCTCAAGGGATCCTTAAGATTCCCTCACAATAACAATATACATAAAACAAATGGGATCCATATCAACTTTTGAATACATCCTCAACTTTCTTCAAGAATACAACTTCAAACATGAAGTCTTCAATGGCTTCCAATCCTGCAATAAAATATATAGGCCATGGAGTGCTCACCTCCCAACCTAGGCTTCTATGAAGCTACCCCCAAGCTTGGAGAGCCATCACATAGGCAAAGTTTCAAAATCAAGCAAACCAAAATCTCAATAACACAATAATCGCATTTAAACTCCCATCCAAGGCTAAAAAAAAAGAGTCTCCAAATGACTCAAAAATTGGGGTGAAGGTGGAACTGAATCCCAAGGGGAGAAAGCACATTTTTCAAAAAAAATATATGCCTACACTTGGCTTTCTCATCACACATCTTGCCAAAAAATCCCAACCCAACAAAACTCCTTATGACCCCCAAGGCTTCAAGCCAAAAAAATCCCTTATGACCCCCAAAATACAAAAAGAAATGGCTACATGGAGCTCATACATCCATGTTTCTTCCTTCTCCATACCAAGGAGAGAGTCTACACCCATGGTTGTCCCAAAATTCCCTTCACCCCCAAGGCTACTCTTCCCTCCCAAGGGTGAGTGTGGCCTTGAGAAAACTACCTTAATAACAATACAAAACAAGAAATCACAAGAACAACCAATCTTCACATTTACACAACAAAAGACTTGCACAAAAACAAGCACAAAAAATGCATATCCATTTACTTCACAAAATAACAAAATCCTCAATACATATACACATGATAACATAATAACTAGTTTCTCCATGCAAGAATGAAAATATTCTTGAGAACTCTTTCCATATGAAAACATCAACAAGTATAAGGAAGAATGCCACCAACCTAGATCCAAGCTTATGGAAGTAATTTTTTGAAGAGCCTCCTCTTTTCCTAAGTCTTCTTTCTTCAAATTAGCAAAGTCTTCAAATTTAGAGAGTGGGTGTCAAACTCTTCCACAAGAAGAGTCCCCTCTAAAAAGGCCTCCACACAATCTCCTAGGGATAGGATCTCATTCTCATTGAATGGTCTTTCTAAGTTTCTTACATGGTTTCCAAATACAGACTCCTAAAAAGGTTCGCCAAAAAGGTGGACCAAAGACTTGCATCTTAATTGGATGGAGCTCTAACCAAGACCTTGCTTCAAAAGTGGATTTTCAGTCATTTTGAAAATCCAACTTTTGGAAGAGTCTTTTAGTCAACTATGGGTTATCCTATGGTTAAAAATTATCCTTACCCATAGGTATATCAAGTGGGCTTACTAAAAAAAGGCCTAAACACACCCCTAGGCACCTTTTAAGCTCCCAAAAAACCCATGTAAAGCTCAAATTCGAAATTTATGAAATGACTCCACCTCAAGCTCCCTAACCAAGGGATTCTCATGGGGATCCTCAAGGGTACTATCCTAGGTTGATGGGCATCCAATCCCCAAGTGGACATGTCATGGCCACAAGTACACACACAAGTGTCAAGTGACACAACAAGAATGACACATCACAAGCCATGTGGCATATCCACTTGGGCATGCTCAAGAATAAATAACATTAACAATTTAACATTTAAATTAAATACATTCATGCACTTTACTTTCACAAATAAAATATGATACAATGAGGTTTTTGCCTCTCATTAGAAGCAACCTTGGCTCGAACTGATTTTCACATAGGTCTATGCTTTGGTTCCCCAAATTTACCATGGTCTAATTCCCTGAACACTAAAGTCCAACATCAATAGTCCAAGAAAATATAAATCCACAACATATATGAATCAATACATTCAACTTTAACAAATCATTTATATCACCACATATTGAATTGAAATTCACTTCGCATATTCAAAGTAACCTTCTTCTCTCATGTCATCATGTGCACTCATAAGTAATTAACTTTCAATTCACAATAGAAGTCTCATCGAATCATAATTCGAATCAAATCTCCATTTCCTAGTTACTTACGTAAGCATATAAAATCCATCACTTCATCCCAACATTCATAAATCAAAATAACCATAAATTAGAATTCATATTTATATCATAAAATAGTCATCAATAATTCATCACCTAACATTTAACCCAAAATGAAATACACATCTCAACCTAATTCATTTCTTAATTTTCATTTTCCTAACAACTCATATTGACATAAATTCCCTAATTGCACATCTCAATATTTCATATAAATCAATCATCATAATGTATCATAAATTCAACATTGTGAGTATAGAAAGCATCATAAAATGTAATGTATTCTCATCTACTGTAATCAAATCTTTGTTTAAAAGAGTAAAATCTACTAAGTTAATCAAAACATTAAGCCAATTACTAGGTCTACCATAATGATAATGGAAAAGCCATGATGGGTCTAGGGTGAGGCCTCACATCCTCCCCCCCTAGGCATGAACTTTCTCCTGGAAGTTACGCCACTTAGGGTTAAAGTTCCAGGGTTGACATCTAGCTTAGCCTATTGGGTAAATTTTGAATCACTGATCTCGTGCGATGAGGAATTCTAATGTTGATACATGTTAAGGATATGTTTTACCTTATTTTAATCAATTCTAACATTTAAAAGTATAAACATTATATGATAGAACTGATTATCCCAAACATCACAATCTAATATTATTTTACATAGTTACCATATCTTCTTCTAGCAACAGGATCACATAAGGTAATTCCATTCAACACACCAATGTTGGATCCGAGGTCACAAGGAAATACACTAAAACAAGGGACATCTTCCTTACAACATATCTCAAATGTATGCTAACATCACTCTAGATGTTGGTCCCTATAAATTTCAATATCTGGAGTATAGGTCCAATATTATGCTAAAGGTATCATTTGTCACTCTACAAATCCTTAGTTTGTACCAACTTTATATTATATTTTTTGATAACATCATAATATCTATGAAGAAAGATCATAAAGTAATCTTACAAGGACTATGCATATCACAATCCATAAAATACTCTTACCAAGGCTACTAGCATGGTCATAGATAGCGCTAATGACAAGGGTGAACATAGTGTGATGGGGAACTTCTTTACAGTTTCTCCCCATTTATAATAAACTATGATGGATTTCCCTAATAAATCTTCTCCCTCATACAACCTACCATGAAAGGACTTGCCAACAATTGCAACCATAAGAGCCTCATCAAATAATCATATAATCTAAAAATTTTAAATTGAAAAGAAAGTTTCATCAAGTGAGATTCAAAAAGTGGCCACATTGGTAAAACTTTATCACAAAATATGTAAAGACAAGTCCTTGAGGAAAATAAGGACATTAAAATAAAGTTTGGCTAAGCAGCCCAACACATAAATTAATTACTTTTACATTGTTGGAAATCACAAAAAATCAACTTGTGAAACAAAGTAAAATAAAAGAAAAATAAATTTAGCAATCCATATTCTCCACAATCATTACATGAACTATGTGACCTTTTAAGGTCACTAAGAGGGAGATAGGGAAACCACAACATACATTTATTATGACAATATTTACAATATACCAATTATGTCCTGACAAGGATAAAGCATTAAGGGTTTTCCAAGAAAACATTTATTTGGAAAGAGAGGTAGACACACAAAAACTCAGGAGACAACTGCCTATTTACTAATAATAGTCTCACTTACTCTATAAGTTCTTTTACTACGTCCAATCATATAATCATGGTATTCACATTACAACATCCTCCTCTCCTAGAGAGAAGTTCCCACTGCAATGTGGTTCACTTATGCCTCACTCTCCACAACATGAAATACATCATCATACTTACACAACATTTTATGGTCAATTCACTTAGGCCAATAAGGCATAAAATGACTCTATTAAAACATCTATAAGACTAATAATTTTATGAATATAGGGATGACTAGAGATACGGTTACTAGCACAACAACTCCATGAGAACCCCAACTAATAGAATTAATTCATATGAATATTTTTTTTCATCACAACCCTCAAGAAACTTCAAAAGTGGCTCTATTTGGTGAGTTGGTACTTGATGTCCACCACTACATTTCCTAGCTTATTGAACTAGTCATTCACTCAGGGTACTCCTCATATAACTTCTCTCATCACAAAAGGTATTTTGCTAGTTAATTTTATATTACTATACATATGTTTCATTAAGTTTTCATACTACTCTCAATATTACCACTTAATATCCACTCTACACAATATTCCCAAGCATATTACCTTGAATCACGAGGAGGGTTGCCTACCGGTTTCGTACACAGAGTAAAGACATATAGTATTTTATACTTTAATAGTTTAATGACTATCTATAAGGATTTAACGGATCACTCTCACAATCATATCTTATGCTTGTTTAGGTCAAGCTCTCCATCTTATTGGACTCGATTAGGCGTGTCCATCCAAAGGTTTTATATTCTCATTCGTCATCCATATAGCATGCCTCAGAAGAAAATTCTACTTTAGAACAGGTGATTTAATTTTGAGCTAACTCTGCAATGCACAAGGGACTACCCAAAAGTACAATCCCTAAATTATGTTATCCTATTTATAAAAGCATTAACAAGGTTCCAATTTACTTATGCACTAATAATTACAACCTCATAGGATAGTCAAGTTATTTATGCTAGAATACATGTATATTATCTCTGTTGGCTCCATTTTAGTCTAAAAAAATATCATTTATTATCCAAAGTTTCATTACAATTCATATTAATTATTAACAAAACACTGACAAAGAAGGTCATTAATTCATAGCTGACATCTAACTCCTGATAAGTCATAATTGCCTTCCAATATGTTAGGACACAAAAGAATTTTAGGTTACCTTTCTACCTTGACCCTTGTATCATCTTGGAAGTGTATCTCTATAAGGGTCTCCATATTCAATTACCAAGTAACTCTATTGACACAAGTATTGTCTTCTTTTTTTTACTATCATATTATAGTCATTACGCAATTAGATTGATCGGTAATTTGATACTAAATTCTTAAGAACTCCCTTTAAGTTTTATTCATGAAATCAGAAGGAATTTCTAGGTAGTTGAATTTTCCATTACTTATTTATATTAGTCTTCGCTTTCATATTTCCAAGGTGGGGTCGTCATGTGTTGATCGATCTTTTGGCCAAGTTACTCTTTACATTTTTACTCCTAGGGTACTCTTTTGTTATTAACATGTGCTCGATAAAGTATCTCTTATTTATGTTGAAGAGAACATATCAGAAAATTTATGCATCCTCGACTCTTAATAAAGAAGTTCTAAATGTTTCCACACAAGTAGTTTAAGTTGCTAGCACTACCATAACAACATTTCCATCATAAATAATAAGGTTTTAAATTATGAACAAGATAAGGGTAGGTGGTTCCAATGTTGAGCATTTGTATAACCTCTGATTTATTTTCCATTCAAGCATTATGTGAATCCTACCACAACTAATGCTTTCCTTGATATGTGTTGAGTGAATAACCACGTCTTAATCTTACTTAATAATGTGGTCAAAATAATTTTAATTCATGTTTCCATCAACACTGAACATAATCCATCCATAACCCTCTTAAGTTGTTTATCTAGGTATGCTCATTAACTCTTATGGAAAAATAAGTTTTCAATTTACATTAACCCATTATCTTGAGTTATTAAGATATTTTCATGTTCCTAGTCTATCTCCTATAGAGAAACAATTAAGCTGAATTATTGAATCAAATTAACCCAAAAAGTGATCCATCCTATATGGAATTGGAATTATAATAATTTGATGGATCCCAAGGGTCTCAGTAATCCCCTTGATAATGTAATGAAGGGCCATCATACTGTTTATTAGAAATAAACTAATAAAACTATTAAAATTTATCAAAAATCTAAGTATAAAATTGGGTCTACTTGGAGAAGGCATAACCTTCTAGTCCTAGCTCCAAATTGTGAACTGCTTGGTGCGTAAGGGGAGGCATCCTAACAATTTCAAAAGGGTAAAGTTAGATAAGAAACGTAATGGGTTTATGTTCCAATGTTGAAACCTAGGCTCTGATACCAAGTGTCATGCCCATAAATTTGCACACAGAAACACACCAACTTTTTCTTTTTTTTAAAGAATATAAGTTACAAGTTTAAGTTTATGGTTAACAGTTGACTAAAGTTATATAGTTGATACAGATAAGGTGTGGCTAACTTGATTGAGTGGTTATAGTTAACACTCACCCCTAGCATATCAAAATACCTGTCAAGTTCTAGGTTTAGCTAGAAGCCCTATACTTATTCCAATTAAGTGCTCATACTCTTATGTCACAAGTGTGTTAGTAAATGGTTTAGAATCTTTCTCTAAACTTTAGGTCTATCTAAGTTTAAATAAGTTGATTAGCATAGATGGTTAAACTTTAATTGAAATTTGGGCTTCTTAAAATGATAGATGACCATTAATAATAATATCTCTAATTTCCCATAAAGACCTTAGTTTAAACGACTAATGACATTATTAAAATTCTCTAACCTCTAAAAAGGAATAGTGGTCATCTAATATGAGGAAAAGCCTTATGATAAAGTTTCCTTAAGTGAACTATAGCAGAAATCTTTCTTAATCCAAGTGGAATTAACTAAGTTAATTAGGCTAATTAAATCACCTTACTAAATGTATTAAATCGAACTAATTTCATTAATGAATTAACTACCCTTAAAGAAGTGTTAATTATTAAATATATTAATTAGTTAATATATATTAATGATTATATATATTAATTACTAATATATTTATTAAAATAAAAAAAATAATGATTCCTAAACATATTAATTATTTAATATATATTAATTAATAATACCTATTAATTAAATATATATTAATGATTTATATATATATATATAATGAAAATAAATAATAAAATAATGATTAATAAATATATTAATTACTTAATATGCATTAATTAATGAAAACATTAATTAAATATATATTAAATATTAATATTTTTATTAAATTAAATAGTAATTTAAAAACATGTTTTAAAAAAAACACAAAAAAAATTCCCATCACTTTTGTTTTAAGTCCCCCGACAAGGACTGTCACATGGGGCCCCACTGCAGAGCGGACCCCGCGCGAGATGACAAGGTCTGTCGTAGCAGGCCTACCATGTGCGGTAGTACTTGCTACGACAGGTCCTATCGTGGGGCCATGGAGTGGTGGGGGCCACATACCGCCATGCGGGGTACCGCGCAGTCCTTCGGGACAAATATTTTTTTATGCGCTTGGTAATTTTTTATAAATTTTAAATTTTGTTTTTAATTTATTTTATTTATTAAGAATTTTAATTATTAATAACCACTCAAAATATTAAGACAAAACAAATGAGATATGTACTTATCTAGCATATCAAGACATCACAGATGGGTGATGCTAGATGTAATTTGTTGCATAATTTCTTGAATCTCTCTTAGTATTTCTTTGTCACTCTCCTATTCAGAGACACCAAAACAAATTAAAAAATTCATATTTTCCTTTTATTTCATTATAGAATTTTGACAACATCATGGCATAGTCAACAAAAATAAGTGTTTTTGTGAAGTTTCCATATTAACAAGAAGAGCACACCCTTTCTGAACAACATCCTTATCTATCTCAATATTAAAATTCATGTTGTCAATCAGGATTACGCCTTTAGCTTTGATATCAAATCTAGCTTTCATGTTGAAACATGGAAACTCTCTCGGGTGGTGGGTTATCCTAAAATGAGAGAAGAATCTTCGAAAGATAGGCCAGTTCCTAAATAGTGATCACCTAAAACTAAATGTATATGTGGGGGTAAAGGGATCAGAAAAATATGAATACCTAAAAACTGAATGAGGTGATACACCAAATAATTTGTATGTAAAGTTAATTGAATCAACACAAATCACAGAAGATACTGATAGCTCTCAATACTCAGACAAACATGCAATTACACAAATTATTCTATGCAAGGACCTGTAATCTTTTGCTTTGAAAGGGAAACTAGGCTTCACCAATTTTCTACAAAAGAGTTAGGACACAAACAAAGACCTGTAATAACAAGTATCAAGATTTGAATATGCAACAAGGAATGTAGCTTGAATGAAGGATAAAACAACATAAAAGCAAGAAATCTATAATATTGCACCCAAACCAATGAGAAGGAACCACTGTATCAATATAATCAATGCTGAAAATTCTTTGCTACAAAAAGCCCTTACAATTTTTTCATAAGTATGCAATGTGCAAAACATGTGAGCCAAAAAGGTCCCTCAAATGAGGTCAAAAAACAATAATATAGGCTAAAAATATCCAAGGGTCGGATGCATGAGAAAAGCCCATAAAATCAGGAGCTAAACTGTCAGAAACTGAAGTCTAAGTGCTCCTCTAACGCCACCAAACCACGCCCAACTGAAAAACCACTCAAAACTGCCCCAAAAATGCTCTAAATCTTCAAAAACCATGCAGAAATTGTGGCGGTTGGATATGAGGATAAATCCCACCAAAATAGGGATAGAACTGTTGGAAACTGAAGTGTTGTAAAAGAGCTCTCAAACTGAGGACAACTGATCAACAACTCCAAATAAACTCCAAGGAGCTGTAAACAGGCTTGAACTATCCCATAACCAATCATGAACATAAATAACTCCATCTGAGTGAGCATAAGAAGAGAAGCCAACTGATAGTCCATCCCTAGACAATCATGACATAACCTAAGGTCAATTCCTAAACAAGACCTCCAAAATGCACTTAAAATAATTAATAATATTTGCCTTATAATATTGACAAACTATTATTATTATTCACAATGAATGTGCAAAATGAAAGACCCTCCTCAAGCAAGAACAATGACTTATTAATTTATTTATTTACTATTACTTAATAATATTCTAATATATCTAATTTATATTTATTTTTTAATTGAATATATTATAATATTATTAAGTAATAATTAATAAATAAATCATGCACTCATTAACTTATTTATTTATTATTATAAAATGAGTTTTAATATACTTTTTATTTAAAATAAATAGAATTTATATTTATTTTAAATTAAGTACATTAAGATTTGTATTTAAATAATAAATAAATAAGTTAATGAACTCTCAACAAAAAATGAAATTATATTCATGATAAAAATAATACGTATAAAAACAATGAAATAATAATTCAACAAAATAAATTGTATTCCATTAATTTTAATCATATTTATTATTTTTAACATGAATATAATTTCATTGTTTATTTTATCAAATTAAAATTAAAAGAGAATATCTATTAACATTAGAGTTTAAAATTATAAATTAATGAATATAATAAAATATTCATTAAATTATAAGTCTTAAACTCTAATATTAATATATATTAAGCTATGGCCATCCTAACCTAAGGCATCGAAATACTCCTCAGGGATGACTTACCTAAAAGAAAAGAAAGAGAAAAAACCAAGCACAGGAGATAAAGGGTAAATAACCCTAAAACATAACTCTTGGCTCTCATTTGCATTTTCCTTGTTCTTCACTGTTGTCACTTTGCTCACCTGCAGCCACCATGAGGGTTTGGAATTTTGATTATTGTTATTCCATGGCCGCCAGTGTAAAGTTGCTTGTTTTAATGGCACCATATAGTGGAGATCTCTGCTCCTTTCTTCAGTTGCTGCCATGGATTTTGGAATGACGACCATTTATTGTTGTTTCTTTGCACTTGGTTGTGACTGTTGCCTTTCAACCACCATAAGAGTTTGGAATTTTTAAGTCATATTTGTTGTTGTCTTATGGTCATCCTTTCTTGTTGGATCTCACTTGAAGCCATACTACTGTGACCGTGAGGCTTTGAAGCACTTGCACATGTAGCTTATTTATTGTGGTTCGATTCCATGCTCCAGTCTTTAAATTTCTTTAATTTTTTCTTCTCAAAATGCATTTTATTTGCATATAGCTTAGCTCTGGTTTCTATATTGCTATAAAATATTGGTCCAATCAGTCATAAAATTTATTGTGCCTTTATTTTCATAAACAACTATTGTGAAGATCCCTAGCCTCTTCTTTATTTTTTTGGTTTCTACGTATTTTGTTGGAAGCTACCAACATGACTACTTCTTACTAAAAACTAATATTCTAAAAAGGCTAACATTTTCCTACACCTTTGATATATCTTCTGGCTCCCCGACCTAGGTACTACAATCTTCTCCTTTTGGTTTTGTTGAGGGTTTCCATGTCGTGAGAATTATTGTTGTAGACTTGAACTTTAATAACTATATATTTGATGTTGTTGCTATGTTCTTTTGTGTATTTCATCTAGTGATTCCTTACGGCTATGATTTTGCTGGTAGTAAATAACAAAGAAAAACATAAAATTCTACACCTTTGTGCTCAAAAACTCTGCATCAATATATAATAACGACCATCACCTCTCCTAGTTCCACGATGAAATGTTCGTTAAGGGTTTCCTTTACATACAATTAGCTTTATCTATATAAAATTATGATGAATTTATTCTCAGAAATACACAAATACTGCTTCGTTCACTTTAAGCTCAGATTCTATACACATATGGCTCTATTCATTTGACTATCTTTTACTTTTAGACTTGACATAGGTCAAGGATGGAGGATCCAATAATGGATGGTCCAAACCTACACTGCCAATTACAACAACAACAAGCACGACATAATTTAATAATATAATGCTTCAAAACAAAATTTCATTCAACGTGCTCAGCTATAAGGCCTTCCAAGTTTCGGCCTTATACAATGAAAATACAAAGTATCTCAGAAATCTCCTATCTATTCCAGCTTTGAAAACATATCAGTAACTGATGGAAACACTAAGGCAGATCTAAACTTGAGCTCGCAAGCCTCCAAGCATGAAAACCACTGGCTCTGTTGTTACAATATCAGATAAAACATCTGATCTACAAGATCTTGCAGGATCCAATTATGATTATACTCTCATGCTACTACCAATCTACTATCATATCTCCCTAAACATCTACCCAAGCTCTCAATATATAGCCAACTAAGCCACAAGTCGACCAGTCAGGCATTTAATTACAATATAGGTCCAGTCTGGAAGAGTAAACCAAAACTAATGCAAGAATGATAAAAAATTAATGTGCCTTAACATTTATGTCCACACATGACCAAATAACATGTCCCTAACTTCTCAAGGCCCCATCTCATCACATGGAACCGCGCAAGAAGAAACACTCCACGTTTCGCGTGAAACTGGCTAAAAATAGGTCCCCAAGAAAAATTGTCATAACTTTTGACTCATAATGAATTAGGATTTACAATCTTGGGATAAGATATTATTTTAGGTCCTCTTAAAGGACCTAAGAGAGAAAATTCTGATTCATTAAGGATCAATAGCACCATGTCGCGTAATCAGCACCAAAACTGCAGGAAAATACAGCTCCGACGGCAAGTAAAACAACTCCAACTTTGAAACGGTCCATCCAATCTTGATGTGCTCATAGGAGAAGGTTCCAAAATAGGTCCTCAAAATCATGTAAGCTTCACAAAACATGAAACTAATAAATGAAATGATTACAATGCAAACAACAAAAAATAGGAAATATTTTTGGTTGATGCAAGATTGCTCTAAGCCCGAGATGCTCCTGCATCAGACACCCCAGGTAAATAAAAGAAAGTTATCATGAAATTTTGAATGGAATTAGAAGAGGTATCCCATATCTATTCTTAACCCATATCTCCTATGTTCATTCATTCCATGATGTCTTTACTTTATCCACTGTCACACTCAGCAAATCAGCTTGTCTTGCACTTTTCTCATCTTTCCTTTCTGCTACTGACAGAAACTGATTCTGGCAATATTTTTCACTATTGATTACACCAACACTTCAGTGAATCACATCTTCTCTAGACTTAATAATCAGCTTGAAATCATTTGCAGTCCTCTTTGTCACTAGTGCCATCATTTGTTGCACTATCTTTGTCAGAAAGTCCATTTGCCTCTTAATCCCTATAAACTCCTCAACTATGTCATTCTCTTTCAAACTTAGCTTCCTTTCATCCACAAGAATAGGTTCATCAACTCTATGCTTCTGATGTTTGTCATAAGGACAACACCTGATAACTCCACATCCCTTAGCTCTAACTTCCTGCAAGGGTAATAACTTATGCCTGGATCCACCATGCATTACCACATATGTATTTGCATGACCATCAAACAAAATATGTCTTTCAAATTGCCAAGGTCTCCCGAGAAATAGATGACAAGAATCCATAGGCAATACATCACATAATATTTCATCATGATAAGATCCAATCTGAAAATTAACCATGCATTGCTCTTCAATCCTAACCTTAGACACATCTTGTATCCAACTAATCTGATAAGGATTATGATGTTTCCTTCTTTCCAAATTCAATTTACTAACTATCTCTTCTAAAACAAACTTCTCAGAACTACCACCATCAACTATAACATTACATACCTTATTCTTGCACTTACATCTGGTTCTGAATAAATTTCTTGTTTGTACTGGTTCCTGGACACATGTAGCCAACCTCCTAGTGAGAAAAAATTCACCTTGTTCTACAACATTCTCAATGTTTTCTTTAGCAGTTGATGCAACTCTTTTCTTAGGACATTGGAAACTTCTATGACCATGTTCACCACATTGATAACAAGTACCAGTGAAATCATTTTCCCATCTTCCTCTATGTCCATTATTGTAATTCTTAGTGAATTGACCACTGCCAGATCCTTCATCATTCTTTCCACTTTTGTTCCTATTATTTTGTCTCCCTTCAAACCTCTTGTTCAACTTCTCCTCAATCTTCAATGCCATCTAATAAGCATCTCGTATAGTTTTCATTTGAATAGTAAGTAACTCTTCTTGAATACTAGGTCTCAAGCCATAAACATACCTAGCAACCTTTTATTTATCAGCTTCAGAATGACCAGTCCTAATCAGGAGTTTGTAAAAATCTTCAATATACTCTTGCACTAATTTGTTATTCTACTTCAAGGCTTGCATCTTCTTGAACATCTCCAATTCATAATCCACCAAAATGAATTGTTTCTTCAACTTTTCAACCATTCGGTTCCATCTAGTGATCTTTTCTTTTCCTCTCCTACTTCTTTCCAATTGAACTCTCTCCACCAAATATTTTCATGACCCTTCAACTTAATCTTTGCAAATCAAACTCTATCAAGATCTTCTATTTCTTCATACTCAAAGTATTCATCTATCTCATTAATCCAATCAATCAACTCTTCTGGCCTAAGGCTTCTAGCAAATGTAGAAACTTCAATCTTAGGTCTTTTCCCAATCTTAGACATAGCCTTTAGGATTCTATTCTCTTCTGGATCTCTGGCTTCTTCTATAGATTCTTCAAATTGATCTTCCTCAAACTCATCACTGTCATCCTTCAAGGTAGTCTTATATCTCAATTCCTCTTACAGATCTTGCACTTGTTTTTGCAAAGCCCTGAAATCATCAAGACTGAATTCTCTAGTAGGTTCTTCCTCTGAGATCTCACGAGCTCTCCTCGAAGGCATCTTTAATCCAAGGTCCTGGTGCAAACTACCTCACCTCAGCACTCTGTCCACACACTCAAGATCTTCAAGCTCTGATACCACTTGTCATAGGTCAGGGATGGAGGATCCAATAATGGATGGTCCAAACCTACACTACCAATTACAACAACAACAAGTACAGTAGAATTCAACAATATAATGCTTCAAAACATAATTTCATTCAACATGCCCGACTATAAGGTCTTCCAGGTTTCAGCTTATACAATGAAAATAAAAAGTATCTCAGAAATCTCCTAGCTAGTCCAGCTCTGAAAAAATATCAGCAACCGATGGAAACACTAAGGCAGATCTAAACTTGAGCTCGCAAGCCTCCAAGCAATCTCCTTGTCTCCAAGCATGCAAACCACTAGTTCTGCTATTACAATATCAGATAAAACATTTGATCTAAAAGATCTCACATGATCCAATTATGATTATACTCTCATGCTACTACCAATATACTGTCATATCTCCCTAAACATCTACCCAAGTTCTCAATATATAGCCAGCTAAGCCACAAGTCGGCCAGTCAGGCATTTAATTACAATATAGGTCTAGTCTGGAAGAGTAAACCAAACCTAATGCAAGAATGATAAAAAATTAATGTACCTTTACATTTAGGTCCACACATGACCCAATAACATTTCCCTAACTTTGCAAGGCCCCATCTCATCACACGGAACCGCGCAAGAAGAAACACTCCATGTTTCGTGTGAAACTAGCTAAAAATAGGTCCCCAAGGAAAATGGACATAACTTTTGACTCATAATGAATTAGGATTTTTGGTCTTGGGAAAAGATATTATTTTAGGTCCTCTTAAAGTCCCTAAGAGAGAAAAGTCTGATTCATTAAGGATCAACAGCACCATGTTGCGCAATCAGCACCAAAACTGCATGAAAATACAGCTCCGACGGCAAGTAAAACAACTCCAACTTTGAAACGGTCCATCCAATCTTTATGTGCTCATAGGAAAAGGTTCCCAAATAGGTCCTCAACATCATGTAAGCTTCACACAACATGAAACCAATAAATGAAATGATTACAATGCAAACAACAAAAAATAGGAAATGTTTTTGGTTGATGCAAGATTGCTCTAAGCTGGAGATGCTCCTGCATCAAGACCCTTGGTGACGGTCAACTGTGCATCATCCCTTCTATGCATGATATTGTATTCAGGTGAATACTTGTAGCTCTATGGGCTATCTAGGACTATTATAGGCATTCTTATACTCTTTGGCATTATTGTCATGATATGACTATCCTCACTGTGACTGGCCCCCCCTTTCTTTTTCCTTTGACTCATGCATATATCAAATCTTGCCATAGAATGCGGAATTTATTTAAGCAAGTTTCATCTATGCACGTATGCACTACTTTTACTACATTCCTTGTCTTCATTTATCTCTTGACTAAGGATTGTTGTATGCATTTTTATGATATGGTTGTCCTTGTAGGACTATCATTTTTTACCAGGGGACTACCACTTCTCAGAACTTAAAGTATATTTCTATGTGTTGAAAGATCCTCACATCATCACCATGACAACAATAAGCATGACAGTTTTGGCTATAAATCAAACTTAAAAGAAAAAGGAGAAATATGACATTTTCTTTACCATAGAATATTCTATGATCATGGTTCATACCTCTACTTTGCTTGAAAAGATGTTCCTTTTCTTCACATGCAGTTGTGTGTTTTTAGAGACTTTTGACATACTAAATTTTGTATATAGCTGTGATATCCACCTATGAAATGAAGAAACTTAAAACTTGCTTCTATACACATGTAATTTTAACTTACTGATGGCATGACTATGTGAATGTGACTTTTCTCCTTCATACTTCCTTGCTTGATGGATTTTTATGACTCTTGAAAGTGCCTCCAGGACTGTTCTGATATATTTGTTGTTCACTCCTGGTAACATAATGATCTTAATGTATCATATAGCTATAAATATTTTGAAACTGAAAGTTGTTGTTCAAATCTTCTTATAAGATGCATTGTTTTATTGACTTTTTCTTGACATCATTGGTCCTTCTCATTTGTATTTGTCATTTTGAACTTTGTTAGTATCACGGTCCTCATTTGCTAATTATAAATTTGTTATATATTTCCATTGCAGCATAGATGTAACATGAAACATTCAGATACCCCAAAGGATTTTTCTGTAGTAATCAACCCTCTTGTAGCAATTTGTCATTATTGTGTTGCATATAGCTTCCTGTAGCAATCTAAAATTATAGTAGAATGTGATAAATTTCTATAACAATTAATGATTGATTTATTGGACTTGAAGGTTTTATGACAAAATGCCATGTCCCTTCAACAACCAGTCTTCACCAGCTTCATGATTTGATTGAAAGGTTTCATACTTGTAGTAAATGTATATCCCTTTAAGAATCTCCTCAAGTCTTCAATTAGCTACATTGGTTCAACTAGAAGGTCGCACACCTGTAATTTATGCATGTCTCCTCAATAGTCTCCCCAAAAATTTGTACCTATTTTTGCACATAACATAAACATTGTTAAGAAATAAAGTAGTTTCAGTGATGTAATCATTCCTTCCAATGACTTCTCTTTATTCCATTCTAATTTTACATTATGTAAATGTATGGAAGTTGATGACATAGGTTGATAGGTTTAGTTCCTCCATTGCTCAGTTCACATGAACTGACCCCGCCTCTTTCTCTCTCTTTTTTTATAGGACAATGTCAGATGTGGGCCCCAGATTGAAGCAAATAACAACCTTCAACCAAAATACCAAGCAATGGGGGACCTAACCCTATCCTCTTATTTTGTGCATTTCCTCCATTTATAAGAATGTAAAATAGCTTAAATTTTTTCATTTAATACTCAGATGCATGCTTGCATTAGCCTAAGCCATGGGTTGTGTGGCTGCATGATGAATGCATTTTTTCATAATTATATATCTCTTTATAAAAAGAGTTTTTGTATATCTTAAAAATGCACTTCCAATTCATAGTTTTGATAGCAACCACTACCTGTGTGGATAACTTCATTGCTTTACTTCTATTCTCTAAAATGAACAAATATTTCCTTTCTATTTGAACTCAAGCATCTATATTTTACAAGAAATCTGATTATTTGATATTTAGGACAACAATCAAACTTTTGAAACTCTTTTTTAATGAAACCCAAAAATGAAGCAGCAATTAGGAAATAATTTGATAATTGAAAATAATCAATTATAACAACAATTCAATGAATCAAAATGAACCTCTTTCACCAGAAAATAAGGGCTGGTAACATCCCTGCCAATTAGAATAAGTAGGGTGAAAATTGGTAACAATTCCATCTTTCAAACACCTCTAATGAAGCTTTTTTTATTATTATATGCATACGTCGTTGCAATTTTCCCCATCCCAGCCACTCTGATCAAGACTTTTCTACGAATAAGTAACCAAAACTTGTGAACATTTCCCCAAGTAGCTACATGCAAAAATCCAAGATAGGTGAAAATAAAAAAATAAGGAAAATCCTACAATTTTGAGTAGAGACCTAAAAAATGACACCCACATACATTGTGAGAAGAGAAAATAGAAAAATATTCAATATAATTATTGGGTCACATTTAGTTTCAAGCTTTCCAACACAATTCGTTCTACATAGTTGGAGTCCAAGGACAACTGCAATTAATTTTGCCTCACTATCTATGCCAATAATAAGTGTTATGAAAAAATATAGAATGGCTCTCTCCTTTGAACCCTTTATAATCTCTTCTTCTCCAGAAATACCTAAGTTTCCTCTAGTTTCATCCTCAAAATTGAACTTCCACAACCCTTCCTTTGGGAGCTCCCATTGCACTCTAGTTTGTGTCCCTTTAGATTTATAACCACCATCCCCAACCTAGTCCATAATTATAATCCTCATCATTCTCAACCAAATATTAGCATCTCATTTAATAAATTTTAGGTGTTTATGTCCCATATTTTGAAATCTAGAATTGATAGTCGTTATTAAGGAAGCTTTGGTTTTATTAAGAAGGGGAGAGAAGAAATCTCCTATTCCACTCCTTTTATAAAGAAGGGGAGGGAATAAATCTCCTATTCCACTCCTAGATTTCACAAATCATGATGGAAGTCCCTAAAATCCATATACACCAATAAACTATTGTCTTCTTAATAATTTTCCATGATCTAAACAAGGTTAATATGTCATATGGAATGACACTCTTCCAACCTAACTTAGCATGAAAGCATTTCCAGTAGTGTTGGTCAACAAATTTATCCTCAATAATAATATATATTTATGACTTTGTAACCCTTTCTAAGGATAAAATTCAATTACCAATAGTTGGGAAAACTAGAAATCAGTTACCCTCTAAATTGAGGTACAACTCCCTTTCAATAGTATTCAATGAATGATTTATACTGAAAATAAACTTGCAAACATACTTTTGACCAAAAATTACTAAAGAAAAACTACCATTCACACATACACATGATATGAATGTGATCTTCAATGTAAATAATCTCAATTAAACATATCACACAAACTCTATTTCACTTCCAATAAAATTGATCAAATTGAGCTTATAAAGTAGTGATATCCACTAAGACATATGATAAATCTTCAAAAGAAAGATAAATAACTATCACATTGCAAAATAAATCCACACCAAAATTTATTCTCATAAACTCAAACACACAGATTTGAGTTTGCAATAATCATTCATCAACTTATATTCACATATAAAAGTATTTTTCAAAGAATCATATATCAAAATAAAGTATCAAGTCTATAAGCTTCAAAAACTCTTAGACCTTTTCAAAGTCATTTTAAAATGTATAAATAGTCATCACCAGGCTAACTATCTTTAAAAAAAAATTACTCAACTTTTCCCCAAGGTAAGATTCAGTTTTTTACACAACTTAAAAACTAATCTATGTTATCTAAATGAACTAAAACAAAATATAAAACTTCTATAGCATGATCAAGGTTGTTTTTTCACCATGGAACTGCCTTTTTGGTTTTGTCTTGTAGCAGTAACACATTTTTTCTTCCACTCCAAATGAGCCACAAAGAAACTATAAATTACCAGGAAATTGGGTAGCCTAATATGTGTAATCTGTTTCTTCCACACTTCTTTTTCCCTTCTAACATGGGCCACTTTATCGACATGATTCTCCAGCTGACCAATACAGAGAAACAACAAGGATTCAATTTTAGCTACTCTAGAAAAATCTCTAGTTGTTAGAACTTTTTCTTCTTTCACATAATCGATCTTTTCTTTGAAAGTTTGAATTATGGTATTAGCAGCCTCCACATATTTCCCATCATCCTTTAAATATTTGGCACTGATACATTTCAAATCATTTTGCATTGACAAAGTGAGGTATGTCAATTCTTTTAGCAACTTGATTGATTCCTCGTGACCTTGTTTTACAATTGAATTCCTCCATTCAATGATATTTTTACATACATATAGTATGTTGTCATCCAAGATTGGTACAACCTTCTCTACTAAAAATTTGATTACACAATATTTTTAGACCTCATTCACCTAGAGATGACTTCCATCCACTTAGCTTCTTCTTTCTTCTAAGAGGCCATTTCTATTTCTAGTTCTTTAATCACTATCGTAGTGTCCTCATACACTTTCCTCAAATCATTTATGTACTCAATTCCTCCCTGAATTATTCCTTCCAACCAATCATGGAATACCTCAACTATCATTTTTCTTCTTTGGATCTAGTCCAACATCTTCTGGTTGATAGGGGATTTAGGATCAAAGGTTATAGGAATTTGTGTCAAAATTTGTGGGTTAGGGTGATGAATGGATTCAATGTATTCTTACATCAAGTGCATGGTTTGTTTCAACTCCTTTTTATCTTTTTCATCTTTCCAAGACCTTTCAAGCATTTTTCTAGTTGAGGCCTATAAGAGGTGTGCATCTATGACTCTTGAAGCAATTCCTAGATCAATCTTTTCTATTTATAAGTCTTTAGCTGTGGAAGATAGTCCACTCTTGCAATAGTCTTCAACCTCTTGGTTTTGGGGTATTTTCCCAAAAACTTTCTTACCATATCTTTGATGGGAAAATATATTGGCACAACATTCCTCTTTTGTTGATAGAAGCCTCTAGGTATTGAGGAATATTAACTATATAACCTTTCTCTAGAGGGGATTGATTTTGAGTTGCATTCAATATTACCATGGAACTTGTGGGATATGAAATATCTTTAGGTTGCTTCTTTGTATCAATATTCCTTTTCATGGGTACTTCCAAGCTCTGACCATCCATTGTATTCTCAATCTCCTCAGTGGTATCTATATCCACAATCACTTTATTGTCAAGGCTCTTCTTGCTTTTAGCCCTACTCTAGATCAAGTAGTGCAAATAGGTGATTGGTTCTTAGAATATTTCTTTGACCTTTTGGCAACCAAACCTTCAATTTTAACTTTGGTGGTACTTACAACACAAGTTTGAATAGGTTCGCTAAAAGGAATAATAAGGACCTATAAGGGGGAATTAGTGTTTTTGCTTGTAGATGTTTCTGAGTTACTAATCATCATTTTTACGAATCTCTGATCCCTTAACCATTTATCATTCCTTCATATTACTAGGAAAGTTCTGATATGAACTTGATATTCTTCATCTTTATCCCAATAAATCTCAGGAATAGGGTTCCCATGTACCTTCTCACTATATTGTGGGTCTACCACATCCTTTCCATCATCTTTAATCCCAGTAATGTTCATTTTCAAATTAAGAGTAATTATTTGGTTTAGGGTGAACCTGGACCAAATCCTTCTTTTAACCTCAAAATCATCATAACAATTTTCCCATAAGTCTTCTAATTGCTCGGGATATGTGAAAATTCAGCTCCTATGTTCAAATGATCTTGTGCATAGCCTTTAATATCAAACTTAGATCAAGCTATGTAATATTGTAGATTGAACCTTTTAAGCTCTATTTCTAAATTTAGAGCATCTGAAATATATTTATAGACATAATGACCTAGTTCAATAGGGAAGGAGACACCTGAACCTTTCCCTGTTACTAATTTCTTATCAATATGTGTGAATTGTCTACAAAGCTCAATAAGAACAAAGAAGTCTAGGGCATAGCATGGTAACCTAAATGGCTCACCTTCAAAGATGCCAACTTTGATATATGTGAACCTAGGAAACTAAATGAAATAGCTGTCGTAAGCACTCACTAGATGGATAACCTCATTTTTCAATCTCTTATTAATGTTCGTCTATAATTCATGGACCAATATTCTCGAGAAAACATCATTAACCCTTTTAAAATTCTCATGACATCTTTATTTTGGTAGGTGAGGATGGTATTCTTAAATTTTCATTCTATCAACCAACTATTAATGATGCAACTCCTGTCATTGTCTTGTACAGGCTAAACAAAAAAAAGGTAAGATGAAATATTAAAATTTATATTTCCTACAGAATTGCTTAAACCTTCATGTAACTTTTCAAAAATGGTTTTCACCTAGTCTAGGTATTGTTCTCCTTATAGAATTAGTTGAATGAAAAAGTACATCCAATATTCCCAAAAGTACGCTTGTTGGCTACCCTTAACTCTATGAAATATAATTACTATATCCCTTACCTCCTTTATGAGGTGCTCTTTGGTTAAGGGCCTAGGTAACCTTGAACCACCTTTCTGAAATTTAAGGAGCCACATTCTGTAAATTACACTCTTATATTTTGTTGCCTTCTTAGAAAAGAAACAATAAGATGTGATAATATTCTAATCTGCATAAGGTTCTTTGGGAAAAAATTTCATTACTTCCATTATTGGTTCCTTGTTAATAGTTAGTAACACATCACCATTTACAGACCTTATGTATCTATGCTCTGGGTCATACCTATTCATGCACTCAAAAACTAGTTCTAGGTAATGTACTATTGTGGGAAAAGAAGCTTCTTATATAAGGTTGTTGTCAACTATTTTCTGCATCATTAAAGAGTATGTTGGGTTTCTAGCTCTTTCTAAAAGGTATTCTAAACTAGCATGAGCCAAAGAAATTCCCTTGAATTATGATAAAGAGCACACGAGACCAGAATTTTGCGCTAAGATTTTACTAGTGAGTCTTATGGTGACAATTATGAGAAGACACAAAATTAAATAATGTACCCAACTAAGGAATGAAAGAAATGAAAATAGATCCCTTCTACAAATAATAAATAATGGTGGTGGTAAGGGATTTATGAACTCACCTATCATAGAAACCAAATTCTCTGCTAATCCTGAAGAAGAGAAGTCATTACCTCCAACATTGTTTTTATTGCTTGACAAATTAAGGCTTCTTGATGAAACAATAGTTCATTCGATGTTTATAAAAAGGCACAAAATATGGATACAAAATTTCCATTTCTAAATCATCAATTCATTCATACTAGATTAATTTTGAAATGATGTAATGCTGACACTTGCATTAATTGTTATTCACTTCCACATAAATCCTTTATCGTGTAATGATTTCTTTTCATCCATTGAGATTTAAAAATTTAAATCTTTGATTGCCCAAAATATTCCCTTTTTCCAATAATCATTTATCTTCATTCATTACCCACCATCCATTACCCACTTTTGTATCTTCACACACAATGAACCTTGAACCAAAATGAAAAAGGTTCAATGATTCAAGTTCAACATTGCTACCTGTTTATCATTTAGAAGTTTACATTGGACAAGGAATTATAAAAAGAAGACAAGATATATGAAATAGGCCTTGAGCTTGGAACTAAGTGAGGGATACAATGATTTGGTTCATCATCGACTAATATTGATTTGAAACGTATCAAATTTACATCCAACAAAGACTCAATACATACACAGACATCATGAACTTTGAATCAATGAACTCTTTAAACTTTTCAAAAGGGTTCAAGCAGAGAGTTAAAAAAGGAGACACTTCAATATACAAGATGGAAAACAAAAAAAATTACAACAAAATAACAATGACTTATAACATCAAATACCAATATAAAGCAAATTAATGCACTCTATTTTTTCTTGAAAGGAGACTAGAAAAATTTAACATGTGCAAAAATAGGGGGTAAGAAGTAGGACTATGCATACTTGCAACCAATCAACAAATGATCAAAATCTTCTTCTTCAGTCCTTCAGATTTGACATATAGATGGACCATTAAGTCTAATTCAATAAACCTATCTATAGTTAAAATTATATTTTGGAAGGTATCCCATGAAAAATCCCTACTTTTGGAATGCATAATTTACTCCAACAAAGATGTAGAGGTAATGTAGTCTTTGTTAATTTTGGTTCTTTTGTTATTACTAAATGTATCGTCGGAAAATGGAAGCACTTCCATTTACAACTGGTTTAGCCCTCTGAGTAAGTTGTTTGGGGTCATGTCAAATGCCTTGAATGGGTCTTTGACTTGGATCTGGTGTTTCCACTATCCTGCCCTATTTTCCACTTCTTTCCTACCTATTTCTGGTATCTTTCTATGAGATTTTGAGGTTCTTGACCTCAAGGTCAAGGTTGACCTTCTGGGTCAAGGTTGACCTTGACCCTGACCTAGGGTCTAAATTTCAAATTCCAAAATTTTTTGGATGTCAGGGTTTGGAAATAATTCTTTCTCACTTTCGAGTTGGCTGCTTCGGGCTTTGAAATGGTGACTCTTAAAAGACATTTAATTTAGGTCCACTCCTAAGGGTATGAGCCTAATGGGAATTTATTTCTCATATGTCAGCCTCTCTAGAAGTTGGTGTCCTAGACTAGTATAGAAGGAAGCCTTCTCCTCTCGTTTTAGGGGGAAAAAAGAAAAAGAGGAAAGAAGGAAAAGAGAAGGGAAGAAAAGGGAGGATAATCTATGCATAATTTATCAAAAGAAAGCATTCAAGCATTCAAGTATTCAAGCATTCAAGATTCAATTCATCAAGGAGATCCATTGGTAGTCATTGAACGATTCAAGCTTTATGGAGCCCTCTTGTTGAAGATTTCTCCATCCATATCCATTCAAGCTTCTTCTTATTCCAAGATCCATTCAAGATTGGTGTTGAAGATCTAAATGCAATTGATTTGAGACATCCTACATCCTACAATTCTACATCCATTTGGAGCATCCATACTTGTGGATTCAAGGATTTGAATCCTCCACAAGGGTTTCAACATAAGCAAGGTGAATTGTTCTATTTACTTTGTTTATTACTGCAATTTCAATTCTATTACAAGGTTAATTCCAAAACTAGGGTTTGACCAAGGCAAACCCCTCATCCAAACAACAAAACCATTTTTCTTGCAGGTGTAGGTGTGGAATAACAAATTACAAAATAGATTTGGATACCCTTTTCGACAAACTTTTAGGATCCATGAATAGAATTTCCATCATAGTAGTGCAGGTCAAGGTCGACATAAAGGGGAATGATTGCATCCCCGTATTTGGGTCAAGGTCGACCTAGCTCAAAAAAGGAAAATATTTCTGGGTTTTCTCTGTCTTGGTGTTTTTGTTCCATATCCAGTTGCAGAATTTCCAGAAACTCAGTACAGACACCAGAAAATAGCAATTTCCAGATCTACTATACTTTGAGGTTAGTATTTTTCTTCAATTCATTTCATTTAATATTTTAATACTCTCTTCCAAAATGGAATGTAAGGTTTTTCTCTTTCTTCTCATTACTAATTGATTGATTCATTTATGCATTGACCATTTTTTTGTGGTTAATCAATTTGGATCTTTCCTTTGGGAATTTGGGGTTAAGAAGAGAATCTTACCTTCCCCAATTCTTCTATATGTAAAGGATATTATTTACACTAAATAACTTAATTTTGCATTGAATGAACCATTTTTAGATCCTCCCAAATTCAAAGAGTCTTCTCCTTTTCTAAACTTGGTGTTTCTATTTTCCAGACACTCCTTCAATTTTTTTACTTCTTGAACTGGTTGGTTAAGATTGGAGAAATATTTCCAATGACAATTTAGGGAAAAAAATCCTCATCAGCTATATTGACATAATCTCTACCCTGATTCCCCAAAATTTTTGCAGAATTGTCTTAGTCACTCTTATATCCGCCAGATTGTCTAGGCTAGGCAAGATTGCCTTTTTAGTCTTTCTAGAATTTAGTATTTGGCCTTTCATGTATATCCCGAGACAATTTATTTCTCAATAATTGGTCTACATAATTGCATAAAGTTCCAAAGTATTAAACCTTTATGGGGGTCTTATTCCATTTCCTGTTAAATACTTTATACATCTTCTAAACTAGATTTTCTCATAGGGCTTTGTTCTATGTAAAAAAAATCCTAATGCCTAGAATCCACTTGCTTCTTTAGCATTACATACCTTCTCCCAAGCTATTAGTTCCAACTTATCTTTTTCCTTTTCTCCTTGATTGAATAAATTTGTTAAAGTTTGATTGATGTTATATCCAAGCCTAGAAGGAAGATCTAGGAAGTCCATAACAACTATATGGGAATTTATGACAATATTGATTTAATCATCAATAGTCTTCTTGACTAAGAAATCAATCAACCTTCCCAAGAAGCCTCTTTGGATTTATCCTTTTCTTTTAGGGGGTCACAAAGTCTATTGGACCTAAGCCCTTTAGATAAGGGCAACCCTAAGTAAATACAAGGAGCAAGCCTTTCTTATATCCAAGAATATTAATAATTTCATTTTTTTATTTAGGATTAGTGTCAAAGAATTTTTTTTCATATTTTAAGTTTTTTACCTCTTTCCCTAAGGTATTTGAATATAGGTTCAAGATATTAATCAGAATTTTGGCTTCCCTTCTCATGGCTCTTCTAAAAATCATGGTATCATTTGTGAATTGCTAATGAGATATAGGAGGTAGAGCACTAGTTACTTCAAAAACCTCTAATTCTTTATTGTTAACATCTTTTTTGATGGATCTTCACAGAGATTCTACTAGGATGATGAAGGGAAATGGTGAAAAAGGATCACCCTACCTTAAACCTCTTAAGGATTCAAAATATCATTTTGGAGTTATGTTGACTAATATTGAAAATTTAGGAGTAGAGATGCAATGAACACCCAATTCAACCATCTCTTATTGAATCCAAAGGTTTTCCTTTCCTTAACAAAAGATCAAGCTAGTCAACCCTATCATAGGCTCTCTTTATATCAAGTTTAATCACCATACTCTCCTTCTTACTAGTCTAGACCGAGTGGACAGCTTCTTGAGCAATAATGAAGGGCCATCAAGTATAGATCTTCATAGAACAAATCCTATATGTTCATTTGATATTATGTCTCCCATTAATCCTTTTAGTCTATTAGCCACAACCTTTGATACCACTTTGTAAATTGTATTACAGAGTGAGATTAGGTGATAGTCATCCAATGAGGATGCATCCACCATCTTTGGGATTAAGTAAATATAGGCATTTTAACATCTTTTAGACCATTTCAACCTTGTCATGCTACATTAATTTCTTCCACCATATCATCCCCAATAATCTGCCAACATTTATGATAAAATCACATAGGGAACCCATCTAGGTTTGGTGCCTTATTTGCATGCATCTGAAAAAAAAGGATACTCTGATTTCTTATTTTCCTATATATTCATTGATTATTTTATTTTGAGCTTTCGATATCATACTAAGAATCTAATTTAGAAGCCTTTATTGAGCCCTTAGATTAGATCCTTCCTTATTATTGAGAAGGTCTCAAAAGAAGCCAACTACGGCCTCAAATATATATTTTCAAAATTTCTAGAAGATTTCAATTAGGGAGATCAAGGGATGATTTTTTTATATTCTCCTTTGTTTAGTAGTGTTATGGGAAGTTTTTGTATTTTTGTCTCTCTCAAAAATCCAAGTCTCCCTAGACTTTTGTTTCCAAAATATTTCCTTCTTTGTAAGAAGATCCTTATATTTTCTAATTAATTCCTTCTCTCTAACAAAATTTCCCTAATCCATGCCAAATTGAATCACCATTTCACTAAGTTCCTTCAATTTTTCCTCAATGCTCACATTCTCATCAAATATGTCCTTGAACTATCTCTAATTCCACTCCTTGAATATTTGTTTTGACAATTTTAACTTGGTAGAAAAGTAAAACATTTAAGAACATTTTGGATTATCTTCATTCCACCACATTCCAATAAATTGGAAAAAGATAGGTTTCTTATACCAGATGTTTTCAAATTTGAAGGGATTTATGTATGGGCTTTTGTCATCTTTAATGTATAGATAGATTAGAAAATTATCTAATCCATTCATTACTAAGATGGATGCTTTAAATGTGAACTCAAAGGATCCTATGTATCCAAAGAATAGGAACCTATCAAGCTTCTCTATAATATTACTAAAAACCTACTCTTCTATTAGTCCATGTGAAGATCCCATTAGTGAAACCAATATCTATAAGATTATTGCCACTCACCCAATCCTTGAAATCTTTTCTAGTTTAGGAAACATACCCTCTTTCCCCCTTTTGTCTTCATTTCCTAATATAGCATTTAAATTGTCTCCCAAGAAGATGATAGTATCCATGTAATTCCTCAAAAAATTCTTCAATCCTATCCAAAGTTCCTTCTTCTGTATAGTGGTGTTTGGGTCATGAACATTTATTAATATGAACTATAAGTTTTCAGTTAAAGTTTTAAATTTGCATCCTAACCAATTTGTCCCTTCCTCAATCATTTCTAGACACGCTACTTGTGGTTTCCACATTATTGCTAAATCCTTGTGAAGCTCCAATGGCCTGCACTCCCATAGAGTACTATATTTTCAATTTCCTTGAAAATGTATCTAACTCAATGATGGTTAATTTTTTTTCTTGAATAATAAATATATTTAATTTGAATTTTATTATACCCCTTTTGACCACTTGATGCTTGTAAGGGGCGTTTAATCCCATAACATTCCATGAAAGAATCCTCATTTCCCCTTGGGAAGGGGAGCTCCCTTTCCTAATCTTAGTAGCTAAGTAATATTTCTTTGTCTTTCTACTTCTCAACCCTCTATCCTTTTATCCTTGAGTGATTTCCTTCTTCTATCTCCACTCTTCCTGTAGTTCAATTTTTTCTTCTTTGCCTTTTTTTGACTAATGCCCAAATTTTGAGGTTCTTCAATGTTCTCCTTATTGATTTCAACTTTAAGAGGGGTTTAATAAATATCTCAATATTACCATCCATTAAAGTCCAATCCTCTATTAAGGTCAATTGAAGGTATTATTTCAGCGAAAAGTCTTCAAAGTGGGATGCATTGTTTCCATCCTATATGTCTACTTCCTCAAAAATGCCTTCTTTGTTTGAATATATCGTATTCTTCTCCTTAAGAGTGTTGTGGAAATCTCTTCTTTCCCCTGCATGCTATCTTTATTTAGAGGTGATTACTTCTCCTTAGGCTTATCTTCATTTAATATTAGGTTTTTTCTCATGTTCTCTTCATATTTGTCAAGAACATCCACAAATTTTGTTTCCAAATTTCTATTCTTGCTCCTACTACCATCCATTTCAAAATTTGAATTTTCTCCCTTCATACCTTGCTTTCTTGATTCCTCCTCTCTTGATGAAGTATCCTTTACATTCTCTTTCCTTGATGATGATATATTGTTAGGGAATCCTTTGTATGGATTACTTGAATAACCTACAATGTAATAAATCTGACCCTACCAAACGAAAATTGTTTTCCCTTGAGAGATAGAATCAAAACATAAATTTAGATATCTCCAACTAATGGAAATATCTTATTATAGATGATAAAAAATAATATTTTGATTGTAGAAATGTGAAGGCCATACAATAGAGAGTTTTCGGTCAAAATCTAAGCATCTTGGCTAAGGATGCCAGTGTAATGAGAACGTTGGATATTGGTTGGAATTGTTGATGTTTTTGTTTTTTAGGTTTTTTCATTGATGACAACATATGACATATACTTTATTTTTTAGTTGGTTGTATCATACAGACTGTATTTCTAGTTTCTACAGGCAGTTGGAAAGAGATGTAAGGAAATTATATGGTAGTTCAAAGTATGTGAGATTTGGTTTATCATGATGAAGGTGTATAGACCTTATGTCTAAGGTTAGATGGATTAATATGATGATTTGAGTGAGTTACATTTGTTAAGACTAGTTACAGGAAAGAGACATGGAATTCAACTGAGTTAGTTGCTGAGTTTTGAGCATAAGTTGGTTGTGAGCTAGAATTGTGTTATGCAAGATTAAGGATGGAAGAAGACACAGGATATAGTACATTATGAGATTTGTGGCTTAATTGGGTCATATTGATTTTAGCTCTAGCACATGAAACTTGGATAGTTTCTTTTGGGAGCCGACTAGGTGGTGTAACGTGTTATATAGATTGGCAAGTGTTAATTGTGGATATTGGGTCATAAATTAATATTTGTAATTGTTTTATATTTTTATTAGCTATCATGTATGCCTTAGCATTGGGTAATGTAATTTTTTGTGCATTGGGGAAGCCCTAACAGTCTGACCTAATTGATATTTAAACTTGTATAAAGGAGAGTAATTTCTCTAATGTAATGTAAGGAATGTGTATGGGAGGTATGCATCATTTTGCATGTGAGCATTGTAATTAGGGTAGAGGTGAAGAGAAGAGGTATGAATGGAATCTATGATGATTCCTTGTGCAATTCAATGGAACTCTAAAGTCAAGTAAGTTGCTATCAGTCAATTCAGTCATTTGAATAGTAAGTTTACGTCATTGTATTTGGACACTGAGTCCTAAAGGTGGGTTTAACCTTCTCCTTTGAGCAGTGTGTTCGGGTCATGTGCCATTTTGTTCTCATCAACTCCTAATAGGGTTGAAGGACATTTAAATAAGGTTTTTATCCTTTAACATGGATTGTTGTACTAGATGAATTGTATCAACTCCTAATAGGGACATTTTTATACTAGTGCACTATCTCGTGGGTTCCATCCCCACCATGTTTTTTCCCTTAACAGGTTTTTCCTCGAGAACAAAACTCTATGTGTTATGGTGTTGGTGTTTATCCTTTTCATCTTGTTTAGCACTACTATATTCTTAATTGATGATTTGATTCAAAATTTTAAATTTTATAATTATTACACACAATTGATTCACCCCCCACTCAGTTGTGTGGTGTGTCTTTCTATTTCTAACAATTGGTATCATATTTGTTGGTCCTCTTGGATAAATCTTAACTACTTGAGGAGATCTAGAATGGCGAGCTATAGGAAGGATAGTTTGAAATTTGATGGTGAAAATTTTGACAGTTGAAAGAACAAGATGAGGAATCATTTGATCTACTTAGGGATTGAATACCGATTGATTACAAAGAACAAGATAGATGTCAAGTCTGAGGATGAATTGACAAATAGTATAGAGGATGATAGGAAGAAATTCATTTGCAATATGATTGCTAGAGAAACCCTAATCCATGCACTTTTTGAGGCAAAGTTTACAGAGGTTAAGGAGCTTGAGTTGTCACATTAGATCTAGACAAAATTGGAAGCACTGTATGAAGAAGAAAAATACACAAAACAAGTCAAGTTGCAGTATTGGAAAACAAAGTTGGAGAACATGAAGATGCAAGAATATGAGTCTATTAAGAGAATATGTTCAGAGAGTGATATAGGATGTTACTAGTATCATAAACACATGAAGTTCTATTAGAGAAGATGAAATCATTTTTAATATTTTGAGATCTTTGACACCTGCATATGACACCAAGGTCATGACAATTGAATATATTATACCTCTCACAAAGGGATTTACAAGGGAGACTTTGATTGGTAAGTTATCTAAATTTGAAACCTCTAAATTACAAGATGCTTTACCTAAAGTTGAATCTACTTTTAAGGTTGTTGTTCATAAGGATAAGAAGATTCTAACAAATAATGAAAACACTAGTAGAAGTGGCAAGTATGCAAATCTTGGAGGATATGCTAAGGAGTGGGCAGAAATAGAGGAAGAATAAAGGAAATTGGATGATCTTGTAGCCCTGGTCATAAAGAAGGAAAATAGAGGTAAGGGAAAGTATGAAGGGAAATTACCTTTGAAGTATTTTTCATGCAATAAGATAGGTCATTTTGCCTCTAGATGTCCTACCAGAGTTCCAAAGTATAAGCCTAATTCATACAAGCCTAAATATCCTAAGGAATGTTATATTGTTAGTGAGGGTACTTTTGATGATGAATCTATGAATGATGAAGAAGAGAGTGGGTTTCTTGCTATTAAAGATGAAGATCCTATTCATGAAGAAAAATATTTGATTTCACATGTAGAAAAGAAGTTTGAATGGATTATAGATAGTGGATACTCTCATCACATGACTGGTGATAAAGATAAATTTGTACAACTTAACAAGTATGGTGGAGGTGTAGTCAGATTTGGAGATAATACTCCTCACTTGATCATGGGAAGAGGATCTATAAATCTTGATGGTAAAACTAATATTGATGATGTTTTGTTTGTTGATGGACTAAATCTTAATCTGTTGAGTTTTGAAAAACTTGTGGATAAGGGTTATCATCTACAATACAAGGATGGAAAATGTACTATCGGAGATCAGTCAGGCAATATGATCACATCAGGTACTAAGACTAAAGGTAATGTGTTTCAATTGAATCCAACTGAAGAAAGTTGTTTTTTTGTGAAGATAGATGACAATTGGTTATGGAACAAGAGGTTATGTCATAAATTTTTTGATAACATTATGAAGGTCAATAACACTAATGCAGTAAAAGATTTACCAAAGATTGTGAAGCCTACTAACATGATGTGAAAAGAATGTGTTATGGGAAAACAAACCAAGACTAGCTTTCAGAGAAAGACTTATTCAACAAAAGAGAGACAAGATTTGGTACATAAAAATCTTTGTGGTCCTACAAGAACAAGGTCATATTATGGTGAAAGGTACTTTATGATTTTTGTTGATGATTATTTAAAAATGATGTGGGTTTCTTTTCTTAAAGAGAAGTCTGAAGCTTTTGATAAGTCAAGATTTACAAGGCAAAAGTAGAGAATGAATCAGGGTTGAAGATTAAATTCTTAAGGTCTGATAGAGGTGGTGCATTCACATCAGATAATTTTAATGAATATTGTGAGGAACATGGGATATACAGACAAACTTATACACCTAGGAAACCACAAAATTATGGGATAGTAGAAAGGAGAAATAGAACCATTCTTGATGTTGTTAGGACAATGATGCTTGAAGGAAAGGTACTGCAAATGTATTGGATTGAAGTAGTTAATACTGTAGTCTATACATTGAACAAAGTTCAAATCAAACATGGTACTGGTAAGAATTCATATGAGATATGGTTTGGTCATGTTCCTACAATTAAATACTTTAAAATATTTGGTAGTAAATGCTATATCAAAAGGGATGATGAAATAGGTGAGTTTGATCCTATAAGTGATGAATGGATCTTTCTTAGATATTCTAAAAGAAGTAAGGCATATAGGTGATACAATCTCAGATTGAGAAAGATAGTTGAGAGTGCTAATGTGAAGATTGATGAGAAATTTCATTTTTAGGAAAGAATGTACGATGATGGATCAGATAATGAGGGTAATTAGGATTCTACTATTCAAGATAAAATTTAGGAGTAGGAAGAAAAATAGTTTTTTGAGATTGACAATGAGATAAGTATTGATGAGCCAAAAGTGAATCCTAAAACATAGCCGTATTTATCAATGAATTATTCTAATAAACATATAAGTGGAGATGTAAACAAAGGTGTGATGACAAGGTCAAAGGTTAGAAATGAATTGTGCTTAATTTCACAAGTAGAACCTAAGACTACATATGAACCTCGTAAAGATGAATTTTTTATAAAGGTAGTACAAGAAGAAATTGATCAAATTTAAAATAATGATACTTGGGAGCTAGTACCAAGGCCTAAAGACACAAATGTTATAGGAACTAAATGTGATTTTAGGAATAAGATGAATGAGCAAGGTGAAGTTGTAATAAATATAGTAAGACTTATTTGTAAAGGATACTCACAACAAGAACGTATTGATTTTGATTAGACTTTTGCACCTGTGGCTAGATTGGAGGCTGCTAGATTATTTCTTGCTTATGCAACTCAAAAGAACTTTAAGGTTTATCAAATGTATGTCAAATCTACATTAATGGTGAACTTGAAGAGGAAGTCTACATAGAGAAACCTGATGGATTCACATTGACTAATCAGGTAGATATGGTATGCAAACTTAAGAAAGCATTATATGGCTTGAAGAAAGCACCAAGGGCATGGTATGCTATTGGACAGGTATTTATTACATCTTGGTTTCAGAAAAGGTAATGCTAATAGTAATTTATATTTAAGGATTAATTTTGATGGTATCTTAATTGTTGAGGTACTTGTTGATGATATCATATTTGGTGGAAATGATGCTATGAGTAATAAATTTTTTGAAGAGATGAAAGGTGAATTTGAGATGTCTATGATAGGGGAAATGAAATTTTTTCTTGGTTTTCAAATCAATCAAAGTAAGGATGGAATTTTCATATCTCAGACTAAGTATCTTAAGGAATTATTGAAAAACTTTGGAATGGAGGATTGTAAGCTAGTAGAAACACCTATGATTACAAGTTGCAAACTAACTGTTGTCGATGATTCACCAAATATTTTTTAGATAAAGTAAAAGTTAATGATTGGAGGATTGTATTACTTGACTCATACAAGGCCACATATATCCAACGTAGTTGGAATTGTTTCTAGATTCCAAGCTGAACCTAAGGAAACTCATTTTGCTACTGTGAAAAGAATATTGAGATATCTGAAGGGAACCTTGGACTATGGTTTGTGAATATGATAGATTTGATGATTTTACTTTATGTATGCTTTTACTAATGGAGACTGGCATGTAGGGTGGATGAAAAAAAAACACCAGTGGAGGAGATTTCTTCCTTGGAAAGAGATTGGTTTCTTTGTTGAGAAGTATCTGGATTGTATATCACAATCTACCGTTGAATCAAAATATGTTGTTGTTTCTATTAATTGCACTCAGATTGTTTGGATGAAACAAATGTTGAAGGATATTGGGGTAAGCATTGAAGAGCCTATTATTATTCATTGTGATAACACAAGGATAGTCAATATATCAAAGAATCCAATATTACACTCTAAGACAAAGCATATATCAATTAAATATCATTTTTTGAGAGAGAAACTTGCAAAGAAGGATGTCATATTGGAATACATCAACACAAAGCAACAAATTACAAACATTTTTACAAAGCCTTTGTCGAAAGACACCTTTGAGTATCTCAGAAGTACGCTTGGCATGATGGCCCCACCTTTTGATAACTAAATGAAGTAGGAATCCATCCGTCTAGTAATTATCAGAGCTTTATTATTCTTTTGGACTTGATGCTTGGTCCTACTCCTCAAGGGGAGTAGTTGCAAAGGTAAAAATGATGATTTTTTTATGAACAAAGAAATTGGTATATTTTAGGCATGAAGATTTGAAAAAGATACATCATAGGGGGAGACATTTTCTTGATCATAGTTGGAATTTTGGTGCCCTTTGCCATTGATGTCAAAGGGGGAGAGAATTATATGAAAAACATCCTACTGTTTTAGGGGGAGCATAGCTAAAGATATTGAGAAGGTTATTGAGGTGAATGCTTTTGGTTTGATAGTTTTTTACACATATGTTGCCATCAATGCCAAAGGTGGAGATTGTTGGATAATGGTTGGAATTATTTTTTTTGTTTATGATTTTGTCATTAATGACAACATATGACATATAATTCAATTTTAAGTTGGTTGTATCAGACATACTATGTTTCTGGTTGTTGTAGGCAGTTGGACAGATATGTAAGGAAATTGTACGATAGTTCATAGTATGTGAGATTTTGTTTATCACACTGAAGATGTACAAATCTTATGTATAAGGTCACATGGCTTAATATGATGATTTGAGTGAGTTACAGTTATTTTGGCGAAGACTGGTTACATGATAGAGATAGGAATATTTGTAACTTGTATAAAGGAGAGTAATTTATGTAATGTAATATAAGGAATGTGTATGGGCGGTATGCGTGATTGCACATGCGAGTATCGTAATCAAGGAAAAGATGAAGAGAAGAGGTATGAGTGGAATCTATAATCATTCCTTGTGCACTTCAATGGAACTGTAAAGGCAAGTAAGTTGCTATCATATAGTTTAGTCATTTGAACAATAAGTTCACTTCATTATATTTGGACAGTGAGTCCTGAAGGTGGGTTTAACCTTCTCCTTGGAGCATTGTCCCTGGGCAGTGTGCCTTTTGTTCTCATCAACTCCTAACAAAATTGAAGGACCTTTTAACATGGGTTATGTCCTTTAATAGGGATTGTTGTACTAGATGTATTGTATCAGCTCCTAACAGGACCAGGTCTCCTAACAATGACATTTCTATACTAGTGAACTATCTTGTGGGTTCTATCCCCACCGAGGATTTTCCCTTAAGTAACATGGGTTTCATTGAGTACAAAAATCAATGTTTTATGGTGATGTTGTTTATCTTGTTCATCTTGTTTAGAACTGTTATATTCTTAATTGATTATCTAATTCAGAATTTTAAAGTTTACAATTATTACACATAACTAATTCACCCCCCCCCCCCCCCCCCCCCCCCTCATTTGTGTGGTGTGGCTTGCTATTGCTAACAAAGAAGATCTATAAACAACACATTGTAGTCTTGTACAAACTAAAATAGAAAAGACTCAAAATTTGACAAAAACCCAGGTCAGTACTTTAGATGACATCCATGCGGTTGAATGCTTCCAATGAACTCGTAGACACACAAGAGAGGAAAAGAGTTATGAGATTGTTTGGAGACTTACCTCATTCAAGTCCCTTCTTTGGTGTTTCCACCTCCACAATAACCAAATAGATAGATAGATTGAAAAGATAAATAAATAAATGATAACGTAATAGAAAAAAACCACTCTTAATGGAGGAAAAACCCTATTACATAAGACATGAAATAGAAATAAATATTTCTTGAGAGAGGAAAGCCCCTATTGCAGAAGATAAATGATAAATAAGGGATGCGATAAATTTTAGGATGCTCAAAGACATAAGAAAAATGAAGAGATATTATTGAATCATTGTAAGAGATTTGTTGTAGAAAGTGAGAGAGCAAGAGAGTTATGAGAGCCAAGATAATGGAAGAGATTTTGTGTGCAAGAACCAAGAGAGTATCTAGCAAGAAACTAAAATATTGTAGAGAGTTTGAATGGAGGTGAAATCCTAGATTTAAAGGCAAGAAGAGGAGGGAAAAGAGGCTTCTGGGAAGTTCTACAAGATTCTAGGTCGTTTCAATGAAAAAAGAAAGTGACAAGTGGAAAGAATCCATAATATCAGCATTTGAACATTAAGATGTCATTGGAGAAGTGCATGAAACATATACGTCCACCCAGTGCGCTATTGTCCAAATGAATCACACTAAAAAATTGATAGGTGGAAAAGAAAATAGACAACTAATGTGAAGATGGCACTGGAATATAGTTGCTGACAAGGATTTTAAATATCTTGTGAGGGAAAATGATGATGCAAGGGCTAAAATGGACCTACAAAAATACTAGGGAAATAAAAACTAAAGTGGTTTCGAAAGTGTGGCCTAAATTGTAAGTGGGCCCGTATGTAATTTTTGAAAATACATTTTCCCCCACTTTAGTGGGCTTATGAATCTAAATGAATATACATGCTTATAGAAGTCTATTAAAAGAAAATAACATCATGATACCAAAAGGATATTATAGAGGAAACAAGAAACTCTTTGAGCCAAGTAAGCATGCCCCTATGGTGAAGACCTACAAGACAGATGCATTAGAGAGAAAATATTGCACAAGAAAACAAGATTGGAACATGAAATCCGCAAATCCATAGAGTTAGAACACACAAAATATATTGAAATAAAATTTTTGGGTTAGATAAGTTAAAGAGACCTTGATGTAAAAGGTTGTCTCAATATAATGCATCATCCCCAAAATACAAGAAACAACAAATAGAGGAATTCTAAAAAAGGAGAGAAGATTTTAGGATTGATTTCTTTAAGGAAGAATGCAACCAATAGATAGGGTAGAAACCAATGTTGAAGAGACACCATATGACTACACTGGATTTCTCTATTGCTAGAGGTCATGTAGATGATCATGATTAGTAGCACCAACCCCACCATGGAGAAAGAAAATACCAAAAAAAGAAACTCAATGCAACCAACTTCACTATGGAAGAGGGAAACTATCGAGGAAATTACGTTGGTATGGGTAGCAAATTGTATTATGCTAGATAGCCATATGATATGGCAATTTTGATTGTGATCCGACATGCATAACAAATTCTAGATAAGCATGTGATAGGGAGGCTTTACATAGTGTTACAATATGTGTAGCGAATGCTATATAGGCATGTGATAGGGTGACTTAGACACATGCACAGACACACATAGCGTAATCTAGATAGGCGTGTGATAGGGAAGCTTAAATCATGTTGGTACACATGGCGTTAAGATACATAGACATATGATAGGGAAATACTTGATAAGATAATGGATTGGCCCTCACAAAGGTAGACACAATAGATAGTGGATTGGTCTCCACAAAGACAAATGAGATAAGATAGTGGATTGGCCCCCACAAAGGCAAATAATACAAGATAGGATTATAAAGTAGACATGCAGAAAGGATAGAATAGGGGTAAATCTCAATGTCGCTTGTCATGCATAGAAGAAGAAGCATGCACACCAATATATGAATGATTAATGACACCAGACTCATGAAGTTGTTGTATTTACCTTTCAAGGCCTTACATTCACTAGTGGAATAACCAATAGCTTGATGATATGCACAAAAATAGTGCCTTGCTTTATTATTCATATCATGGAGCTTCTTACATGTTGGAGGAGGGAGAGTGATCAAATGGGATTTTAGATGTAACAACATATTCTCTTGTTTAGATAAAGCATGAGAACTAGGAAGAAACCCTTTATCTTGTGAAGTAAGGTTTGACTACTCATAAGAAGAGGACATAGAGATGTTGGAAGATGGAAGAGTGGATCAAGACAAAGGAGAAGCTTTGTAACCTAAACCCATTGGAGAAGAGTGAGGCTTCAGTTCCAAAGAGACCTTGAATCCTTGTTCCACGTGTCCAAGACCCTTTACTTTATATCCATGCCTAGAAAGAATATTGAATGCTAAACCATAGTATGATTGCAATTCCTCAATAGGGGGAGGATTAATATTAATGGCATAATTGAAAGTGTTCTCGTTATTCTGCGATATAGAAGCATAATAATCCTCAATGGTAGGTGTGAATGAAATATTTGGAATACCAAGGTGGGTAGGGTCGGTTTCATCTAAAGGACCTTGATCATCACTAATAAATGCATTCAATTGAGGAGAAGGCAAGTTGGCACCACCATCAAGATTAGGGACTCGTGGTCCAGTACAATAGTACTTGATGACGATGAAGGAATTGAATTTTTAAAAATAGTACAACTTGAAGACTAATTATCCTTAGCCTCATAATAAAAATGGAGGGATTTAGGATCAGTCTTTATCATAACTATTTGATTATTATGAATAAATTTGATAGATTTATGCAAGGTAGATGGGACTGAAACCCATAGCATGAATCCATGGTCTACCTAGAAGAAAATTATATTGTGAAGTTCCTCATATAACATAAGTAGGCAAAGTAAAGGGTCCAAGATACAAAGGTAGCATTATTATACCAAGAACTTTTTGACCAACATTATCGAACACATTCAAATAGATAACTCGAAGAATTTGAAAGAGAACTTGGATCCATTTTGATTTTAGGGAAAATATCAATACTACAAACATTGAGTTCTCAACCAATATCAATGAGAGTACATCTAATACCAATGCTATTTATAAAAGGAACTATCCCTATTGGATCATCTTGATCTTGTACTTCAGTGGATGGAATTTCACATGTTGATGGAATGTAATATTTGGAGTACAAGAGTGTATAAAATCTAATAGATAATTTGCATTGCTAAGTCTAGTGTAATATGTCACAAGGATCTTCTATAGACCCTCCTATAGAATATCGTGATAAAGGGGCAAAGTTTAAAGGTGAACCTAGAGAGAAATCTTAGTGGGTGTAACATGGAGTTGCTTAATATGATCACATTATACTAGGGATTGAGAGCACATTTTAGGAGTAGATGAAATAATAGGTTAAGAAGATGGAAGAGATGTAAGAATATTAATATTCTATTTGATCCCACTGGTATGATAAGTATGGGCTACTCTTTTATAATTAGCAGCCACATACTTCTTAGAGTTTATAGATAGACAAAAATTAGAGAAAGGATGCATAGGGTGTACCTGATAAGGCCACCAATAAAGGTTGTAACCTTCTTTGACTTTGGTTGTGGGTCTTCTCCATTAACATATATTTTTGGTCTCTTAGGATTTTTAGGGATATTAGAGACAACAATTAAATTAATAGATTTATGCTCAACATCAACTCATGGGAGTTCAAATGTGAGATGAGATTCTGCATTTACTAATGCATCTTCTCTAGAAGAAAGTGCATTTGAATGAAGAGATGGTAGAGTAACATTAATAAAAGTATCAATGATACCATCTTCTTGCAAAAAAATATCTTCTTTAATAGAAGGGGTTTTAAAAGAGGGATCAAAGGCATATAGGGACATAGAAAGAGATAAGTCACCATCATATGCATGAAAAGGAACATTGTTAGTAATTTGAATAAAATTACAAATTGAACTAATAAAAGAAGACAACTAGTGCATCTTTAAAATAATATACTAGAATAAGTAAATGATGCATAAACAAGTTGGTCGAAGGCTGACATATTATCCTAGTTCAATGATGACATAGAATAGGGTTCAGAGGAGCACCTTTAATTTTTTTTAGGAAGGTGAAACCTTTGAATTGTCCTTTTTTTCAAGGGGATAAGGACTACTCAAAGGAATGATAAATAACCCCCTTGAAAATGATATAGAAGTAGTGTTCACATCAGGTTCACCAAAATGCAATGTAATAAATCTGATCCTACCAAAGGAAAATTATTTTCCCTTGAGAGACAGATTTACAACATACATTCAAATATCTCCAACTAGTGAAAATATCTTATTATAGATAAAGAAAAAAATATTCTGGTTGTAGAAATGCGAAGGTCAGACAACAAAGAGTGTTCGATCCAAATTTGATCATCTCGGCCAAGGATTCCAGCGTGATGCGGGGACGTCTATGCAACACATTGTAGCCCTATACAAATAGAAATAGAAAAGACTCATAGTTTGAAAAAAAAACCTTGAGTCTGTACTTTAGATGACGTTTGTGTGGTTAAATGGTTCTAATGGATTTGCACACGAAAGAGAGGAAAAATGGGTATGTTTGGAGACTTTCTTCAGTCAAGTCCCTTCTTTAGTATTTCCACCTCCACAACATCTAGATAGATAGATAGATAGATTGAAAAGATAAATAAATAAATGATAACGTAATAAAAAGAAATCCTACTTAATGGAGGAAAACGCTTATTACATAAGACAAGCAATAGAAACAAACCTTGCTTGAGGGAGGAAAGCCCCTATTGCACAAGATAAATGATAAATAAGGGACGTGAGAAATCCCATGATGCTCAAAGACACAAGAAAAATGAAGAGATATTACCAAATCATTGCAAGAGATTTGTTGGAGAAAGTGAGAGAGCAAGAGAGCTATGAGATCCAAGAAAATTCAAGAGATTTTGTGTGCAAGAACCAAGAGAGTAGTTAGCAAGAAACTAGGAAGATTGTAGAGAATTTGAATGGAGGTGAAAGCCCGGATTTAAAGGAAAGAAGATGAGGGAAAAATAGACTTCTTGGTGGTTTTAGAAGATTATGGGCCATTCCACTGAAAAAAGAAAGTGACAAGTAGAAAGAATGCATAAGATCAATAGTTGAACGTTAAGATGTCAGGGACAAGTGTGCAACGTTCAGACATCCACATGACATGCTAGTGTCCAAATGAATCATGCTAAAAAATGATAGGTGGAAAGGAGAACATGCAGCTAATGCGAAGCTGACACTATAATATAGTTGTTGACAAGGATTTTGAGCATCTTGAGAGGGAAAAGGCTGACACAAGGGCTAAAATGGACCTATAAGAATACTAGGGAAATGGACACTAAAGTGGTTACAAAAGTGTGACCTAAATTGCAAATGGGGGTATGCAATTTTTGATTCTACATCATCGATGCCCATATCTTGTCTAAGAAAAAAAATTGTATTAGGGTTTCTATTTATTTTTACAATTTAATGTTTCCAACTTACAAATTTTTTTTATCACTTTTGATTCCTCTAAGAATTTCTCTAACATATCAATCTTGATAATTATGTCTGCATCACCATGCTTGGCATTGAGGAAGTCCTCGTCAATCCCTAATAGTGTTCTCATTTCATGCCCTAATTTGATTAGAGCCTCTATTCCCCAACATTTTTAAGACAAATTTTATAATCTAACCCATGTAGGGATCCTCTTAATTTGATAATCTAATGGGTTAAAGTTTTCTCTCCAATTCAAAAGGTGAAAAATTTCTCCATCATAGAAAATCGACTTTCCATTCAGTAATTCTTGTTTGAGCTAGGAATCTATGCATTCTATCAGAATAAAATGGTTTACCAAATTTCAGACACTCATCTTCTCCTTGTACATGAATTTAGCCACCCATCAAAGATCTCTTTTTTTGATCTTCCTTCTCCACTTTGTTTAGTAAAAAAAGCCATGTCCCTTAATCTTTCAACTATTTTTGACACTTCAATAATTGTCGAGATCACCATAGATATAAACTTTATTTTCTTCTTGTCTTGGACACCCGATTCTTTCTCCTTGACCAGATCACTTTTCTTAACCCATCTTCTCTCATTGCAATTCTTATTTTTTATGAATGTTTTCCTACACTGCATGTTTGGTATCCTCTACCACCTAGTTTTCGATGCATCCTGATCTGCCAAAGGTTTTCAAGGCCAAGTGGAATGACATTAGCCCTTGTAGCCACATTTAAAATTGCCTAGATTATCTCCATTTTCAATCATTCCTTATGCCATATGTCTACATAGAACCTTCTCTAAAAATTTGATTTGCAAATTAATACAATTGTTCTCTCCACCACCCTTTGAACATGCTCTCCAAATCAAGTGATTTTTATATAATTATTATTTATAATATAATCTTACAATTTTGAATAAGATATTTGTTACTTTCTAATTTTTAATTCTTTGAAATCATAATTTCTTTTAATCATTTTAATATTTAAAAATAATAACATAATCATTTTTAATTATAAACTTAAATATTTATTACTTAATCATTAACAAAATGTTATACATAAATAAAAATATATATTATATATTTTAACATGATCTCTTGTAAAATTTATTTTTTATTTTTTTAACAAACATAATTATGTAATTTCCTTGTTTAACTTACAAATAAATATATATATATATATATATATATACACCCATTTTGCTGTGTTTTCGACTGATGAGAATCTCTCCAAGTACAACGATTGAGGTCGTTGTTGGGGTGCCATTTATAAATTTTACTCCTTGACAGAGCCCATGTGAATCATATGAAGACTTACCAGCAACCAAGTTAATGATACTGTAATGCTCAAAGCCCCCAAATGTTTGCACGGAAGTATATAACTCTCATGCATGTTGTGATCTGCTGCTTCATTTAAACTCCTTAAATTGTGCTCCCACAATTCTAAATGTCACGGGGAGGCCTTTAATACAGCTGGTAATTTGGACGCCACCGAATTCATAATAGAAGTCAGATTTTTATCCTGTAAATGACTTAGATTTTGCGTAGATATGTCCTTAATTAAAGGATAAGTTCATATCTCTATTGAGAAAGTGACTTTAATTTCCATAGGATATGGGTTCTTGTTTTTTAGTATAAATGTGTCCATGTGAAGAATTTGGTTTGTCCTTCATCTACTGAGTACTTGTTTATTCTAATATTCTCCTAGAACATTCGGGTATTGATATTATTTAAAAATACTTATAGGGATAAAATATCCAGGATAAGATTCTAGAAAATGGAGAAAGATTGAAGTTAACAATCAACGATCTTAGAATGCACATTTTTTTTTTAAACAAAAGACTAAAAGTCTGATATATATTAATAATATAGAAATAGTTTGAAAAAATGTTTAGAAAAATGCTTTTATAAGTCAGATATGATCTTAACTAGATAAGACAAGATAAATTTATTAATGTTCAACAAGAGACCAACAAGGAACTAAGGGACTGGAAATGTACAGCAAAAAGAACAGCAAACCAACAGACCACCAAACAGTGGCTGGGAAAGCAAGCAAGAGTGAAAAAAACTAGAACAAAACTAACAAAATATGGTTTTCCATGCCATGAATCTACAATTACCTTGACCAGATATGACCTTGATCAAAACTAACAAAATATGTACATTCATTATGCATTGTAACTCACCAAATTAGTATATTTTACTATTGAATTTTTCGGTAATGATCTAGAACAAGAAAATTGTAAATGATGTTTGATGAGTATGAATGAATGAAACTAACCGTTTTTAAATAAGCTTGTTGATGTTCAAGTTTGCAAATTTATAATCATATAAATATCAAGCATGAGAAATTTGTTATCATGAGATGGCTTCATGAGACAATAGTCAAGATTAAGAAATTAAATCTACTTATTTGATTCTCAATGAACTCACAAAACAACTTTAGAATGAAACAAAAGGAGAGAGTTGAATTAAATTAAAAAGACAACTAAACTAAATGAATAATCAAAGACAATTAAATAGATGAGATGAATAATTTTAACATTCAACGCGTGTACAAAACTATTTATTAATATATAATTTAGACATTCATAACTAAACAAATGATTAAAGAATGAACAATACAAACAAAAATGATTGTGATTCTACATATTACTTTTTCATGAAACATAGTTGTATCTTTAAACTAATAATAATTGAAAGCAAAGAACAATACAAAAATAAAAGAGAATAGACAATCTCATAGAACTAAGGAATGGACATCAAGAGATCTATTATATTTTAAGAAAAAAAAAGAGGAAACATTTGCAAGCTTACTTCAACAATTTGAACTTAAACAACAAACTTCATGCTTAAATTTTTTTTAAAAAATTAGGTTGTTTATTATTTTTATGTTATGTCTTTATGTTTATGTGGTTTCTTAAATGCAATTCTTGCTTAAATTTAAGTGATTGGAGTGTTCTCATATAAATTGGAATCTTTAGCCAAATTTATGAAGTAGCTGCCTAAAAATTGAAAATAAGCTTTGAAAGAAAGATCTATAATTAAGCAGTCATTGCATATTAGAAACAATGACACATGACTTCTCAAATTTTCCTTTCTTCTTTTTCATTTGTCTTTAATTTTTTCTTCCAAATTTTATTTCCAAAATAAACTAACCTTGAAAAGAGACTACTACCCAAAATAATTGTAGCAATAGCAAACATTTGAAAACTACAACATAAAAAATAGATATAAGAAAATAATACCACTTTCAGAAGCTCTGATTACTTACTAGAACCACGGCTGAAAAGTATAGGAGATCGACAATGTTTGATCAAACAGAAGATCATGATGGCCAAAATTACTATAAGTACTATTATTATCAAAGGTTTTACCTTACAATTTATTATGAGACTAAAGTATAAAGTTTTATAAAGAAATTTATCTACATTGATAAATTTAGTACAATACATTTATCCCCAATATCTTCTGTCACCAGTCAGACTAACATATCCAGCTCAAATTTTAGTCCGATTTTCTGGTACAATGATCATTTCACCCCTAGCAAATACTAGACAAATCAAACTCGGTAACTTCCAAGCCAAAGAGATCAACAATTTTTTTTTAAGGTAACAATTGTACCTTTTCAAACTGTAGAAACTATTTCTGCAACAACCAATTTAATTTCCAAGATCGTGCTAGAATTTGTAATAATATACTTCCATTCCCAATGTACAAAAGCCCACAGAATAGACTAGAGAATTTAAGCTTGAGTGATGAGAAAGTCTATCAAGTACATCAACTTGGGCGGTTTTTAAGTGGGGTGTTCAAAAGTTTTACTCCCTCCCTGAATCATGTGCACATCTATCAACAACCAAGTTTCTGCTATTATAATGCTCAATGCTCTTTCCGCACATATACAGCCCTCAAATGATAGCACGGAAACACTGACAGCATGTTGTGATCCGGTGGACTATTTAAAAAAGAGAATCAAATAGAATTTTAAAAAGTAACCAAGTGTGTTAACAATCAAAGACAAGTCAATAGACGAAATGAATAATTTTACATTCAAAGTATGTATAAAACTATCTGTTAATCTATAACTTAGACATTCATAACTAAATACGTGACTAAACGATGATATAGAAAAAATGATTGTAATTTTATATGTTAATTATTGATGAAATATAATTATATCTTTAAAATTAAAAAAATTATAATTGAAAGTAAAGAAACCTAAGGAAAAAAAGAGAATAGACTATCTCATAGAGCTAAGAAATGGACATGAAGCTATTGCATTTTAGAAAGGAAAAGAGGGAAACATTTGTAAGCATAATTTCAATAATTTGAACTTAAACAAAATGGTTTATATTTAAAAAAGTGAAGTATTGGGGGTGGTTATTATCTTTACTTCATTGGGTAGGTGTGTTTCCATGTAAATTTGAATCTTTAACTAAATTAATAGTGCCTAAAAATTGAAAATAAGCTTTGACAAAAGGATTTATAATTAATTAATATTGGATTGAATTGCATACGACTTCACAAATTTTTCTTCCCTCTTTTTCAATTGTCTTTAATTTTTTCTCCAAATTTTATCTCATATTTTTTTATATCTTTACAAAATATAATTTAAGTTATTCATGGAATTGCCAATCCATCCATTGTTTGTTGCTTGCTAGCTAAAACAAGTTAAGTAGTCCTATGAGGACCCCTTAAAAGAATTGAGCAATGACTACTAGTCAAATAAGTAGAGAAATTTAATATTCATGGAACTACCAATTCCATATATTGATGCAATAAAAATTGAATAGCTAGCCAAAAGGATGTTGGTGGTCTCATGAGGAACGCTTGAAATAAATTTTTTTTAAAAGTTACATTTTCCTTTATATCGAAATCTAAGCTCTTGGCTAAGTCGCAACTGGCAAAAGAATTCCTAAGCTGGTGAGGCAAATTCTAACCCCGCCCCAATTTCACCCTGAAATATGAAAATCTTGAAAAGTAGAGGCTGCTATTGTAGAGGGAAAGATTCAAAATAATCTTATAGCATAATTTTTTCTTTTGATGGGACCTCTCACTTCATAAAAATAGATTTTGAAGCTCTCTCAAGAGACCTTACCCTAAATAGACTTGCCCTAATAATCTTAATTTAAAAAATAAACAAGAAAATTGAATATTAGTAAAATTGCTTACTTTTTTTAAAAATTATAATACCAAATAAACTATCTACTCGTATAAAGCCCTGCCCTTATAATCTTATTTTAAGAAATTATGTCACAAAATTTATAAAGAATTAATATTAACATATTGATATTACTTAAAAATGGAAGCGGCTAAGCTCCTTTCAAAATGTACCATTGACTAAATTTGAAAAATCTTAAAATACAACGAATTTTTGCAAAATTTTCAGTTTCTATTCTTCATTATGTGCATATTTTATAATGGAAAACAACAAAAATTTGCCAAAAATATATTTTTGTTGGAAGCTTAGCCTCTGCCCTTAAAAATTGCTAATTAAGAGAAAGACATTAAAATTAACAGTGTGTTGTACTTGTATTCACTACCTCAATATTTAAATTGCTAATTAAGAGAAAGACATTAAAATTAACGATATTGAGAGCATTCTTTAGGAGTAGATGAAATAATAGGTTGAGAAGATGGAAGAGATGTAGGAATATTAATATTCTATTTGATATCACTAGCATGATAAGTATGAGCTCTTCTTTTATAATTAGTAGCCACACACTTCTTAGAGCTTAGAGATAGACAACAATTAGAGAAAGGATGCATAGGGTGTACCTGATAAGGCCACCAATAATAGTCGTAACCTTATTTGACTTTGGTTGTGATTCTTCTCCATTAACATATATTTTTGGTCTCTTAGGATTTTTAGGAATACCAGAGACAACAATTACATTAACAGATTTATGCTCAACATCAACTCGTGGGAGTTCAAATGTGAGATGAGATTTTGCATTTACTAATACATCTTCTCTAGAAGAGAGTGCATTTGAATGAAGAGATGGTAGAGTAACATTAATAAAAGTATCAATGATACCATCTTCTTGCAAAAAAATATCTTCTTTAATAGAAGGGGTTTCACAAGAGGGATCAAAGGCATATAGGGACATAAAAAGAGCTAAGTCACCATCATATGTACAAAAAGGAACATTGTTAGTAATTTGAATAAAATTACAAATTGAACTAATAAAAGAAGACAACTAGTGCATCTTTAAAATAATATACTAGAATAAGTAAATGATGCATAAACAAGTTGGTCGAAGGCCGATGTATTATGCTAGAAGTGACGACACAGAATATGGCTTATAGGAGCACCTTTAATTTTATTTTGGGAAGGTGAAACCTTTGAATTGTCCTTTTTTCAAGGGGATAAGGACTACTCAAAGGAATGATAAATAACCCCCTTGAAAATGATATAGAAGTAGTGTTCACATTAGGCTCACCAAAATTCAATGTAGTAAATCTGATCCTACCAAAGGAAAATTATTTTCCCTTGAGAGACAGATTCACAACATACACTCAAATATCTCCAACTAGTGAAAATATCTTAATATAGATGAAGAAAAAAATATTCTGGTTGTAGAAATGTGAAGGTCAGACAACAAAGAGTGTTCGATCCAAATTTGAGCATCTCGGCCAAGGATTCCAGCGTGATGCAGGGACGTCTATGCAACACATTATAGCCTTGTACAAATACAAATAGAAAAGACTCAGAATTTGAAAAAAACCTTGAGTCTGTACTTTAGATGTCCTCTATGTGGTTAAATGGTTCTAATGAATTTGCACATGAAAGAGAGGAAAAATAGGTTTGTTTGGAGACTTGCTTCAGTCAAGTCCCTTCTTTAGTGTTTCCACGTCCACAACATCTAGATAGATAGATAGATTGAAAAGATAAATAAATAAATGATAACATAATAAAAAAAAACCTTGCTTAATGGAGGAAAACCCCTATTACATAAGACAAGCAATAGAAACAAACCTTTCTTGAGGGAGGAAAGCCCCTATTGCACAAGATAAATGATAAAAAAGGGATTTGAGAAATCCTAGGATGCTCAAAGACACAAGAAAAATGAAGAGATATTACCAAATCATTGCAAGAGATTTGCTGGAGAAAGTGAGAGAGCAAGAGAGCTATGAGATCCAAGAAAATTCAAGAGATTTTGTGTGTAAGAACCAAGAGAGTAGTTAGCAAGAAACTAGGGAGATTGTAGAGAGTTTGAATGGAGGTGAAAACCTAGATATAAAGGCAAGAAGATGAGGGAAAAATAGACTTCCGAGTGGTTCTAGAAGATTATGGGCCATTCCACTGAAAAAAGAAAGTGACAAGTAGAAAGAATGCATAAGATCAACATTTGAACATTAAGATGTCAGGGACAAGTGCACAACGTGTGGACATCCACACCACATGCTAGTGTCCAAATGAATCATGCTAAAAATGATAGGTGGAAAAGAGAACATGCAGCTAATGCGAAGTTGACGTTATAAGATAGTTGTTGACAAGGATTTTGAGCATCTTGAGAGGGAAAAGGCTGACGCAAGGGCTAAAATGGACCTATAAGAATACTAGGGAAATGGACACTAAAGTGGTTACAAAAGTGTGGCCTAAATTGCAAATGGGGGTATGCAATTTTTGATTCTACATAATTGATGCCCATATCTTGTCTAAGAAAAAAAATTGTATTAGGGTTTCTATTTATTTTTACAATTTAATCTTTCCAACTTACAAATTTTTTTATCACTTCTAATTCCTCTAATAATTTCTCTAACACATCAATCTTGACAAGTATGTCCACATTACCATACTTGGTGTTGAGGAAGTCCTCATCAATCCCTAATAGGGTTCTCATTTCATCCCTAATTTGATTGGAGCCTCTATTCATTTATAATCTAACCCATGTAGGGATCCTATTAATTTGATAATCTAATGGGTTAAAGTTTTCTCTCCAATTCAAAAGGTGAAAATTTCTCCATCATAGAAAATTGACTTTCCATTCAGTAATTCTTGTTTGAACCAGGAATCTATGCATTCTATCAAAATAAAACATGGTTTACCAAATTTCAGGTACTCACCTTCTCCTTGTACATGAATTTAGCCACCCATCATAGATCTCTTTTTCCGATCTTCCTTCTCCACTTTGTTTAGTAAAAACTACCACGTCCCTTAATCTTTCAACTATTTTTGCACTTCAATAATTGTCGAGATCACCACATAAATACACTTTATTTTCTTCTTATCTTGGACACCCGCATCTTTCTCCTTGATCAAATCACTTTTCTTAACACATATTCTCTCATTGTGATTCTTGTTTTTGATGAATGTTTTCCTACACCATATGTTTAGTATCCTCTACCACCTAGTTTTCGATGCATCCTGATCTGCCGAAGGTTTTCAAGGCCAAGTGGAATGGCATTAACCCTTGTAGCCACATTTGAAATTGCCTCTTCTCTCCATTTTTTATCATTCCTTCTACCATCTGTCTACATAGAGCCTTCTCTAAAAGTTTGATTTGCAAATTGATGCCATTGTTCTCTCGACCACCCTTTGAACATGCTCTCCAAATCAAGTGATTTTTATATAACTATTATTTATAATATTAGCCTACAATTTTGAATAAGATATTTTTCACTTTCTAATTTTTTGAAATCATAATTTCTTTAATCATTTTACTATTTAAAAATAATAACATAATCATTTTTAATTATAAATTTAAATATTTGTTACTTAATCATTAACAAAATGTTATACATAAATATAATTATATATTTTAACACGATCGAACTTGTAAAAGTTATTTTTTATTTTTTCAACAAACATAATTATGTAATTTCCTTGTTTAACTTACAAATATTGTAGCATTATATATCACCATCCATATATATATATATATTGCTGTGTTTTCGAGTAATAAGAATCTCTCCAAGTACAACGATTGAGGTCGTTGTTGGGGTGCCATTTATAAATTTTACTCCTTGAGAGAGCCCATATGAATCATATGAAGACTTACCAACAACCAAGTTAATGATACTGTAATGCTCAAAGCCCCCAAATGTTTGCACGGAAGTATATAACTCTCATGCATGTTGTGATCTGCTGCTTCATTTAAACTCCTTAAATTGTGCTCCCACAATTCTAAATGTCACGGGGAGGCCTTTAATAGAGCTGGTAATTTGGATGCCACCGAATTCATAATAGAAGTCAAGACTTTTTTCCTGTAAATGACTTAGAATTTGCATAGGATATGTCCTTAATTAAAGGATAAGTTCATACCTCTATTGCTTAAGTGACTTGAATTTCCATAGGATATGTGTTCTTGTTTTTTTGCGTATAAATGTGTCCATGTGAAGAATTTGGTTTGTCCTTCATCTACTGAGTACTTGTTTATTCTAATTATATTCTCCTAGAACATTCGGGTATTGATATTATTTAAAACACCTTATAGGGATGTAATTTGGTCACAAGGGGATAAATTATCCAGGATAAGACTCTAGAAAATGGAGAAAGATTGAAGTTGACAATCAACGACCTTAGAATGTACATTCATTGTGCACCTCTTTCTTTTTTCCAAAAGACTAAAAGTTTCATATATATTAATAATGTAGAAATAGTTTGAAAATACATTTACAAAAGGCTTTTATAAGTCAGATATAACCTTGACTAGAACAAAATTAACAAAGTATGGCTTTCCTTTCTATGAATCTATAGTTACCTTGATCAAATATGACCTTGATCAAAACTAACAAGATATGTACATTCATTATGCATTTTAACTCACCAAATTAGTATATTTTACTATTGAGTTTTTTGGTAATGATCTAGAACAAGAAAATAATAAATGATGTTTGATGTGTATGAATGAATGAAACTAAATGTCTTTAAATACTTTTGTTGATGTTCAAATTTACAAATTTATAATCATATAAATATCAAGCATGAGAAATTTGTTATCATGAGATGGCTTCATGAGACAATATTTTAGAAAGGAAAAAGGAAAACATTTGCAAGCATAACTTCAACAAATTGAACTTAACAACAAACTTCATGCTTAAACAAAAAAAGAAAACATTAAGGTGGTTATTATTTTTATGTTATGTCTTTATGTTTATGTGGTTTCTTAAATGCAGTTCTTGCTTAAATTTAAGCAATTGGAATGTTCCGATATAAATTGAAATCTTTAGCCAAATTTATGAAGCTGTCTAAAAATTAAAAATAAGCTTTGAAAGAAAGATCTATAATTAAGCAGTCATTGCATATTGGAAAAAATAACTGATAACTTCACAAATTTTCCTTTCTTTTTTTCATTTGTCTTTAATTTTTTCTTCCAAATTTTATCTCCCAAATAAGATAACCTTGAAAAGTGACTGATAGCCAAACTAATTGTCCTAATAGCAGACATTTAAGAACTGCAACAGAGAAAAGTATAGGAGATCGATAATATTTGATCAATCAGAAGATCATGATGGCCAAAATTACTACAAGTGCAGCAACTGCAACACATAAAAATATAAATAAGAAAAAATAATATTATTATCAAAGGTTTTACCTCACAATTTTTTATGAGACTAAAGTATAAAGTTGTCACTTTTATAAAGAAATGCATCTAGATTGATAAATTTAGTACAATGCATTTATCCCCAATTTCTGCTGTCACCAGTCAGACTAACATATCCAACTCAACTCAAATTTTATTAGTCCACGGGTCTTTAGATTTTGTTCGATTTTCTGGTACAATGATCAAAGCCGGGTAACTTCCAAGATAAAAGAGATCGACAAATTTTTTTTGGTAATAATTGTACCTTTCCAAACTATAGAAATTATTTGTGCAACTACCAATTTAATTTCCAAGATCGTGCTAAAATTTGTAATAATATCCTTCCATTCCCAATGTACATAAGCCCACAGAATAGACCAGAGAATTTAAGCTTGAGTGATGAGAAAGTCTCTCAAGTACATCAATTTGGGCGGTTTTTATGTGGGGTGTTCAAAAGTTTTACTCCCTCCCTGAATCATGTGCACATCTATCAACAACCAAGTTTCTGCTATTATAATGCTCAATGCTCTTTCCGCACATATACAGCCCTCAAATGATAGCACGGAAACACTGACAGCATGTTGTGGTCCGGTGGACTATTTAAAAAAGAGAATCAAATAGAATTTTAAAAAGTAACCCATTGTGTTAACAATCAAAGACAAGTCAATAGACGAAATGAATAATTTTACATTCAAAGTATGTATAAAACTATCTGTTAATCTATAACTTAGACATTCATAACTAAATATGTGACTAAACAATGAACAATTTAGAAAAAAATGATTGTAATTTTATATATTAATTATTGATGAAATATAATTATATTTTTACAATTAAAAAGAATTGAGAGTAGAGAAACATCAAGAAAAAAAAGAGACTAGACTATCTCATAGAGCTAAGAAATGGACATGAAGCTATTGCATTTTAGAAAGGAAAAGAGGGAAACATTTGTAAGCATAATTTCAATAATTTGAACTAAAACAAAATGGTTTATATTTAAAACAAAAAAGTATTGGGGTGGTTATTATCTTCTTCTTCATTGGCCTAGTTGGCATGTTTCTATGTAAATTTGAATCTTTATTTAAATTAATAGTGCCTAAAAACTGAAAATAAGCTTTGACAAAAGGATCTATAATTAATTAATATTTGATTGAATTACACGACTTCACACATTTTCTTGCTAGCTAAAACAAGTGCCACCCTCTTGTTTACCGTTATATGAGTACATAGTTTATTTAATTAGAAGAGGAAGGTATGTACCAAACACTTCCTAAAAAGTCACAAGTTCATCAATGGCCTTATTTGCAAGAATATCAACAATAAAATTAATTTGTAATGGAACTTTATCCAAAAGATATTAAAGCTTCTACTGGTGGAATTTCTTATTAGCAAGAGAATATAGTATAAACATAAAATCTTCCTCAATAATTATATCCCTCATCCCAAGAGAAATATTCAAATGGATACCAAAACTAAGAGCATTAAGTTCAACCCTATTATTTGTGCCTTCATCAATCTTCTTACACATTGGTACGATAATATTAGCATTAAAATCATAAATTAGGATACATGATTATACCATTTTCTTTGTTTAGCTTTATTCTCTATAAGAATTAATCTCGTTTATCTGTTTTATGAGCTTACAACAATCATTTTCATTAGGTAAAATTTATATTTTTATATAAAATATTATACATTTTTTACTTTCCTTTCTTAAATTTTAGCCAGTGCCTTTAATTTTATAATTAATTATTAAGATTTTATAATAGTTATAGTTATATAATAATATATTAATAAGTATAATATAGTATATAAAAACTCATAGTTTTTTTTTCAAAACTTTATATCAATAGTCATAATTGTAAAAATTAAAAATATAATTATTAAATATAAATTTATAAAATTTTATAATCTATAATAAAAGATATGTGAAATAATTTATATTAAAATAAATATTTATTAATAATAATTCTATTTTTAACATAAAAAAATTGGATATCAATCGGTAGGGCATTTAACGATATAATATATCTAGGTTATTAAAAATAAAAATAAAGAAACTATTCAAAATAGTTTTATATGAGTTTAAAAATAATAATGTAAGTAGTTGGAAGAATTCTCCAAATTTCGTGTATAACACTTCAAATACTACTTGCTAGCCTATCGACAAGTACTAATAAGATAAGTAGCCATGTGAGGACCCACTAAAAGAATTGAGCAATGACTAATAGCCAAATAAGTAGGAAATTTAATATTAGCGAAAATACCAGTTCCATATATTAATGCATAAAAATTGAATAGCTAACCAAAAGGGTAAGGTCCCATGGAGGGGGCTTCCAATGGTGCTATGAGTAAGTACAGTTAAACTTCCAAATTTAAGGATGTTAGTGGTCTCATGAAGAAAGCTTGAAGTAAAAATTTTTAAAAAAAAGTTACATTTTCGTTTATATAGAAATCTAAAATCTTGGCTAAGTCACAATTGGCAAAAACAATTCCTAAGGTGGTGGGGCAAATTCTAACCCCACCCCAATTTCATTGAAAAATATGCAATCCTAAAAACTAGAGGCAGCTATTTTAGAGGGAAAGATTCAAAATAATCTTATAGCATAATTTCTTCTTTTGATGGGACCTCTCACTTCATAAAAAAAGATTTTGAAGCTCTCTTAAGAGACCTTACCCTAAATAAATTTGCTCTTATAATCTTAATTTAAAAAATAAACAACAAAATTGAATATTAGTAAAATTGCTTACTTTTATAAAAAATTATAATACCAAATAAACTATCTACTCATATAAAGACCCGCCCTTATAATTTTATTTTAAGAAATTATTCCACAAAATTTATAAAGAATTAATATTAACATATTGATATTACTTAAAAATGGAAGTGGCTAAGCTCCTTATAAAATGTACTATTGACCAAATTTGAAAAATCCAAAAAGACATCAGATTTTTATTCTTCATCATCTGCATATTTTGTGGTGGAAAACCAAAATAAAAATGATACATTTTCACAAATCTGAAAAAAAAATCTATAATTTATTTTAAATTTTTTTGTACGTTTTGGTTGAGAACTTATCCTCTGCCCTTAAAAATTGCTAATTAAGAGAGAGACATTAAATTAACGGTGCGTGGTACTTGTATTTACCACCTCAATATTTAAATTGACAAGGAAACGTTTGTACAGGCCCTATTAAAATCAGCAGATTGTTATTATTACTTTAAAATTCCTAATTAATAATAACATTAAAATTAACGGTGTGCCTGTATGGTGGTAGGTTTTACTACAATATTTAGACTTAAATTGAGAAGGAAACGCTTGTACAAGCTTTTATTAAAGGCAACCACGTGTTTCAACAGGTGAGGTACACATTAATTCACAAAAAAAAAGCGATTATTACGTACACCAGAAAACATAAATGCCATTTCAATTGCAACGAAAACCAAAAATGAAGGTTCCAAAAGCCCATAAATTTCATAAATACCGCCACCAACTGAGCTACAGGCAGCATGCACTCTTTAAATTCCTCAGTTCGAATTTGAGGGTAACTTCGCGTTCAGGATTAACAACAGAAAGAAGCAAAAATGCGGCATTCTAGTTTTGGTCGATGTGTTCTGTTTCTCCTCTACATTATCGCTTGTGCAGGCAAAGGCTGCGAAGGAACGAAACATGTTAAACCTGAAGTCCCAGCTCTGTTCACTTTCGGGGATTCGATCGTTGATCCGGGCAACAACAACTTCATTTCCACAAACATAAAGGCCAATCATCCACCATACGGTATGAATTTTAATGGCAACAAATCTACTGGGCGCTGTTCTAATGGCAAGCTCTCAATGGATTTTCTGGGTATGTATATTGTGTATTTGGTGTACGTTCTGATGTTTTTCTGATAGTTCAGATGTTTATGCTAAGCATTGATGTGTTTGTGCAGTTGAAGAGCTGGGGATTAAGCAGACGCTGCCGCCATATTTAGATCCATACTTAACTATGAATGACCTTCTCACTGGAGTGAGCTTCGGCTCAGCTGGAAGTGGTTATGACAATCTCACTGCAATGGCAGTTGTGCGTTACTAGCTTTTTATTTTTTATTTATTTTATTTTATTGTGATGTTGATATGCTGCAAGTTAAATTATGATATTGATATTAGGATTCAATGAAAATGATTCAAGTTAAAGCAGTTTGTAGATGTATATTTGATGAACAATAGTTTATAAGAATCTATTTTTTATGAGAATAAGTGATGTGCTTAATATCTGTTGTAGTTAGATGTTGTTCACTTGAGGTGGAAGTGCATTCATGAGAGATGGGTTAGTGGTGTGCTTAACATCTGTTGTAGTTAGATGTTGTTCATTTAAGGTGGAAGTGCACTCATGAGAGATGGATTAGTGGTGTGCTTAACATCTGTTGTAGTTAGATGGTCACTTGAGGTGGAAGTGCACTCATGAGAGATGGGTTAGTGGTGTGCTTAACATCTGTTATAGTTAGAAGTTGTTCACTTGAGGTGGAAGTGCATTCATGAGAAGGTTCTTGTGAACCACTAATAAAATACGGATCAATGGGTTCGAGTAATGATTCACAAGAAACTATTTCTCATGAGAATGAATGGTGCAGTTAACACCTAGTGTACTTAGATGTTTACTTGAGGTGGAAGTGCACTCATGAGAGATAGGTTCTTGTGAACCACTACTCATAAAATACGGGTCAATGGGTTTGAGTAATGATTCACAAGAAACTATTTCTCATGAGAATGAATGGTGCACTTAACACCTACTGTACTTAGATGTTGTTCACTTGAGTTAGAAGTGCACTCATGAGATATGGGTTCTTGTGTTTTGGTTCAACTGTTTTGAGTAATGACTCACAAGAAACCATTTCTCATGAGAATGAATGGTGCATTTAACACTTGCTATATCTAGATGATGCTTGCCTGAGTTCGAAGTGAACTCGTGATAAATAAGTTCTTGTGAACTGCTTACAAAATATGGCTCGATAGTTTGATTCAAGAAACTAAACAGTTGAATCCTGATAGCAATATATTATCATATTGTGATACTATTCTTTGAGTTTATTTTACATTTCTAATTTTAAAATGGAGAATTTATTTTTTCCTCACTATTAGACATTGTATAGCTAGAGACCATGTTATAATTTATAGTCTGAGATTTGAGGTCGAATTACTATATTGCTTGTAGTTTTCCCGAGAACTTCTGAACCACTTAATGAAAAATGGATAAATAAATTCAACTAGAAAATGTTATTAAGTAAATTCTAACAGCAATATCATATTGTTATTTACTGAATTTATCAGACTTTGTACTGCTATAAATCATCTTGTGAGATTTGAGGGTGACTGAAGCCATTTTTACAGGATGTGATACCAATGTGGAAGCAAGCGGAATTATTAAATAATTACAAAGTGCGTATGGGGCAGGGCATAGGATCCAAAAACACGTCCAAAATAATAAGACGAGCTTTACACGTAGTCGTGGCAGGAACCAACGATTTTGTGCAGAATTATTATTACATGCCCATCAGGAGAAAGAAGTTTAAAGTTGAACAGTACGCAGACGTAGTTGTCTACGGCTGCACTAGTTTCTTGGAGGTACCAAATATATTACATTTACCAGTATTTATTTTAGCTGTTTCTAAGTTCAATTATATATATTTTTCATCAACATTTTAGATGAATCTTATAATAATCAGTTTCCAACATTTTTATAAGTGATTGGGATTATGGTAAGCAGGAGATTTACAAGATTGGAGCCCGCAAAATTGCCGTGTTTGGACTGCCTCCGATTGGATGCTTGCCTGTTCAGAAAACTATAATGAAAAAAAACAAAGTGAAGGGATGCATTACGGATTGTAACAACATTGCAGTTTCTTACAACAAAAAGCTCAAAAAAACTCTCACGAAGCTCGAGGCACGCAATCCAGGCATTAAATTGGTCTACGTAGACATTTATGCCATTGTCTTAGATCTTGTCAACCATCCTGTCAAATACGGTACGGATTGCAGGATTAAAGTTTGTGTAATTAATAGAAATTTATTAGGGTTCTAGGTTTCGGTTTACATATTTATTAGGGTTTCCTTTTTCTTTTTGTGACGTGCATTGTGGGATGTTTTACAGGGTTTGAGGCGGCAACGAGAGGATGCTGTGGAACAGGAGTGTCTGAGATTGGGTTAACCTGCAACAGCAAAACTCCGGTCACTTGCAAAGATCCGGCCAAGTATGTTTTTTGGGATGCCGTTCATTTGACTGAGAGGGCTTATCATATTGCTAACAATATTGCCCTGAAGAAATATTATTCAAAGCTGCTGTAGCTCAAATCTGACGATGACTTTGTTGGTGAAGTCCTGTTTGTTCTAGTAGTTGTCTCTGTATAGTGTAGTTATTGATCTGTCAGGTCAGTAATTGGTTTATGTTAAATGTCTCGTAAGTATCCTGTCAGATCAATTATTTTGAAAGCAAGTGGTTTGATTGATTAGATGCTGGTTTGCTTGGACTCTCTAGTGAATTGGGCTGACATACTTCTGTTTCAGCTATTCATTCTTGGGTCGTTGGCTTTTCTATTATTAACGGTAAATATTACTGTAATCAGTATTTTAGTGGTTTTATTATCAATAAATTATAAAAATTAGTTTTAAAAGCTTAAGAGGGTAAGGTACCATATGTTACAAGTGTGATTGTTGTTGTGCCAAAAAAAACTATATTTCCAGATGTGATTGAAGAGGGTAAGGTACCATATGTTACAAGTGTGATTATTGTTGTGCCAAAAAAATTATATTTTCAAATGTGATTTAAGTACTTATTCAGAATACAATGTCTTTCTTCATTTATGACATAAGTGCTTATTGCAATTACACAATTTGGTGTTTTTTAAGTTGACTTAAATGGGTTTCATCTTGTTTGCACTCTACATTTTGATGATAGATTGACAAACATGAAACAACACGGTCACAAAGAAATATCATAATATAATTAGAAATAGTTGAATTCAATTAGGTAGATTCTGGAAACTAAATGTTTGTAATTAAGTGTTTATGGTTATTGTTTTGGCTTTTGGGGTAAGATAGGACTAATTGGTAGGTTAAACCCTAATTCAAATTCTCTACTCTTGTATTTTTTGATGATATCCACAAAATTTATACAACTATCCATATACTTATGCATAAATGCTCCAATAATCATGTGCTATTGGTACCCAATAAAGTTGCACAATAAGTCTAATTCCAACTTTTTTTTGTTAACTACTTGCTGCTAAAAACTCACACAATCGAATCCAGAAACAGAATTTGCATTACTTGATATGAGTTTTAATCTAGCTTTTTAATTTGCTAAATCATTGAATATTTATTTGAACACCAAAGATAATTGAACCCTTAATCCTATTGAAGGTTGTTTAATTAAAAATAATTTCGGTAGGCTAAACAAGTACTATTGCATCATTTTTTGGATTTCCTCTTTTAACTAGTGATTAAAAAATTCCATTTCTACCAATTAAAATGTACTATTTTTTTATATTTAATTATAAATTTGATGTTCTATTGTATAACTCCAATTTTTTAAAATTTATAATTCATAAAAATTATTTTTTTATAATGTGATTGGCTAATTTGATTGAAGCCTCATACACAAATTTTACGGAAGAATATGGTCCACGGTTATTGTTTTTTCAGAACTTTTTTCTCAGACCATTTTGGCCATCACCTACATTAGGATATGAGTTTATATAGAGATTAATTTATTAATCAGAATAAATATTATATTTAAATTATTAATTATAAGAATAGATAAATAATATTAATATTATTTTATAATTTTAGAAATAATATTGTATATATAATTATATTATATTTAAATAATTAATCAATAATATATATTTAAATAATTTTAATAAGAAATAGATAAAATAGAACAATTTAGATTTAACTTAATGTGACTAATTTTAAATTATTTATATCAATATTAATATTATTGTAATATAATTTAAATAAATCAATTAATCTAACATAAAAAATTTAACATTCTTTACAATTAATTAATAATAATATTCAACTAAAATAGATGAATATTAAATCAAAACTATTCAAACCACCATGATAATGGAGAAGGAAAAGTTGAGGAATTTTCTCAAAGATGGTCAAGCCACCTTCATTTTGTATGAGCTCAAGTATGGTTACCAATGGCGTAGGACTCTGGATGATTTGAGAATATTTGAAAGCACTTGTTGGAGACTTAACCAGGTGATAAAGCAGAACCAGATTTCCAGGAAGGAGGAGACCTTTATGCTGGCCCAGATCCAGGAGAGGAAGAATATAGTTTGGATGGAAGGCCCACAAGGTTGGACTGCGTGGGTGGATACGTTCCCTGATGTTCTTCACTAGTTTTTATGTCACATCTTGTATTGTTCATATGATGTACATGGTCCATTATACTTGTACAGTCGTTATTTTGGTTTTGGTGTGAGGCTTTGCCTCGGTCTTTGATACTCGGTGAACAGTTGTCTTTTTTTTTGGTACTCCTTATAGCTAATAGGAAAAAACTATGCAAACCAATTTTAAATGAAAGCTTAGAACTCATGTATGTGAGCCACTTTGACAACTCTCACGCCATGAAATCACTTCTCTTTATTATATATATAGTAAAGTTATTTTTAAATAATTTTAAAATAAAATAAAATAATTATTTCTTTAATATCTGAATAATTCAAAAATTTAATATGTAAATTTGATTTTGTTTATTATTATTATTATAATAATTAGCACACATAATTTAATTAGTACATTAAATTATATTACATAATGTTATAATGCATTTAGCTTTTACATACATGCAATTTATCATGATCTATCATACTCTCTCAAACTTAAATTCCACTAATTAATCAAAAACTTAAAATCAACTAATTAGTCAAATATGAAACTTAAAATCAATCAAATATGAAACTTCAAACAATTTTTAATTTATGTTCGAGAAAATCAAGTATCACTATGCTTCTAAACATGTATTATATTTTTACTAAAATACTACAAAGCAAGCACTCGCACTTGTTCTATTATAATTATTTTAAAAAAATAATAATGGTTGATGTATGTTTAATTATTTTAATATAATATTTATTATAATTATTAGAAAGCCCGCACTTTTATGAGATACAACTATTTTCCACTCAAAACAACACTATCACCTTTGTAAAAAATTTGATTTTGCATACCATTTTAGGGGAAAGTCCCCAATAACTGTTAGGGGTCCGATAACCATGACATTTTTGTCATGTTTAGCCCCCAATTACTAATATTAAAGGAGACCCAAGAATTGAAACCCCTGTACCAATAGTCGATCACATATGTACTAATAGTTGATCATTTTTTAATTTTTTTGGTTTGTCATTGGCCCATTTGTGCACCACTATTGGGACATTTAGTAATGAGTATTGGGACATTTGGCCACAAGTATTGGCATTTTTGAGTGAACCCATAAGTTAAAACCTTAGCTTTAAGCTCTTAACTGACATACGGAACTACACCAAAGAAATCATCAAAATCCAACTCATAGTTTAGAAATTCTAGATGTGCCTAAGCGGCTACTAAGGACTTTCCTATATATACCACACCAGAATTTCACATGATTTTATGTGGAAATAGAAAAACAAATAGCTATGTCTAATTGAATATGTAAGTAGAAATTCTGACTATAATATATTTTATAATATCTATATAAATAGAAATACTAACCCTTTAAATTCACGATAACATTTCACTACAGTAAAAAAAAATAGAGTAAAATTTAGTCGACTTTAAAATCTAACGCCTATGAGCAACTTATAAAAGAAATCGAATTCTCACTATTGAGATATGAAGTTCGAATTATATCTTACGATATTTTTAATGTATTATTTTTAAAAAGAGTTAGTCTTATATTAAATTATATTTTACATTTTTTATTACATAAATAATTTATTTTTTTCGAACTTTCATAACAATCAATCTTTTAAGTCCCTTAGTACAATAGGCTTATAGGGGTTTAAATTTTATTGGCAGCCTCACTAGTGGAGTGTTTAAATTGTTATTATTTTTTTAAAAAAATTGTGTTTTAAATTTATTAAAAATTATTTTATTTTTTCTGTTAAATATTTAATTATTGATAGTACTTGTTTTGTCAAATATTATTGTGATTATATATTTTATTTAATTATTATTATTTATATATTTCTTTAAAATTGAGAGAAGCATTATTGTACAAATTTACAAATATAATTAATAAATTTCTTAGGTGTTGCATTTATTATTTAAACTTGTCAATGAATAATATATTGCAAAAATTTTCTCAAAAATAATATTTATCTTTTGTAAAGTTAAAATGTAAAACTTTTCAACTAAAAATATTGAAAATTTTGATTATTCACTATTTAAATTAAATCTAGAAGTTTGCCTCTTATTGTAGCTTGGTTTAAGACGTGTAATAATAAATGTGTACACTTTATTATACACCTCTTTAATGAGAAGAAGACATTGATTTTGAGTATCAATTTTGATTAAAGTTGCTGCAATGCCCCTTTATAATGATGAGAAGACATAGTTATGCATAGAGAAATGTATATATAAGATAAAGACATTTAAAAAAATTGAAACCACACATAAAAAAGAAAAATCATTCAAATAAAAATAAAACTAGCAATTACACCTTGGTGTGCAATGGGTATACCAAAGGGTTATGGAAGGTCAATCAAGAGATTTTTTGGTGTATTTTTTTAAGAAGTCTGTGTAGTAAATTAGGTTATTTGTACAATCAAGTCTTAATGGAGAATTGATAGGTTCAAATGAGTTATGCATTTGTTACCAATAAGCTCATTGTGGATTAGAGAGAGGTGGGAGAGAAGAGAAGAAAGAGGTAGAGATGAGGATATAGCAACATAAGAAGATAGAGATAAATAAATAGAGAGACAAAGATAGATAGAGATATGTAGATGGTGAGATATATTGATATAGAGATAGAAATATAAGTTGAGGGGGAGATGAGAAGAAATGGGTAGAAATGAAGATGTATACAAATAAATAGAGAGGTAGAGGTAGAGAGAGGGATAATGATAAAGAGATGTATATAATAGATGAGATAAAATGAGATAGAGATATAAATATAAATTTAAAGAGGTATAGAGGGAGGGGGAGATGCACCTCAAACTCTATATTATTTGATAGTCAAAATGTCATAAATAGTGTGCTTCTATATGCTTAAATTTAGTGTTTTAAATAGTCTAAAAAATATGTTGGACATGTGTTTTGATCCTTTCATATAATAGGCTCTCTATCCTCATAAAATAGTCTACTCTATTATTATAACATTCCATTGATCAATGTAATGAAAGTAAATCAAATTGTTTGGAGTATAAATATTTTCCATTTGTGCGTTGTAATACCTCACATGTAATGTATCTACCTTTGATTAAATTTGCCTTGCCCCATATTTTTTAATAGTTTCTTTTAATGTATTAGTATGTTAAAAAACCTATTTACAAGAAAATATAATATAAAAAAAATATATATATATAAATGAAAATAAATGTATTTAATTAATTTTTAATTAAAAAATAAATCTATTCAATATTTTTCTTTCAATTAGTTATAATATATAAATTGTATTTTTAAATTTAACATTAGAATTAAATTAAACCTATTTAAAAATAAATAAGATATAAATATTGATATCTTATCCATATATTTATTATATATTATTGCATAACAATTGTTAAAATCTTAAAAATCAAAATAAAATTTAAAAGTATAAATAGTTCCACTAGGTTTTTAAATTGAAATGTGAGAATTCTAAATACTTACCAGCACTTCTATTTAAACATTATAACCAAATTAATAAATATTTATTTATCAATTATGAAAATCGGTTTTATTAAGTTATAATATATAATTCTAAAATTATTTGTAAAAATAAACTCATATTACTTTACATACATTATGAACCTTGTAACTCTGTAAAAAGTATGACTCTAAATAATAATAATTAGCAATCGCACCATGGTGTGCAATGGGTACGCCGTATTAATGTTGGAGGAACCAAAAATCGCACCTCTTTCCATCTCACTCTTTCCCTGTCTATATCAACCTTTTTCTATTTTTATATCTAGTTTTAAATTTTAAATTGTTTATATATTGATTATATACATTAATCAAATAATTATATATCTTTCTTTTTTTTACTATTATTTTGATGACCATCTAGACAATCTCATTCATCCCTACTATTATTACTTTGAGCTATTGCAACTACCACATTCCTTTCACTAATGCATAGATGGGGTTGGTAATTTCAAAGTCTAATGTCTATAGCAGATTCAAATTAGAGGATACATAAAGGTTGGGAGTTGCCAAGCATGAGAATTATGAGGAAATAACTTACAAGAAAAATAAAATTTTAGACTCATGTCACATGTTTTATATGATAACTTGATTAAGTGAATATTTAAAAATATAAATTATTGCTAAATATAGTGAAACAACAAACACTCCATTTCAAGCAATATGTGTATATGCATAGGCATGCATGGATGACAGATGCAACCAAATTCTAATTACACATAGTACTGGATTGAAGCATTTTCTGCTGTCTTCTTAGGTCTTTGGAATTTAGGTATTGGGCGATGAATTTGAGATGGGTTTTGCAGTTTCTAATTGCATTATATCCTTTTTAGATGGGATTGTATTGATTTATAGGATGGAAAGGCAAGTATGCTTCAGGTGCTATCTATAGCTTGTATTTCTTTGGCTGCTAAAATAGAGGAAACAAATATTCCACTATTTCTTTATCTCCAACAGAGAACCCATAATTTGTTTTTGGGGTAAGAACCCGCAAGAGAATGGAGCTAATGGTGATTTCTACTCTAGAGTGGAGAATTCTCTCTGTTACACCTTTTTCCTTCATAGATTACTTTATCCACCATTATGGTAATGATGGTGATTGCAAGAACAAAATAATCCCCAATGGTTTTAAGAGTTGGTGAGCACATTTTATCCACCATCAAAGGTATGATAGCACAAAAATGTGGCAAAGGTAGTTCAATTATATATATTTGTATTAAACCCAATGTTTATACTAAACTCGGGCTTTGAATGAAATTAGGGATTTCTTTTTTGCAACATTGCTTGTATACAATGGTTGTTGCAGCTATGTTTTGTGCAGTAGAATTACACATCAATTGGGTCATTTTAAAAAGAAAATTGCTCTGTAGAACCTAATTTTAAGTGCATATGCTTTCATTTATGCCAAATTAGTCTCTTGGACCTGCTATATGAATACTCTTTTAAGATCATTGTTGTAGCCTTCAAACAAGTTTATAAAGTAGGTTGATTTTCCTTAGTGGTTTATACAATTTTTGCAAGCGTTCTCTCTTAAGGTAATATACATGTAGAACTTGCCTCATCCTCTCTGGACAGGTTATCTGTACTACTCTTTTGTTTCCAGCTAAGTTTGAATGCTCTGCATCTATTGGATTGTGCTCTGTTTCCTCCCCTGTTTGGACAGAACAGTGAAGTTCATTTATGTATGATGACTCCTCGCTCGTTGCATTCAAATTCTAGCCTGCTAGATTTGTTTGTGATTTTGACATCAATGGCTAAGATGGGTTGTATGGGCATCCACTTTGTGAATACCTTGCAATCATGGCATTCCATAAGATTACATCTCATATGAGGCATTTTGTCAAATAGTTGACGATGTGGTTCAGTAACATCTTTAACAACCAAACAAGCTTGATGTAAATAGGGATGAAAGCATGCAAGGCCATTTGCAAAACCAATTTGTCATGTGGTTCAAAAACATCTTTAATAGCCAAAAAAGATTGATGTAAATAGGGATGACAACATGCAAGGCTATTTCAAAGATTTGCAAAATCAAGGTGGAACATAAATGTTGTCTTTCTTGACTTGAGAAGCCAAAATAATCCTAAGACAACTCGGCTAGATAATGGAAAGTCTAGAACAACAAGATTCATAGAAGAGTTTTGTAGGGAAGGAGTTGGGTAAAATTGACAAAACCAATGCCTCCCTAACAGTTGCAACTAGTTCAGGTAATGGGGGAGATACTCATATAGTCATATAGGACTTATTTTGAATCCCTAGGAACTCAATCAAAGAAACAAACATCTTCATTAATTACCAATCCATGTTACTCCCTCTACTTCTAGTAAAGACATCGCGGCCTCTCTCATAGTCTGCAATCCTCATGTTGCCAAGTTGAAGGTTGCATAGACCTAGAGCCCCATTTTTAAAACATTCAGACAGCTAGGGATGCCAATTTCTTGGCTTAAAGATCCAAATTGAATCCTATAAGAATATTGTTTCATTTGGAAAGAAAAAGGGGATAGCCTCAAACCTAGAATACAAGGTCTTACTCTAGACCATTTGGGAGAGACAAGATTTTGCAGTTAATGTCGAAGGTTTTATCCCAATCTTTTTTTGAGATCTCTGCCAGGGATGAGTATTTGGTGTTCATTATGCCAACGTCATTCATGATTGTGCGTTGTCAAAGAGGTCAATCACTTGTGTTGGATCAGAGATGTTGGCCCTAAAGGAAATTGCTACTATTGAAGGGGTGCCATAATTTATTCTCGCGCGCCACTTCCTCTGCCTTTTGTTGATTAGAAGAGTCAATGAACAAGATTTTGGCTCTTTTGAAATCCAAAATGATCATGATCTGTCTTCTTATGCCCTATAGGCCTTCATTCATAGATTATGTTTGTGCCCACATCACTCCCCAACATATATAAATTCCCAAATTATGCATATGTCATGTCAAAGGAACATTCTAGATGCTCGGTAGACAATGGTGTGCCATGTCACTCCCCCACACATATATAATTTTTTTATAACTTAGTTTATTTTTCTCCCTCTTCGCAAGCAACTGTGAGTCGTTGGTGACTCGTAGAATATCTGGTAAAACTTGTATAGAGAAGGAAATTTGGTTAATGATAATGAAAATGTCATCATTGTCACTTCCTCACTTTAAATTTCCAAACACTTGCACGACAAGACATCAAAATTTGTAAACAAAAAGAGCAATGCCTACAATTTCTTAGAGTGAACAAAAATAACATCTAGGAAATATGTAATCGAGTAGAGAATGCGAACATGATCGAAATAATATCTCAATTTTTGCTTGGGGACAATGACATATTTTCAATTGTCGCTATTTCAAGTAAAGAGCATCAATACTCTACAATTCCAATACACGAAGGATAAGCTATTTTGTTCCATTCTATTTCCACTCTTCAACCTTCGAATGTCGTCTCAGATTCTACTATTTGTGGCCCAAAACATCTGTCAAATAAAAATGATATGACATTGGAGAAAGTTGCAGATAGTAAGTGGAAATTAGTTAGTCCATCAGTAGAAAATGAAAAACGAACAGAAGCAGTGATGTTGAACAAAGAGGGAGAAAAACATTATGTAGAGGAGCGAGGCAAAATTATGCTGCAGTGATTTTTATCTATTGGTGTTCCCTTATTTGTTGTATTCGTGTGTTTTGGTGAGGATTGTTAGGGATTTGAGGTAGAGAGGAGGATAGATCATCTTGCATGCTAAAAATGCCAAGGGTTTCATTAGAGTCGTATGTTCCTACATCTTTTTTCAATGGAAGTCTCAATGGAAATCTTTTTCTTGTGTTCGAACACTCACCTGGGTTCGAAGTATCCCTCACATGCCCACCATACTTGAAAGATTATGAAAGTGTGATGCAAAGCATATGGAAACTCTAACTACCACAAGGAGTCTCGAACATGAAACTTCTATGTTTCTTCCCCAAGCGCCACAATGGAGCAAGTAAAACATTTTTGAGAGAAATCTTAACTCATTTTGAGCTTGCATGGAATAGTGGTATATGTCTGGCAGTTGGGCACACGTTTCATGCTACTTGAAGTCGACACAGGAAGAAATTTTTCATCGAAATCCAAGGTTGGCTCCATCTTTTTCAATATGATCAGAATGGCAAAAATGTGAGAATTACCCAACTCAATTCGGCACCCAGCGTAGAACCTCAGAATTATTTCACAGCGAATTCAAGGCCCCCACACTTGTCCATCAGAGAACCTCGGTCCTTTGCCCTGGAAAATTTTCTACTACTGAGAGGAGGAGAAGATTCCATTTGATGTAGAACTCTCGATTGATGCCAAGAAAGGGAAACACGTTTTTCAACTTGAATCCAATCTACGCTTCAAATTGTTTCAATGGCAGTTGATTAATCATTTGTCCGTCATTATCAAACACAAGAAAATTTTGTGAAGTGTTGTAATGAAAATGACATTATAAAACAATACACATTTTTTTATAATCCACAACAAAATAGAGTGTATGAGAAAGAAAATAAGACTATAATTGTGTATCAAAATACACATACTAGTATCAAAACTTTATCTGTTTTGAATCTTGATAGATTACTAGATTAGACAAATTTATTTCTCTGTAAAGATAAAAATTTAATATTGAAACACTTAACTTATTATTTAAATATATTTCTCAAATTTAATTTAATTCAACATTAAATTAGTAAATAAAAATATTCTTTTTTTTGTTTGCAGATAATCAAAAAGTAGGATGTATAATGCCAAGATGCTTACCTGAATGCCAAGTCCCAAAGCAGTCAGTTGGATTTCCATGGTAGAAGATAGTGTTGCCCCTTATGATAATGGAAGATTCTGAAGCCCTTCCAAACTGACAATGCTTGTGTTGCCATGGAACAATTTCCCATAGTCGGTGTGGTCTGAAACTGAAGCCTGATCTTTACAAGTAGCCAAGGAATAAAACAAGATGGATAACACAACCTCATAGTTTTCAACACAAAGGGTTCCCTTGTTAGAGAAAAACAAGTAAAACCCAAATGGTCTATAAGGGCTTAACTTGATTGCAGGCTTCAGACCTGTTGTCATTTTGTTTGTAGGCTCCTTATTGTTAACAATCATGAAGTTAACCACTATACAAGCATGATGCAGGACAATGCGTAAATGCTTGGAAAAGTCTAGGTCTGCACAAGTACTCTATCAAAACCAACTCTGATAAGATGGTTCTGGAAACAATCTTGTGGCTTACACTCTCCCAATGGTAGTCGTTGCCTTCTCCACAATTTGTAGCCGTCGGATCAACAAAATTAGGTCGAACACTTTCATAGTGAAACGCCTACAATGTAATAATGCAAGGGTTGGTTGTTTCAAAATAAATTAAAAAATGAGAAGTGACGTGTGTTGCCGCATATGGGAAGGAGAAATCACAAATGTCTGTCTTGAATAAAACGCAAGTGAAAAAGGTAAATTATGATGGAAACCAAGCAAAAAATCCGATTAAAAGAATCGATGAGTGAGAAGCGGGCAATCGTCTTGCATTGTTTAGGGGAACTTTCAATTGTTGATTTTTAAAAAGAGTCCGTTCATTTCAAATATGAACACCTTCGGTGTAATAAATACTAGAAATTGCATCTTGGTATGCAATAGGTATGCCGAAGATATGTTAAGTGTGATATATAATTTGAAATATATGTTTTGAATTTGTTATAGTGTTTGTTTGTATTTCTTTGTTGTTTTGTATGTGTGGGAGATCTTTTTTTTGGGTTGTATTAATATATCTATAATTGTTTGTTAGTATTTGTTTCAATTTAGTTTGATTGTAGTTTTTGTTTTTTTGAGTAGATACTTTATTAAGTTTTTAGTTGTTTTATATTTTTTTTATTGTTTGAGTAGATATGTAGAGAGGATTCAATTTAATTGATTGATATGTATTGTTTTGTGTTTAATTTTTTTTTTGTAATGTTTATAATGATGAGCTCATATAGTTTTTTTTTTAAATTTGAAAGGTACTTGTATAAGTGAATGAAATAATTTTTTTTATTGTAATCAATATATAAAAGTCAACAAAATCAATTTATTTAAGCTACGTGTTGTATTAATATATATTTGTTATTAGATTGGATTCAATTAAATATTGAGAAAATATTTATAATGATTCAATTGTTTTGATATGGTAATTATGTTTGTGCAGAACCAATTCATTGATAAAGGTAAGTAGTATTTGAGATCATTTTTTTTTCTTTTGTTAAACACTTCATTGAAACAATGAATTGTTGGTACGGGGTTAGAATTTGAATTGAAAATATATTAGTTGAAGAAGCTTGTTAAATATTTCCATAGTTGTTAATCCAACGCATATTAAATGAAGAAGCTTGTTAAATCTTTAAATTGTTGTTAATCCTCAATAGTCCAACACGTATGGTATGGGGTTAGAATTTGAATTGGAAATATATTAGATGAAGAAGCTTGTTAAATATTTCCATTGCTAGATGATGTTGTCGTATTTTTAGAATGTTGTTGTTCAATACAATGGTTTTATATTATTTTTTAATATGGTTGTACAATAGATATACCATCCATTATTTGACTGATTATTTTTGGTGATAATAATGCCATTTTATTTGCTTAATTAATTGAAGATAGTATGTTGTAAGTAATTGAAAGTATGTTATTTTAATTTTGAGTATATTCCTAATTTTCTCAATTTGTTAACAAATGTGTACATTTTTTATTGTTTAAATATAGGATTTGTTATGCTTATAATGATGAGTTGATATATCTAAGATATGAGAATCTTATAAGAGAACATGAGAGTGACAAATTTAGTTGGACACTTTGAGTGGATATAACATTAATTGAATGAGAACTATTATTGACTAAAGATGGGTAAGAACATGCAACATAAGATGTAGCATTGATTGTCAATATACGAAAAGGAAAAACAAAAAACTAAATTATATGAATCTTTACCTATTATTAAAAGACTACAAAAAGATGTAAATATGAATTTTATTTTGAACATGCTAGAAATAGACATATAGTGAATCTAATTATATAGATGCTAATAAATTATCTAAAACAAGCCATTTTACACCATATAAGAAATGCAATAATGGTACTTTCTTCTTCAAGGAAGTAGTAAGGTTGCATGCTTATCAAATTAGATCCCCATAGATTAACCTAAATTGGTACATCAATTTTAACATTCTAGCATATTCATATGGCGCGCTTAATTATCTTGCTTTGATGGGTAGTTTCTAATATTATGATTGACCTATTGTTTGTGTCATTTGGCTATGGGATGGAGAGAAAGGTGGGAAAATAGGGATTGGGCAGAGATCATTATACCATTCTTGCAGATAAGAGAAGTAGTAAATGTTAGAGTTAAGTTGGATTTAACTTTGTATTTGGGGTTTATTTAGAAAGTGCCCATGATGATATTAGTAGATCTGGTTATGTTTGTGCTCAGTTTGATCGGAGTATCCATCATTTGTCTTTGTTGAGGAGAGGTGAGGTCATATAGAAGTGGTAATTAGATCAAAGATGTATCATATAATAGAAGGAGTAATTTGTAGTATACTTTAAAGATTGTATGTTATCTAATTTGCGGCGGATGGAACTATTTAAATTTGATTCTGTTACAAAAAGAGATTTGTTATTGTGTTCTATTGTACAGTCGATAGACATTGTTCACATAATGGACATAGAATTGAAGATATGAGATATGATCTTAATTTCAATTCTTTTGATGAGTTTATGTTAAGGTGTTTTAGAGAGGGCTGATTGGTTAGTTCAATGTACATTGTTGTTTTTGTACATTGGAGTTGTAATTGTGAATAGAGAGAAGGGAAATTGTAAGAAGCATAGAAAAATGGAAAATGAGATTGGTTAGATGAATGTGAAGGCATATGTTAATAATATAAGTACATCATATAAACATATCAGAAAATAATGATTATATAGCTTGCAGCTTCCTGAAAATATTAATCTAAATTTATCTGTAGTTTTTGAAAAGTCTGTGTAGCAGAAAAACAAGAATTAATATAATAAGAAAAAGTGTGAATATAGTAAGAAAATATAAAGAGGCTGTCAAACAGTATGAATTAGGTCAACTTCCTCCAATTAAAGACATTCCAATGTATGCTTCAAATTCATATGGTGGACAACTATGGTGGTCATTCAGAAAGGTGATCACATTAGAGGCTAATTTTCGTCAGAGTGGAAACACAACTATTCAGATACAGTTATGTTCTGTTCTTTCAAATCTAAGAAATGCACTACCAACAATTGCCTATTAGAATATGCTAATGTCACGGACAAGTACTGTTCTCAGTAAAGAAGAACAAAAAGATTTTCATCCTAAGATTTACAAATCTCACATGCAGATGAAGAACAACTTCAATCTCACATTTCAAGTTTGAAAGATATTCATGCATGCAATTAAATCCACATGTTGGAAGCCAGAAAGAAGAAGAAACACACTTAAATTCATTAACAAAATCGTTATGGAACTAACTTTTTCTCTTTAGTCAGAGAAATGGAGGATTGGTCTTCTCCTATTTCTGTACACCATGTCAGTAGACTATTTTTATCATACTGTCAGTTTATCTTTTTGAACGATATATAGTCCACTTCTTTAAGAAATATTACTTAAGTTTACCCTGTGAGAGTAATGAATTGAAAGACAACGTTATGTCGATGTATTTGAATAGCCCAAGCATTTGTCAAAGAAAATAAAAATATTAAATAGAGGAAATCAGTCTGCATACAGTTTGCAAAACATTTACATCAAATAATACATGAATATGTGTGTAGTATCAAACTGGACAAATCCTCGAGAAACTTAAAATTAAATTGTGAAAAAAGTACCTCAATTTTGCAAGACCTTCAGTTATGGTACGGGAAAAAATATTATCTGTCAATGAAGTAAACAACATAAGAAGGATGTAACTGTGTATCTATGGAAAATTAACAAAAATTGAAAGATCTATATTTATTTTTCATGTCAAAAGAATGAAGATTCGGTAAGAAGGAGATGCTGAGTATTCGAGAGACTATAGATATGTTGTTATTGGTAAAGATAAATTTATAGTAGATGGGAAGTGAAATCATGAAATGATAAATGACTGAATACTATTAATAGAAAATAAGACTAAGACATCTGCAATATGCTTACCATTGTAATATAACATTAATATTCTATTCACTATATATACATTAACTAAAAGAGAAAAATAAAAATGAAAAGCAAGTTTGAGAAATACCCATACCTTTGGCTAGTCTATCTTTTAGGCACACTATACTAGTAAATTGTAGAGAAGAGGATTTGAAAGCTTCACTATATAGCATTCAACTACGACGTTCTAAACGTGTTTGAAAGATATTATACAGTTTAAAGTGGTGAGAAATAATTTTTTGATAAAGTTGTTGACAATAGAAGTAGACAATCGAAATGTACTCTGTGATTAGATAGCCAACTGTATTATTTCTAATTCATGATTCCTATAGATGCATTTGTTGTGACGATTCTTGTGTTATGGATCTTCAACAAGAGTTGAACTAGATTAACTTATCATGAAGTACATATGAACTGTAAAAATTTATAATTGTTAGCTGTGTAGATTTGCTATGGATGTGGTTGTCTTTGCTTGTTGTACCAATGGAGTCTGTTGTTAGCATTTTTTTCATTGAATAAGAACAAGTACCAAATGTTTTAGCTGATAGGTAGAATTTGTGTATGCATGCATTTGGATTCTATCTTCTTGTTGGAGTAAATTGTAGCTGTCAAATAAAACATGTGGTACTGTTCTTATGTGGAATTATTTTCTATGTTATATGGCTGTGTTGGTTGTTGTTGTGAGGTATAACCTATATATTATTTTTATAGTTAATCTGGCATGTTGAAAATTAACGATAGTAAAATAACTATGCATAAGCAACCATAACCTTTGCATAACTTTGCATTCCATTGTATCCTTCATGTGGTAATGATTGATTTATGCTTTCATGCTTTTACTTGAATGAGTTTTTTTAGTATCCTGCATGTTAACATCATTATAAGTAAATCAGAGTTCCATAAATGGCTGGTTGAACATAATAGAATCATTAGTTTCATGTTAAAGTATAGATGAATAAAAGTGTTACGTACATTTATTGTTGAGAAGGTGACCTGCTCTAGATGATTTGACTTCATATGTTGAAGACAAGGGTGCAGGTGATTAATTTGGTTTCAAAATGTATATGTCAATTTTAACAACAATAAGTACTGTATGAAAATCATGTACATTAATGCCACAAAATGAATAGTCATAGAAATAGCATAAAAAATATTTTCATATCCAATATTAGTTGAATGTTGGTTTGAAATGTAAATAGAGGATTACAATTTGTAATGTATAAGTAAATAGAGAAACTATATAAAATATGTCTGTAACTATTTCAATTTACAAAATCCAAAATATTAAATTGAAATATACATATAAATTACAAAAGCAATATAAATAATTGTATGATACTACTGTACTTTATACTTGGGTTTGTCTTGCGCTTCTTTGACTCTCATATTGTTCCATTGTTGTCAGTACTTTTAGCATTTCTTGTTCCTCTGGAATGGTAATATTGTCATTCCTTACCATCCAATATTCATGATTTTTTTTAATTTCCTTGATTTGTCTAGAAATGTTCTCTGTCTTCTTTTCCAGTTGTTAATATGTCCCGAATTGCAGTTAGTTTGTGGATATCTCCTGCCTAGTATCTTCCCATTGTGCTGATATTTTCAATATGTGATTGAGTTTTTCTTCATCATTTCAATATCTATAATATCTTGACCATTTTCTTCATGCGAATTGTAGACCATGTCTGTAAAGATTTTTTCCATATGTGTAATACTCGTATTGAGTGTATTGATTATATTTTGTAGTTTGTCAAGTACTTCTGTGCTAATCTTTGTTTTGAAATTGAGTGAAAATATCCACTTTTGTAGTGGTATGTCAGTGGATTTGATAATATTTAGATTGACAACATGTTGACTGTCCATATCTATTACCTTTTGCAATAGTTTCACTTGTGTGTTATATATTCTTCTCTATTATTTAAGGAACTGAAAGTCTGTGTAGATTACATCTTTGAGTTTAATATATATTTTGTAATAACTGCCAAGGCAGTCAATGAGTGCTACACCTCTTTATTCGAGGTCTTCTATCCATTCCCGTGAGATTTGTGCCATTTGTCTATCTTCATGGAGTTATTTGATTATTTGTTGTCTCTAATCAAGTGTTGGATCAAAAATTCCTTCTATCTCATATGCTGGTTTGGAAGAGATAGGAGCAAGCATTCTCTTGATGTAATCAGATAGATGATTGACAGTAGATTTGAGTTTGTTCTTATCATCTTTCATTTGGTCCAATCTATCTCTCACCTCTTGGTGTGTGAATTCCCACATATCAACTGTACGATCATGGAAAGGTGGACCTATGTTAATTTCATTGACATTAAAATCAACTGCAGTTAAATCTAAAAAGTTATTGTCTTTTTTTGGTTCTGAAACTTGTATTATCAAATGCCCTGTTTGTTGATCTTTTTCCAGGGAAGCTAGTTTACCTTTTCCTTCTTTTTATTTGGACTGGGAGTTTCATAAATGATTTGAGAAACTAAATCTTGAGGAGGAATTCTATCCTCTGTCCTTTTTCTTTTCCTTTTTATGGTTTCTTCTAACCATGGAGGAGTGGCAAGAAATTGTGAGGTCGAGGCTAAACTTTCAATATCAAATAATTTTTTACTATTGTAGGGCTCTGCATATGTATAGGAGAAATTTGAAAGTTTGGTATTGTAGTTCGAGTAGACCTTATAGTAGGTTGAGTAGATTGTGTAGGTTGTGTTGGTGTTTCTTCTTTGTAAGGTTGTTGTGTTGGATTTTGTTCTGGTTCCCTGCTTTCTTCTTATTATTCTATGTTCTTTGGTTCCTCTTGGTTGTCCACTTTGATGAAGGGAAGCGAGAAGCTATCGCAGATGTTGGTTATACCTTGGTTTTTGTTTGGTGGCTGATAATCTCCTCCTGTGTTTTGTGGAGTGGATTGAACTATCGTGTGCATTGTTGGTAATGGTAGTCAATTTTTTGGTGTAGTTTTAGATTATGTTGGTGGTGGCACTAACGTGCTTGACTTCTTTTTTCCTATTTGCTTCCACTGTACCCATCTTATGGTTCTCTTAATAATATGATCCATTATTTCTTCAAGGTTGTCTAGTTCTGGTACTTGAAATGTTATAGGTTGCAGAGGTGTGCCTTTTATTTTTGTCAAATAATGGTTCGAAAGAAGATAGATTGATCATCGTATAATCCTTCGACATCAATTAGAACATTATATATTTGAATTTGTTCAACTGTGAGATGAGATCATGATCTTTCTCTCATGTCAAAGTCATCTTTGCAATTAGCCCAGAAATCTTCTAATGAAGGTATGTGATGAAAATTAAGCCCTAGTTCCAGGTTCTCTTTTACATAATTGGAGGGGTCAAAATGATGTCTACGGACATTATATACATCAAATTTAATTTTTTTTTGAGTTGATTTGATCATATTAATTGCACAAGAGCTAGAAGAGCATGTATAAGGTCCTACGGAAATAGGAAAATGAATACATGCTTTATGCCGCTTGCTGCATCTGTTGTTGACTTCGATTATCTGTCTGCATAACTCTATCAAAACCATATTATCATCCAGATATTTTGGAAATTTGAATGGAAAGTCATCAAATGATCCTATCTTGAAGTATGTAAATGTAGGAAATTGTGTATAATAATTTCCAAATTGCATTATTGTTTGTGTTGCTGCATATGATAGTCTGTGTTTTGGACAACCTTATAGTTCACAACATAACTTCATTGACCCTTATATAATGTTCATAGCGTTTCTGTAGCTGTATGCAGGGGTAGAAGTCATAGACCTGAATATGTTCATCATAGTGAGAAATAGTAGGTAGGTCATCCCATATTTGTTGACATGCTAGGGCATAGATGATGAAAGATGACATATGAAAACTCTATGAATGTTTTGCTGAGACAAGTATTTCAGTTAGTCTGTCACTTACTAGTTGTGCCCAATCAATATATGTATTATTTGCACATATAGTTTGGGCAAGGAAAAACCACCATTCCTCAAAATTTAGGGCTTGTTCACTTCCACTGATTCTATGAAGGAGTACTAAAATGTCTACAATCTATTTTTTGAGATTGGTTCCGTATAAGGTTTTCGATAATTTTGAACTAGCTTCTCTTTTGGTTTTGAACCATTTTGTTGAAATTATAGCTTGCCAACGTGACTTTTTTTTCGTTAAAATAAGATGCTGCTAGAGAAAAATTCCAATTTGAGTATTCTTGCCTTGAGGGTAGTCCAAAGAAATTTTGTATTGAATCTCTGTCCAAAGTGATGAGAACTTCATCATTTTGTTTCTTTATCTGTGTGGTTTTTGGGTCAAATCTTTGAATGCATTCCATTATGAGTTATCGTTCTTGAATAGTGATAGAAAATCCTCCAACTTGTATTAATCCACTGTCAATGAGTTTTTGTGTAATGGGATGAACTGGTTGTGAATTGATTCTTCTGTGTAGATCTTCTAAGTTGTAAAAATGTAACTTTGTATCTGTGATCTCTTTCCATGCACTGTCTATTCCATCCAGATGATCGTAACCATGTATTTTGGTAGTCATTTTGTATATCTTAATAGATTGGAATGCAAATTTTTGATAAAGGGTTTTTAATGTTGCAGTGATAGATTTTTTTGCTTTTGTGTGTTTGGGTCGAGTGATTATTAATGATATGATGTTTCCTTTTTATTTTGTGTTTAAAATATTTAGTAAATCGAGAGAATGATGTGACAGATAGTGGGTACGTAATAGCTATAGGTGTTAATTAAATGCTATTAAAAGGGGTTTTATTTTTTGTATGCTTTATTTATTGTGTGCATTAATGGTAAATTATTGAATTTATGAATGTTTTTAAATTTTATATATATATATATATATATATATATATATATATATATATATATATATATATATATAATATATATATATATATATATATATATATATAATATATATATATATATATATATATATATATATATATATATATATATATATATATATATATATATATATATATATATATATATATATAATATATATATATATATATATATATATATATATATATATATATATATATATATATATATATATATATATATATATATATATATATATATATATATATATATATATATATATATATATATATATATATATATATATATATATATATATATATATATATATATATATATATATATATATATATATATATATATATATATATATATATATATATATATATATATATTGTTAAATATTATTTCTTTGAAATTTGTAATAAATTTTTTATCAAGTAATGTTTTATAATTTTTTTTGTCATGAATAAGATCTTTAACAATATATGTAATATTATTTTAAATAATGTATTTCAATAATAATGTTAGATATAATATTTTTAGAATATAATATTAACATTGTAATGTTAAATACATTTAATCAAATAATTAATTAGAATGTTATAATTGCCATAATTGTGAATAGAAGAATAAGAACTGCAATTGTAAGAGCAATTAGTTTTAGTGGGGCCAAAAGTACAATTTAACTTGTAAATAGTTTAGTTTTCACGAGATTACACCTTTGCACCACATGTCCTGTGATGATGTCACATGTTAGTGGGACTAAAGTTCGTTAGGAGGATAAAGACATATATCTTGGCAAGGATCTAATAGTTGGTGTTATCCAGTGAAGAAAGGATGGAAATTCTTTAAAAATCATGGGATCACGCCATCTTACGCATGTCTAGATGTGCAAGTAAGTTGGCAGGGTTATGAAGTGTTAAAGAACCGTCAGATGGAAGAAGGATTAACGGTACATGTAAAGGATTGAAGGAAAAGTGACTGAAAGATAGTCATTATAGGATCACGTTGTGTTCATGCGTGTCCCACTTGGTTTAATCGTGTATCACACGTGAAGTAAATGAAAATTGGTGGCTTCATTGTCAAAAGATGTGCTGTCAGGATAGGTCTGTCTGCTAGACATTTAATAAATATGAGTTAAAATGTCTGCAATGTATCAGATATTATTGAAGCTCACATATATGAAGGTGAAGATAATTTTTAATTCTTCTATTGATTAGTGTGTTAATGGAATAATTGTCAGAGCATTTATTGCTGTCAGGTAGGATAGCCAATTTAATGTTATATATATTTATGTTTTTTTTCAAAATTTTAATATTATAATTATTATTTTGTCAATGCAAATCTGAGAGACATGTCAAAAATATAAAGTAGTACGTGCATATTTATTGGTAAAGTAAATAGATTTATTTCTTCATGTATGTTTATATAGTATTCGGTGAGTTTTTACTTGTAAGTAAAGTGGTTTACGTGTTACATGTATGTATATTGAAGAAAAGTTAATGTTTTGAGTGTTTCATGTTGTCTAACTTACTTTATTATTTATAAAAGATTTGTAGGTGTATTTTAAATGATAATGGAAGAATTTTTATGTTCCATACATGTTAAACAATGTGAAATTAACTTTTTTATGTTTTATGATCTGCTCATATTTACTTTTAAAGTGTTTACCAATTGCTTTATTTGTTTATAGTTTGAAATTTAAATCATTTCCATAGCAACGACTTATCCAATTAAAAGAAATATAATAATATCAAACAAAATGTAAGGCTTATTGAAATGGCTATTTTTTATTGAAAGCATTGAAATGCAAGTACACAAATATAAAGAGACTTACATTATATATATATATATATATATAAGAAAATAGTAAATACAAATTTTATAATTAAAAGTTCTATTTAATAAATCATGCTTTTGGTCCAATTTATTTTACAAAAGAAATATGTAGAGCGGGTTTATAAACTGCTTGCTATTTTTTTGTGATATTAATTGAAGAGTTTCTTTTTGTCGATTAGGATAGAGTAATCTGATTGTCAAAAACTGGTTAAATTCAAAAACTATTCTTCTCATTATGTTGTAATAAAAAATACTTACTTTAAGGTACCTGAAGAAAAACAGGTTCAAGAACCCCAAAAACATACAAAAATAAGTATTATTAGATTTTTCGATTGATAAGAAATACAATATTTGAAAAAAAATTCAAATTTAATTTAATTTTACAATTGGAAAATTGAGTCAAAGGAAACATTTTAGAACTATTTATTATTCTATGAAATCAAAAACTAATTCAACATATTATATGATTAGAATTCAAATATAGGTAAGGTACGTATGATTTTATCTAGAAATCTAAGTAAATAATTTATAGTTTGGTAAATGGTAAATTTGATAGTAAGTACCTTTTTTTATTGACAGTTTCCAAAATTCCAAACTATCTTTCATCTTTGTAGACATATAGAACGTTGACGTCTCGGATAGACAACTCAAATTCTTAATCCGATTTGATTTTGTGTATTTGTTTGGCAATTCCAAACTTTCCTTTTTGTTTGTGGAAGGACAAAACGTCGACACTTTGGATAGAGAAGTGGTATTCTTGATGCGGCTTCAATTTCCTTATATTGCTTGATTTCTTCACACAAAATTAGCCATTGTTTTTTATATCATTTTTGTAAGATTCTTTGTTGATTTGCATGGGCCATCAGACAAAAGGAAAAATTCCTATTTGTTTCCCCTCTTCTTCGTTCAAAAAACATTCACTATAGTCAAATCCTTTACCAAGATGAGCCCATTCTAGCAATGAATTTATTCTGACAATCAAATCTTTGGGGAATAGAGAGACCATTACAAAATGAACAGTCTCTATACTTTGACCAATTTGTAAACCCCAAGCCATTAACATTGCGGCAATATCAACATTTACCTTCCATCGATGAGTAGCATTGTGAAATTATTCACCCAATGTTCATTGAACTGCTTGCTAAACACTGTTAGATTTGCAGAGCAACAAGTTTTGTAGATGTATATCCTCTACTCTTCCAAATAGTGCTATTTGTTGTGGGCTGGTTCGAAAAGTAAATGTAGCCTCCACTGCTAATTTTCTGATTCTCGTAAGCATTACAGTGTGTTCTAATGAATTGTGCAAGTAGTTCATATTCTTATATATCATTTTAAAGTTACCATAGTTGTTATATTAAATATTTTGTATAAGATTTTGAAGAGTATTAATTAATGAAATATTTGGTTGATTTTATTCTGACGAGTTGTAAATGTTCTGACAATTGTGATTATATTTTTTGTTATAGCATATTTAATAGTTATCATTTATTTAATTTATTATAAACATTAACATTAAACATAAATTATTTTTCATCTGAGAGGCATGATCATTGTGTCAATTTGTAAACTATTTACGAGAATTATATTTTTTGAAAGTTAATATGAAATATTAATTAGTGTATGGGTCTTTCAGATATAGTAGATGAATGCTACAAAATTCATACTAGTTTTTTTTTGAGATGTCGGGTATCAATGTTCGATGGTATGAAATCCGAATAAGATTTAAAATATATATATATATATATATATATATATATATATATATATATATATTTACGATATTGTTATAAATAATTCTTTCAATTTTATGATATTATAAGAAATAAATGACTAATCAAAATATATCATTTAAACTATGCATCAAACTAAGGTTCATCTTATCTTTTCACTATGTAGGACACGTGTCATCAAAGCGTGATCCCGTGATGACTATCTGTCAATTACTTTTTATTTCCTACCGTCGATGCTTCTTGCATCTAATGGTTCTTCAAGACTTCATAACCCTGTCGACTTACTTGCAAATCAGGACACTTATAAGACAAGCATGATCCTGCGATCGATAACAAAGTTCTATCCTTTCTTTGCAGGATAACGAAAACCGTTAGATCCTTGACAAGATATATGTCTTTATCCTTCTGATGAACTTCGGTCCCATTTTCATGTGACATCATCAAAGGATACACGGTCCAAAGGTGTAATCCCGCGATGACTAAACTATTTGCAAGTTTTCATTAAGGTTTCATGCCCACCGTCGATCTTTCTTCTATGTGATGATTCTTTAACATTTCGTAACTCTGCAGATGTACTTCCAAAATGTGACAAGTGTACGACAGGGATAATCTTGTGATTGTTATTAAACTTCCATCATTATTTCACAGGATAAAGCCAACTGTTAGATCCATGCGAAGATGTATCTCTTTATCTTTTTGACGAACTTCGGTCCTAGTGACATGTAATATATATCATTGGAAAATACATGGGGCAAAGGTGTAATATCTCTTTCGGGTAACCATGTTAGATGGTGCAAAATACGAATTGGGTTCCATATCAATTATGGACTCTTTTCCAAAATTCTATGATTTAAAACGTTATCCGGAAAATACTTTTCGTATTATGTGTTGTTGTCGGATATTGATGTCATGTTATGCAAAATTTGATACAGTTAAGTTCCATTTTTTTTTCAACTATAAAGAATATATATATATTATAAAAATGATTACTAATATATATTATAAAGAATATACCAATATCTATTTTATGAATTAATAGTAATAAACATAATATTACTAATGTAAAAGAAGTTAATAAAAGAAATATAAAGTATAAAAATATTAGAAATATTTAGTATACTATTAAATTAAATGAAATATAATATAGAATATACATATATTAGACGTGTATGAAGTAATAGAATTAAAAATCCAAATTTGAAAGTGTAATTTAATTATTATAGTTCATTTCAATGATTTGTTATTAATTGAATATAATTTATATTAATTTTGTTTGTTTTATGTTTGAGAGTTATAATGTTAAAGATTAATGAATATAGTGTTTGGGACTGTCGGATTTTGATGTCCAAGTGTACACAATCCGAAAATGTTAACTTTTGTGTTTTCGTTTCTTCTATTTGTATTTTGGGATTTTGGGTGTCGATGTTAAACGGTGTGAGAGTGGATTGAAGTTTTGTAGGAATTGTAAGTGTTGTGTCAAAATCATTTTTAGAGTTGGTTTTGAGGATTTCAGATATTTAAATAGACTTCAATACTAAATCCAAATGGATTGTTTTTTATTAAGGTAAAAGTAGGTTTTGAATGGAACCCGAAACCATTTACAAAATATCAGAAAGATTTAACAAATCAGCCTAAAACAAAAAAAGAACGTCTGCTAAGAAGAGAAAAGCAGGACCCAGCCCAATGCAAGACAAGACAAAAAAGAAAAAATAACAGATACTAGCACAACTACCAGCAATCTACCAACCACCACCCAGAAGAGACTACTTGTTATTAATAGTCTTCCCCGCCTTCTTCTGTAGGTCCATTTTCTGAATGGCTTCTTTTAAATATTTCATCTCATTTGGTGTATCAGGGACCTTCCTCTAGATGAAGCCCCTAGTTCTAGTTCTCGGTCCAGAGTTCCCAACATCTTCATCAATTGTTATGGTGGTATTTTCCAGTAGACTTTTTTCCAGATACTTGTACAACATCTTCAGGTTCATAACAGAGGCACTTAGGCCCTCATTGCTATGCTTGAGGACCTCATTTATTATGTACCCATTATACCTAATTTTTTTAGTTAGGTCTTTGAGCTTTTTGTCAACCATAGTTTTGATTTCAGAAGTAAGATCCCCATTCGGGTTATTGTATTTTACCTTATCCAAAAACTTCATTTCCATCTTTTCCAGCTTATTTTTCAGGGTGCTCATCGTGTCTTCCATGGCCTTGAGGTGATTTTTCATTTCCTGCATCTCTTGGGATATCCACTTTTCCATATGAATGTCATGGCCATCTTTCTTCTTAACCTTCTCTAGAATACTAGAATCCATCTCAAAGCCCAGAGTAGCTTCCTTTTGGCTTTCACCTTCCCCATGGCTCGACTGGCCCATCCCTTCCTCTTTTTCAATCGAATCTTTATCTTCTCTCCTGGCCTAGGATCATCCAATCCTTCTTCCTCATCCTCTTCATTCTCTTCTTCTTTACCCCTTTCTTCCTCTTCATCTTCTCCATCCATGTTTTATGTCTCCTCAATAGCCTCCTCCTGCTCATTTTCTTAAGGATTCTGATCCTCTTTACCTAGGTCCTCTTCAACATTTTCCTCCTGAATACTTTCCTTTCCCTGAGACAAAGAGTTATTTTCTTCAATATCATCACCATTGTCATTAGCCCTTTTCTTTTTTTTCCTTCCCTTCTTGTTGGTTTTAGCCTTACTCTTATCCTCTATGTTATCCTTTCTCTTACTTGTACCCCTTTTAGGAATAGGTTCAGAGATAATATCACTGGCATAATCTGCGATGAGGAGGATCAATCCCTCATGCAACACCAGATTGCTTGCTTTCTTCCTGTTCTCAATAATGCTGTTGTTCAAAGAACTCAACAGAAAGTATGGGAAGGAAACCTTTTTGTTGTGCCTAAAGTGGTTAGCCAGAACAAAGTGCAAGTTGTAAATTTTAGAGTAACGACCATCTAGCGTGAAGTACTCAATCAACACTTTAAGAATTTTAGCCCAAAACTTCTTGATTTTCGTAATATCAACATAATCCCCTTTACCTTTGGTCATCAGAGCTTCTTCATCCATAGTTTTAGGAAAAATCTTAAAGGCATCAGAACCTATACGCTTATTATCCCTATAGAAGTGCATTCCCTCCATGGATAACTTGGTGATTTTGGAAATAAGGTTAAGAGTAAGGGGGAAAGATTTACCCCATAAATTAACTTTGTTATTTACCCAACCCTCAGAAAATTTAATAGTTACCTATTTATCATAACCGTGAAGCTTTTCAATGTACGGGGTGACCCCTCCTTTCTTCAGCTTCTTCCAGACCTTCTTCTCTTGTCTCCATTTCTCACAGTCAAAAGGCTCCTCCCTTCTCAGACCTCCTCCCATTTTCTAAAAATTGTTACAGTTCTGGCTGGAATTCTTACCATTCCAAGACTCACAACTCGGCTTGCTCTTTCTTTTCATAACTCTTAAAATTACCCAAAATCTGTGTCTCATTAAGTCCTTAATGATGAATGCACACCTTACCTTACATGTAGCACTCCTCGATAATTGCTTCATCCTTGTCATCATTATTTTGTGTGGTATTTCCCTCCTTATGGTTAATTCTATCATAAGTGATTAGACTTATAATCTTTGTTTTAATATTTTCTTCCCCTATCCACGTTTTTGTGACATCATTCTAGGCCCCCTCATTTGCCAGCCTGTCCACCAGCTTATTACCTTCACGGTAGATATGGGTGATTTGGCTTTCCTCAAACGTTTGGATAATCATCTTCATTTTGTCAATTATGTGTGCTATAGTCCATGAGAAAGCATTTTTACCTTTAATACAATTAATAATGTTGAGGGAATCCCCTTCTAGCCAAAGCTTCAAGCATCCCATATCTTTTGCCAGCTTCACCACATAGAGCTCTGCCTCGGCTTCCGCAACATGTTTAGTTTGAATTCCCAGCGGTGCCACTATAGCTTCTAGACAATTTCCAGCCTAGTCTCTTATTAGGCCTCCCACCCCAACCCTTCTTGGGTTACCTTTAGCAGAGCCATCAAAGTTCCCTTTTAACCATCCCATAGGGGGAGCAGTCCACATAATATTGTCTCTAGAATTCAGATCTGTCCTGCTATTCAAATTGTCCTAGGAGAAATTCTTATCATAATTGAAGGTGGAGTTCCATAAGATGGAGTCTTTCTTGCCAATGCTTCTAAAATTTTTCATAAGGCTTCTGCACACGGAATTAGCAACCTTGTGAGAAGGTGCAATTTTTTCTCTAAAGACTTTGTTGTTCCTCTCCTTCTATATTTTCCAAGTGAAGTGAGGGAGAACAAGATACCAAAGAGCCTTAGCATTTTTATGGTGAAAAGGACACTGCCATTGCTAGACAAAGTCTTGGAAATTCAGAGGCTTAATCCACTTCAGATTCATAGAAATGAGAATAGAATCTCACACATCTCTAGAGTAGGAGCAGCGAATCATAAGGTGATTACAAGACTTGGCCTCTTCACAACACATGATGCATCTATTTGGCATTTGGAGTTCTCTTCTAGTGAGGTTGTCCATAGTGAGGATTTTATTCTGAACAAGCAACCAAAAAAACATGTTAATTTTTGGGATGAGATCTTTGTTCCATACCTAAGAGCAAAGGGGATGATCAACTTGAGAGATGAGAAGGGTCGAGGCTAAGACAACCGAAAACTTGCCATTGTTTTCAGGGCCCCAAAGAAGTTCATCAAACCCATTTTCTCTGATAAACCAATTATTAAGTTGTTTATTCACCTCTTTAAATTTGTCATCCTTCAGTCTGAGATCTATCCATTCATCATTAATCCAGTAGTCATTCACCATTTCCCCAATAGTCTCCTTACACTCTTGAATTGTAGTTTTCCAATCCTAGTTGTCAATTAGAGACTTTTCCATCAGCCATTTGTCATTCCAAAACTAAATCTTCCTACCATTTCCCAGCTACCATCTAGCACCTTTTCTGACCAGATTCTTTCCCTTGCTAATACTATTCCAAACATAGGATCCCTGAATGTCCACTTGAGATTGTAGAGTATCTTCTAAATAAGTAAGATGATATTTTCTTTTAATGATAGAGTTCCATTCTTTTTCTTCTTCGAAGATCCTCCAGCACTACTTAGCTAACAGTGCTTTGTTTGTATTAGTAATGTTTCTAATGCCCAGCCCCCCAAATTTCTTAGGTTTACAAACCTTCTCCCAAGCAACTAGGCTAAGTCTTTTTTTCTCCTCAACCCCTGTCCAAAGGAATATTTTTTGAATTTTTTCAATCAGGTCAGCATACTTCTAAGGTATTTTAAACAGGTTGAGAGCATAGACTAGAAGATTTTGAAGAGTTGCCTTCAGCAGTTGAACTTTTCCAACTTGACTCAAAGTAGCTCCTTTCCAACCAACAAGTTTATGGTGGAATCTATCAATAATTTCATTCTAGAAATAAGCTTCAGGTTTCAGGCATAGAGGCAAACCCAAGTAAGGAGCAAGAAGCATCCCTATCTTACAGCCTAATGTGGAGGAAATTTTATTCTTTCTTTCTTCAGGAGTATTACTGAAGAAAAGAAAGCTTTTCTCCCAATTAATAAGTTGACTTGTAGCATTTGAGTAAACATTGAGGACCTTTTTCATATTCCTTTCTTATTTTACACAGGATTCCCCCATGAGAATCATGTCATCTACAAATTGTTCATGAGAACACTTAAGACCAGAAGAAGAAGGTTGAAGACTAGAAATCTGCCCATTAATCACCATGTTGTTAATAAATCTCCCAAGACTTTCAGCCATAATAGCAAAGAGGATAGGGGAAATAGGGTCTCCTTGTCTCAAGCCTCTAGAGGTTCTGAATCCAAATGGATTGTTAGAAACCTAATTATATTCAGATTAAATTATTGTTTAAATTTAGTTAACTTATGAGTCAGTAGTGTTAGTCAAATTTTCATGCCTTTGAGATCCATTGAAAATTGTCTTAGCTTGAGAAATAGGTCCTTTTGTTCTTCGTAGGGTTTTATGAAATTTTCCTTGTCTAAGTTTGAAAACCCTACCCATGTCTAATTGTGTGTTACTTTTCCACGTCACTTAAGTCTTTTATTTAGCACATGGTTATTTATTTCCTTTTCTCCAAGTCTTGGGAAGTTTAAAAGTTGAGTATAAAGATCTAGAGATTGGGCGACTGAGTAATGTCTTTGTAGTTTTCTCTTAATCTTCAAGTGTCCAGCAGTTAGTTGTTTTCATCTAGCGATTTGGCGAAAATGCTTTCTCCAAGTTTCTCACTATTTGGCAGTGATGTCTTAACTCTCAGCGATCTGGCACAGCAATTATCTCTTAGTCTCTTAAGATAGTGGTTAAGGCTTGACAGATTTGGAGATCATGCAATAAGGTTTAAAGGCTTGACAGTGTGTAGTTATCTCCAAATCTCACAATTTCACAGTGAAGGCATGAAACATTCAATGATTAAGAGGTCACCGTAGATAAAGATCAAGATTGACAGCTATCGCTAAATCTCAGGACAAAGATTGGGTTAAGTAAAGTATTCAGCGACCTAGTGAAAAAGGTTATCTCCAAATCTCATAAAGTGACGGTGCAGTCTTATTTCATTTGGAGATTCAACAATAAGGTGCATGACTTAACTTGTAGTGGTCATCTACTAATCTGATAAAGGTTGATGTTAAGTTCTTAACATCTAGTGACTTGGCGAATAAGGTGTTCTCTAAGTCTCAAAAGGAAGTGACTACGTTTCAAAGTGTTTGGAGATTCAACAATAAAGGCTTAAGTAAATAAGAAGTCGATTATCTCCCAATCTCATAAAGAAATGGTCAAGTTTTGAATTATTTGGAGATTGGGCGATGATCATAGATGATAAGAAAGATCAAGGGCTAGCGTTTAATCTCAAGAACTTGTTGAGGTTAAGTAAAATATCTAGTGACTCAGAGATAAGGCTTATCTCTCATTCTCCGAATAGAACTCTGGTTAAAGAAAGGGTTGTGAGATTGTGAGATTTGTCTCAGTTGCTTATTTCAAGATAAAATCGTAGTTAAGCTTAATACTTAGAGATCATGAGATAGAGGTTTTTGCATGTTCTCCAGATAACGTATGGTTAAGTTCTCTTGAGAGATGAAAAGAAAAGGTGATTCTGACATGGGAAGTACCTTTCTGAGATGGAAAAAGTAATGAGCAAGCCAATCATACTTTAGTTGGGGTTTTGACAGTTTTTGAGGTCTTTTATGGCATAAAATAGTAATCATGGCCTTTTTGCTTTCTTTCTAAAAATTGAATGCAACCTGTCAACCTCACATCTTATAGCTAGCCTGGATTTGAATTTGGTTTCATGCAGAGTGAATGTTGAGGTGACTAAGGATAGATTTTCTACAATTTTGGCTAGTTCTATGCATTCATTGATAGAAGATACAAAGACAAGATGCTCCTTCTTCACACATATCAGATTTTTAGAAAGCAATTGAGAAGAAGATTTGTTGCAGTTGGTGATTTTGAAGAGCCAATTTTAGAGCTGAGTATTGTCCAGAATTACGAAGATGAGTCAACCAGAATCCAACCGTGTTTCATCCAGTGAAGGAGTAAAGGAACATGGAGAGGAGCAGAAAGGGAAGCCCAATTATTCTGAGGAATTCATTTCACCTTGCTCCCAAGATCCACCTAAAAAAAGAAGGTGGGTGATGAAACCTTCACTGATTCTATGGTTAATTGTAGGGACCTTGTTACCCCTTCTTGCTCTGGCTTTCATATTTTTAACCATTTCTATATAGCAACCAGACTAAGAATATTCCAATGTGCAATGCGTAGAAATTGGGCATGAGAAAGCTCAGTCCCTGATGTCTTCCTTGATGTCGACCTTATGATTGAGTTAGCCAGTAATTATGACCCAATTTCCAAATCCATTAGGAGAAGTGACTAATCAGCCCTAGTTGCTATTGATAGGGGGTCATTTATGAAAGATTTCAACCTATATACCTCTTGTTCAATAGAAATTGACCTAAGAAAGGAGAATGAGAAGTATGTGGGTAAAAGCACAATCGGGTGTCACCCTTTTGGCTAACCCGACTAACTCGGCCGAGTCATACTCGGCCGAGTAGGACTCGGCCGAGTCCTACTCGGCCGAAGAAGGGGAGGTGCCACGGGGCACCGAGTGGCACCTACGTGGCCGCGGAGACTCGGCCGAGTCCTACTCGGCCGAGTAGGACTCGGCCGAGTCTACGAGGGACTACTAATAGCCCGCTCAATGGTTTTAGCCCCTCATTTGAACAGTGAGGGGCTAAGGAAAGCGGCTAAAGAGTGATAGTGCAACTCGGCCGAGTCAGAGGTAGATTTTTTTTTTTTTTTTTTTTTTTTTTTGTTTGTGTTTTTTAGTTATTTTTTATGTATATATGTTGTTTAAATATTTTTTAATTATTTTTTTAATATTCATATGTAAAAAAAAGTCTTTTCTTAATATGTATTGTATTTACTTTTAAAAATGTACAAAATTAACAAATAAAACTTAAACATAGAAAACATATATAATTTAAGTAAAATGTAAACTGGAACGTTTAAAAACATGAAATAGTCCACCTACCCTTGAGACATTTAATAAGACCATTAAAACCTAATAGGATGGATGTAATTATAAGATCCAATATTTAACTTAATAATATCAAAATTAAAACATAATGGACTATCTACTCTTACTGACCTAATAGGAACACTTTTAAGACTTAACATCCACTAAATATGACCTATTAGGACCCTTAAGACCTAATAGGACCACTTAAGACCTAATAGAACTTAATAGGTCAAAATAGTTCACCCTCACTTGGCTCAATAAGACCTAATTAAAACCTTTAAGACCTAATGTGACCCTTAAGACCCAATAGGACCCAAATGACAAGGACAAGTGCAACCGCTACCTAGGTTAAATGACTAAACAGTGTAGTAAGCAACTTACCTTATGCATTCAATAATCATCATTGTTCGAGTTATATTGTTTTCATGCCATTAGATCAAGTTATATATTAAAACAACTTTTCTTTATAGCATGCACTTTTATTTTATTTCATTGTTGACTCCTGATAAATTAATCCTTAAGTTTTAAGTTGTCATGTTTTTTAATATTGAACAAAGTAGTTTAATAATGACTAGATGCTATATCAATAAATGGAAAGAAACAAAATAGACTAGCATAACCAAAACACATAATAGTCACAAAAATGTTGAAATAAAGTATCATTATCCATTGTAACACTCTTTGATTTAGCCCAAATATTTAGTATATATCTTTGAAATTGCATTACTTTCTTTTTGATATTTTAGAGTTGGACCATGATATTGGCATTCATCTTTATAAGACCTATAGTTGTGAGACAGGAAAGGCAATATGAAGAAAGATGTCATAGTAAATCCTAAGAATTATATAGTTATCTGATAACAATTATTAGATAACATTTGCATACTAATGTGTTTTAACTTATCACACTTTGTAATACAAAATTAATCATTTAATTATTATCAAGCCACAAGAAAACTATACCATCAATATCATATAACTTTCTATAAAGCCAAGGTAGCCAACTAAATTGATTTGAAATAGTATTGTTTGTTTGAACACTTTGCTATCATTGAACTCTTAACACTTTTCTTTTGTATTGATTTATTATTGTTAGTAGATTGAGTAATTAAACATTTTTGTCTAGTGCCAATATTATTTAATCAATTCAATTAGTTCTCTTTAATCTTAGTCATGGTCTAGATTGTCATATTTCCTTATTCTATTTGTCATGGCCCGTGGATGATCAAACTCCCCTATGCATTTTTTTTAGTCTAAATAAGTATAGTGCTGGATATTATCAAAACTATTATTTTCATCCTTTGCTAAGAAAATTCCTATTTATCAAAATGAATAAAGCCCTAACTCTTATTATATCTAGGATACCTTAATTATAAGGTCATCTTTATTTTTAGTTGCCTAAAGTTACCAAACTAAGGTTTTGATACTATCTAAAACTTAGGATAAAGTATTTTCCTATGAAAGTTCCATAACACATTGTGGTAATCATCACACAGTCAAACATTACAGAGTCCCTCTAAGAGAAGGTTAATACCCAATAGGACCCTTAAGACAAGCTCATAAGACCCTTAAGATGAGCTCATTTAAGACCAGGTTAAGAACCATAAAACGATCTCATAAGACCCTTAAGACGAGCTCATAAGACCCATAAGACCAGGTTACTTTCAACCTAATTAAGACTCTTAAGACTCTTAAGACCCATGAACCCCTTTCCAAATTATTATACATTTTCACCATTTCTTTTAGTATTTAATTTCAATATAATGTTTTTCCCTCTCTAGTTATGGAAATTTGTACAAATTAATTTTTGTCATGTGTGTAAAGTAAATATGTACATGTAAATATGCATTCAAATTAGTAAATATGCGTGCACATGAATTAGTTCTACTACCATGATTGAATACATGTGTAAATGCCTTCAAGTTTAAATTATGTTTTTAAATATTTAAAAATATTACACATGTGCATATGTAAATGCATGAATTTAAATGTTTAATTTAATATAATTTAATTTATATTATGTAAAAATGCATTTGAAAATTAGTTCATGTGTGTTTGTTTGAAGTTTTTAAAATGTTTTCATGTTTACTTGAAGTATTGTACAACACATGTACAAATTGAAAGTTAGATATTTTTAATTTATTTAAATTAATTTGTAGATATATATATATATATATATATATATATATATATATATATATATATATATATATATATATATATATATATATATATATATATTTATCAATTGATTTTCTAATATTTGGATGTATGTATATGTGCACATGTGCCTACTTGCAGCGAGCATTTTTTATCTATATCTAGATCTAGATATATATTACCTTTGTGTGCATATCACTCATGGCTTCTAGTGGTTCAGATCAGAGTGTCCATGATAGTCATGGATCACGAGCTCCCTCAGACCATAATAGTACCCAGGCCCCACAGGCTAGAGATAGTCGTAGAGATGAGACTATCTCTAGGATGCAGGCTGCTCTGACTGCATTAGAGCGAACACTGCAGAATAGTACTACTCTCCCTAATAGGGAGAAATTGACAGCTATACGCACTGAGCTCATGAGTATGATTCAAAAGGCTGAATCATACAATCCATATGACGATGTATCGATTGATGTTTTTTATCATAGCCTATCTAGCACTGTCATAGGGACAGTAGGTTGGAGGACAGTTGATTCAGATGTCTCAGTCACTCAGGTGAAGAACATGTTTGGCACCCATTACATCAATAAGAGGGTGGTTCGAGCATATAGGGTCACTTTTTGTACAGATGACATAGTGGCCCCTTTTATATATCCTAGATGGTTAGTAGCACATCATATGTGGCCCCAAAAGGATGAGGTGCCACTATATTTCTGTAAACAATTGTTTGCAGAGTTTCATTTGGGCTATGATGTTGACTACATAGATCTACCTCCACATGCTGGTCAGGGTCGGGGGAGATATCAGGATAAGTGTAGACGACCCGATATACCATAGCCCCCTAGTAAGAGGGCATTGGTGGGTCAAAACCTTTTGGTTCTTCCAAAAGGTTTGGAGGCCTACACTGGAGCTGGGCAGGTTGCAGCTTAGGACACACGTTTAGATATGTATTCTAGCATTGCCACCATTGCGACTCAGGTTGAGCAGTTTTCATCTGATCGTGTGGGTAGGTACATGCTTCGATCACGGACGAGTGCAGGTGTATCACCATCTAGTCCATTTTATGACCCATACATCAAATTTGATCTTCCTACTCCAAATGAGATAGGATGACTACCTGAGGATCGCGTGCGTGAGATTAGTGGTATGTTAGTGAGTGATCTCCTGGCTGCTTACCAGAGGATTTCTACATTGCATGGGATTGAGCCACGTGATTTACCTGCTTTCATTGGAGGAGGACAGTGTCGTAGATCCTCCACAGGCAGCAGTCGAGGTCAGAGCTCAGATGCAGAGGCAGGTTCCTCTAGACAGAGTGTGGATGATCTTACACCGCCTCCATAGCATACACAGGCTCCCACACAGCATACACAGGCTCCCACACAGCAGACACAGGCTACGACCTCACGAGTTCATAGTAGATTCTCAGATTTGCTTATGGACAACGCCATTGATCCTGATGCAATGTCCTTGCACTCTTCTGAGTTATCCGACCTTGGACGTGCATTACAGCAGGTACAAGAATCTGGATTTAATTTCAATTTATATAGATATACATGTGTACATATAGTTCTATATTTAAATTTAAATGTATTTAAATGTGGTACAGGACATTGCGACAGGTGCTGCATATGGAGATTTAGAGGAGCCTGTTGATCCGATTCATCATGATACAGAGGTACACTTGAAATAAATTAAAAATTAAAATTTTATAAAATTTATTTACATTTCAAGTTCTTATATATATATATATATATGTAACATTATATTTACATTTACAGACTCAGGTCCAGCAGGACGAGGATCCACACAGGCCTGCACATCTAGCACGTGATGGTGATCATCAACGTAGTTGATGTGTTCATTGATACATGTTTGGATTTTGTGATATATATGTATAGACACTTAAACATTGATGTACATGTTTGATTTTTGAGATATATATATATATGTGTGTGTGTGTGTACATTTACATTGATATGTAGGTGCATGTTTTGTATATTGATCTATTTGTACATTGACACAAGTTTGGATTTTGCACTATATAGACATTTAAACATTGATGTACATGTTTGATTTTTGAGAGAGAGAGAGAGATATATATATATATATATATATATATATATATATATATATATATATATATATATATATATATATATATATATATATATATATATATATATATATATATATATATATATATATATATATATATATAGATCTATTTGTACATTGATACATGTTTCCAGATTTTGTAATTGAAGCCAAAAATTAATTGATCTTTAAAATTAATATTTAATTTATGTTCAATCTTTCATCAATCTAATTAATCAATCTTACTAAAAAATCTTTTTATATCAATTGTAAGTTTAAATCAATCTTTAAAATCTAACTTTATAATTAATCTTTAATTTCAATGTTCAATCTTTTTAATCAATCTTAGAAATTCAATCTATAGGTAAACCCCTTAAGCCCTATTATGCACCCTTAAGCCTTATCTAGATCAATTAATTGAAAATTAATTAATCAATCTTACTAAAAAATCTTTAATGAGTTGAAAGTTTAAATCAATCTTTAAAATCTTTAATGAATTGAGAGTTTTTAAATCAATCTTTAAAATCTAACTTTAAAATTAATCTTTAATTTCAATGTTCAATCTTTAATCAACATTAATCTTCTATGCCCTTAAGTACCTCTCATGACCCCTTAAGACCGAAAATGATCTAACATGACCCCTTAACCCCTAGCATGACCCCTTCAGCCCTTAAGTACCTAACATGACCCCTTAAGACCTAAAATGACCTAACATGACCTTAAGACCTAATTTGACCTCACATGACCTAATAAGACCCCTTAAGACCTAACATGACCTAAAAGACCCCTTAAGCCCTTAAGCCCTAACCCCTTAAGCCATGACCCCTTAAGACCTTATAAGACCTAAAATGAGACCTAAAATGATCTAACATGACCCCTTAAGACCTAAAATAAGACCTAACATGACCTAACATGACCCCTTAAGACCTAAAATGATCCCTTAAGACCTAATTTGACCTCACATGACCCCTTAAAGACCAAACATGACCTAATATGACCTAATAAGACCTAGCATGACCTCACATGACCCCTTAAGCCCTTAAGGACTGAACATGACCCTTAAGCCATGACCCCTTAAGCCCTTAAGCCCCAACCCCTTAAGCCATGACCCCTTAAGCCCTTAACCTCTTAAGCCATGACCCCTCAAGACCTTATAAGACCTAAAAGACCTAATATGACCTAACATGTCCTAACATGACCTAAAAGACCCCTTAAGACGTAATATGACCTCACATGACCTAAAAGACCCCTTAAGACCTAACATGACCTCACATGACCTAATAAGACCCCTTAAGACCTAACATGACCTAAAAGACCCCTTAAGACCTAAAATGATCACTTAAGACCTAATTTTACCTCACATGAGCCCTTAAGGACCAAACATGACCTAATATGACCTAACATGACCTAATAAGACCTAATATGACCTAATATGAGCTAACATGACCTAATAAGTCCTACTATGAACTAATAAGACCTAACATGACCCCTTAAGACCTAAAATGATCTCACATAACCTCACATGACCTCACTATGAACTAATAAGACCTACTATGAACTAATAAGACCTAACATGACCCCTTAAGACCTAAAATGATCTCACATAACCTCACATGACCTTAAATGAACTAATAAGACCTAATATGACCTCACATGACCTCACATGTCCTAACATGACCTCACATGACCCCTTAGGCCCTTAAGAACTGAACATGACCCCTTAAGCCCTTAAAAGCCCTAACCCCTTAAGCCATGACCCCTTAAGCTCTTAAGCCCTAACCCCTTAAGCCATGACCCCTTAATCCATGAGCCCTTAAGCCCTTAACCCATTTGGCCCTTAAGCCATGACCCCTTAAGCCCTTAAGCCATGACCTATCTAATCAATCTAAACAAAAAATAGAAATATAGACCTATCTAATATTTATCTAATCAATCTAATCTGATAAATTGAAATTAAAATTCAAGTAGAAAGTAAATTGAAAGTTCTATCCAATCAATTAAAATTCAATTTACCTATCTAATCAATCTAATCAATAAATAGAAATTTATCTAGACTAGAAAGGTATGCAATTCAAGAAATCAATCTATTCTAATCAATTGAAAAAAGAATCAATCTAATTTCAATTCAAATATAGACCTACATTTAATCAATCTAAACAAAAAATAGAAATATAGACCTATCTTTAATATTTATCTAATCAATCTAATGAATAAATTGAAATTAAAATTCAAGTAGAAAGTAAATTGAAAGTTCTAGTTCTAAGAGAGAGAGAGAGAGAGGGGGGAAGGGGAAGGGGAAGGGGAAGGGGAAGGGGAGAGAGAGAGAGAGAGAGAGAGAGAGAGAGAGAGAGAGAGAGAGAGAGAGATATATATAACTTTCATCAATTAAAATTCAATTCAGGTTTAATCTTGATCCATAAATTCAATCTAATCATAAATTTCAAATCAAATTTAAAGTCTACATAGAAGTTTCAAATAGGATTTAAATTAAGTATGTAAAAATTAAAATCCTTAAACCTAAAGCTCCTAATACATGTAGTCTGGATCCTCTCTATCCTTTATTATCTCCAAAAGTTTTTCATGCTCTTCAATAGGCAACTTCTACTTTTGGTTTTTACTTGACCCTTTTTTTGACACAGTTTCAAACTGCAATTTCGTCGCTATAACCAAGTGACTATAATGTAGAACTCTCTCTCCACGCATGTATTCAACAAATTTAATTCCATTTTTTTCAATCTTATCTTGTTGATAATAGGTGCCTTCAATAACAACTGAACCAGTCGGATATTTTTGTCCATCACCATCAACAACTTCTTCAAGCAAATTGTGTTTTTCCTTGGTGCATCTTAGTAGATAATAATCTACACCTTCTATATTCTCAGGATCCGCAACCACAGCAAAAATATCACCTACACAATTTATATTTATGTGTACAAGTAAATGTTAAATTTAAACCTCAAGTTCATGAATTATATATATATATATATATATATATATATATATATATATATCATGTAAATATACTTAGAAATAAAAAATACGCACCTGTAACAACTAAATCAGAAACACGTTCATAGTCAACTGAATATATAGGATCATGGATGTCTATGACATTGTCATCATCTTCATAAGGAGGCATTCTAATTAACACTTTATGATCCCATATTGAAACATATCCGTTTGCAATATTAACACATTGACTCATTGTGTTGTTGTTAAGACAATCTTCACAAAAGCATGATTTATCTCTTAGTTGAATCAGTGGAGGCTTGTGTTGTCCCGTAGTCATCACTTGATGCAAACTTCTAATTCCAACAATTGATTGACAATTGTAGGGATTCAATCGATTGATATCTGGATTGGATGGATTGATATATAGATCTCAGTTTGAAATCATGAAAAATGTGAAATGCATTATATATATATATATATATATATATATATATATATATATATATATATACAACAAGTTAAAACACACATACATGACATACCTATATATGTAGTTTCATGAATTTGAGTTTGAAAAATAAAAGTAAATTAAATAAATACCTATCACTTCCCAAAAGTAACGTTTGTTGTATTTTGTGTCTCGAGTAGCGAAATGATTTTGACACCATTCAACAATCTTCTTTGAATTCTCTATCATGTTACCTAGAGAGATATATTTTTAACAATTTAGTTATATATATATACATGTGTACATGTAATGTAAAGTTTTAAATAGTCTAGTCAAGTAAACAAGTTGAATATCAAATGTATGTACACATACCTTGAAGTTCATGTTGTCGGAGTGCACGCTTCACACATGCTCCTGCTCCATCATGTTCTCCTTTTCCATGTCCACTTTCAAAGAAGTTCCAAACAAACTTAACGTTGTGTCTAGCATGTTGCATGGCTAACCAATTAAAAGCTTTTGCAGACTTAAATTGACCTACAATTCAAATAAATACAAAAATGTATTTAAATGTGACACATAAATATATCTAGAAATGCTCAAAAAAAAAATTAAAATAAAATTTATAATGCATGTACGTACTTACCTGCACACCCATCAGACCAGATCCAATGTTGTGAAGTATTTATCCCACGACTTGCAAGATTGTTGAAAAACATGTTGAAACAATGAGCCACATAGCTCCTATCATGAACCTTGTCATCACTAATATAGAAATGAACCTCCTTGATGATAATGCGTTCATTTTGATCTATACCAGATTCTATCCCATCCAAATCGTATTGTGCATGTCTATAGGTCACATGCACAAATATTGCAACTTGATCAGAATGATAATATTGACTTTGGAGCTCCTTTTGAGGGGAAAATGTATAGTTCTCCGCAAAATCTACAACTGAAAGAATACAACCAAGTGGGAAACAATTTTTGGAATCACGAAACTGTTTAGCTTGCCATCGTGCACCATGACAATGTTGGATATGTGGATAAATCATAGATCGAAATCTGTCCATGAACTGAAGGTACGGTAATTCACTCTCTTTTAATGTAATTTTTTTTGATTCACCTCCTGTCTTCGTTTGGTATATCTCATATTCAAATCTCTTCCACTGGACTGGTGTTGTAACATCAATATTATTAAATTGTAAAGGAAATTGCTGCAAATTTCCACAATTATTGCATTCATTTTTTATACACTGGACATTAAATTCATCTGAACCTTCTGATTTATCACATAAAATGGACTTTACAAATTCTGTTGTACTTCCAGTAACCATACCTAGATTAAGTATTGTCGTAACCTTTTTATATGATTGCAAGTATAAGTGAAACTCAACATGATTTCGACAACAACATGTTTCACGAACCTTATTTATGCGTACAAAGCAAGGGCGCAACATCTCAAACATTCTCTGACATATTTTCACATCTGAAAATTCATGTTTGAATGCTTCAAACAATTCACTTTGTGTAGTATCGACAAAATGTTTTGGATGTGAAATCTTCATACCGGTCTCTTCATCGTCCATTTGTATAGTGTCCCTTCTATTGGAAGAAACACGAGAGTGATTGGTCCAAAAATCAATGACCCGTCTTCTTACATCTTCAAAAATTTTGTCTTTACGGGGAAGTCTACAAATCTGTACCCAATTCTTTTCAATATTCATATCCAACATATTTCTCTTCCTAATATATCTCTGTATAGTTCTTCGAGATACGTTGAGTAAATCAGAAATTGCTCGAACTTGATTTCTATGTGTCAATTTCTTACTAGTTATCATAGTCATCAAGGCTCTTCTAGCTGCATTTGAATCTGGTCCTTTATGATCTGCCTTGTTAACAACATTCAGTGCATCTTGTAAATTTTGAATTATTGTCTCTTTTACTTTACCTCCTCCAACTTTCCTATTATCAATACCCAACAATTCCAAAACCGGAGTCATTTCTTTTTTCTTGAATAAATTTGCAAACAATTGTGCTTTTCCCACCAAAGATTTACTCTCAAAATATTCCATCCACATATTTTTGAGATGCAATTTAATAGTGCTTTCAGGTACCAAGTGTTCCGGTTCAATTTGACTAATAAGTGATTCCTCATTCATGTCCATCAAATTCTGCATTGTAGGAAAAAAATGTATACTTCGACTACTACCAATATCCTCCCCTAGTTGAGTTGCACCTTCTACAGCGATAGGTTCTTCTTCAACATCCATTGGTTGCTCTTGGACACATTTCGTATGACCTTTCATTTGGTCATCCCTTTTACGATCATACTTCCTTGTTCTAGTCCTTTTATTTCCCATTGCTCAAATATTTAAGCAAGATTTTTCTTATTGTTTTACTACTTTGTCACTGAAAAACTTGTCTTCAAACTCTTTCGAAATCAAAATTTCTTTGAAACTTCTCCAAAAGAATGACTCCTTGCTTCAAAATATCCTTATATCCTAAAATAAGAATGTAAATTCGCAATTGATATATATTTTTTTAAAAATATTATGCACATATATACCCTTCGGTTTGAAAGGACCGGTCGCTCACGCGACCGGTCGCGAGGGGCCGACGACTTGAGGGGACTCGGCCGAGTCCCACTCGGCTGAGTACCACTCGGCCGAGTCATCCCAAGTGGCATGCCAACTTGGCAGCCAAAACTTAAAAAACACAAATAATACACAATTTGCACTTGTGGTGTTTTTTTCTCTTCTGCAAATTAAAAATTTGAAAAAACTAAAACTACCCTTTTGTAGATCTCGGAATTACAATTCTAAAAATATAAATTTTATATAATTTCAATTGGAAAATGTTAAACAAATTTGTAAAAAATCACATGTAGGTATATAAAGCTTTGAGAAGTTGCCGATTCGATAAATTAAAAAAAATAGTAAATCAATTAAAAAAAAAATTAAAATTATATGAGGCACTAGAGAAGAGAATCTTCTTCAAGAATATATAATTTATTTGAATTTTAGAAAAATTTTGATAGCTGAAAAGTGGCGGGAGATAAAAACTACTGATTTCGTGTAAGTTGTACTTTGAATACTTATAACGGGCAAATTATAGATCGAAAACACTTCTTTCCTTTTTGTTGCACTAGGTATACATGTCATCTAAAACATATTTTGAAATTGGAAGAAAAAACAATGTCTTACTTATAATTATTTGACGGGATGTAAACCCCCTGATTTGCTGTATTTTTAGGACATGAAAAATAGACTTTAAAAATTAAAAAAATATATTAATTTATGTCCAAAATAATTTTAAAAAATTATAGGCATAAAATTCATCCTATTTCACACATTTCATCAGTTTACATCATCTTCAAATTCTAAATAGAAATGTGACTTTTATGCCCTTGAAGTTTTTTCATTTTGGTGTTGTTAGCCTCTTCCTTTGTAAAAGGGTGACAGCTTATTGTGCTTTTACCCATGTAAAACAAATAGAGCTTGTGAAGTCCCAAATCATCCATTTTATGCCCAAGACAGGAAAATATGTGGCCCCTCTCCCTAGCCATATGAAAGCTCCATATGAGTTCAAAGATTTCCATTTTTACATGAAATACCTTGCATACAGGTTGTGTCAAGTTTTGGGAGTTGATGGAGATGCAAAGAGGATGCCTGCAGACTTGTTGATGATAATTCTGGATATACAGGATTCCCATGTTAACACATACTATGATTACATCCAATATGTAATTGATAGGATGTATGAGGGTTTTTAATAGCTATCAAAGAGGGCAGTAATGCACCCTGATTCATGTATTACTCTTTACCGATGCATTTAATATTGTTCTACAATGTTGATTTTATGGATGTGGGTATGTTGAGGCCTAGAACAATGATTAAGGGTGAGCCAAACCCAGTACAACTTTGGTTGAGGGTTTGGAATTATACCTCTAATGAAAGTGAATTCTGTGGTTTTGAGAATTGGATTGTTAATCCAATTCTAAACATGATGGGAAAAAATATTACAAGGCTCCCTGTTAAGTTTCTCAAGCTCCTGAGGCCTAGAGAATATGTTGATAAATGGCCTATTGACCATAACTAGGGAGATTTCTATTTGGGTAGGACCTTTACATTAATCAGAGTCTATGGTTTCCCACATCCCCCACACATACTCCCTAAGTATGTGCCACCAAGGGTTTCCCTGATTGAGTTCATTTGGTAGTTGATTTGGACTGACAAGGAGAACCTGGCCCTGTACAAGAAAGGAACTTTCACCCCCCGACAGTTCAAGATGACAAACTTTACAGTTGGAAAGAGGGCTCTGCCACAACTCAGTTTGTGGTTAAATCACTTTAAAATGAGTTCAGTTGCATACAGGTATGTGGACCCAAAAGATTTTATTAAGAATGCTAAGAGGCTACTCATTCCAAGCATTGGTTCTAGTAAAGACCATGAGGGATGTGATGAGGAGGATATCACAAGAAATATCCTGGATGATGAGGATATTGAGCGAATATCAGGAAAAATCCATGACCTATTGGAATTAGAGGCACAAATGAAAAAGGTAGGGATTTCTTTTGGAGGCTTCTTCCCTATCCTCCCATACATTGCAAAGATAAACAAGATGATCGAAATGTATGACATCTTATACAATCATCTTGATGCCCAGCTAGATGAAAAGCTACAAGTCCAAAGGGAGTACTCATCTTCTGAGTACAACGAAGGAAGTGATGGGTTATATGAGGAAGATAGTCCTCCTCAAGCTAATGATCCTCCTATTCAAGAACAAGGGCAAGATGCTCCAGAGGCAGAGGATACACATGAGCCTCCTCAGAAAAGGAAAATACTTGAGGCAGGGGATCCATCTAGGAGAAGAGGGTCAGAGAAAAGGAATGACAAGATTTATGCCCTGCTGCCAAGTGATAGGTCCTACTATCATCATTTGACAAAGAGTATAAGAGAGGGGAAGAAAGTTGACACTCAAGAAGAAGTTGAGTTTCCCTTGTTGATGTGTAGGGATGAAAGGGAGATGTACCAAGAAGAGTTAATAAATGATGATGATTTCATCAAAGGAGAGGAGTTCAAGAACTCCTGATATGGAAGAAGCAACATGAAATAGCCAGTCAAGTGACTGATGGTGCTGACCTAAACAATGAGGCCCTACAAGCCCTAGCCTCATATGATCCTAGTTCTGAAAATATTTCAGTTGAGGAAGCTAGGGAAATGGTAAAGTAAAGTGGAATATTGTTAGTTCCAGGATGGGATATGACCTCAACATTCATAATTGATCAAATAAGAAGATAACCATAGGGTAGCTTATCTTACGAGACACAAATCAGTGAGATGATTAGGGAATGCGGTTATGACCCAAGATCCAAGACTTTAGCCATGTGGTCTCTTGCTCCTAGAACATAGAAGCCTTCTCTAATCAGTGTGGATGAGAAGATGGATGGAGACAAAATAATCTAGACAGTGCAGAATACATCAAACCTTGAGGTCTCCAAGGCAGCAACACATTTTTCTCATCTCAATGAGGCAAAGGCTACACAATTGTCCAACATGTATGGGAGGATGTATGATGAGGCCATTCTATTGGCAAAGGATAGAGAAAGGAGTCTGATGAAAATTAAGGTGCTAGAGGATGAACTTGAGGGGATAAAAATCAAACTTGAAGAAGCATCAAAAGTCATTCATCCTCTAGTCCTATAAATTGAAGCTCTTGTACCTCCAGTGGTAGAGGATCCTGATGTGGAAGTTGAGAAAGATGATAAGGATAAGCAAGAGGTGGCCCTTAGTGACCTATCAAAAATCATGCAACATAGATACCAAACAATAAAGAAAAAGATGGATTTAATCCACAACTCATTCAAGATGTTGCAGAAGACCCATGAAAATGTCAAGAATGCAATGGCTACTTTGGAGCCATTATTCAGCATATGGTCTAGTAGGGGTGCAATTTTTGAGAAATTAGAGATTCTGCAACCACATAGGAATGATATCCTTGAGTTAGTTGGGGAAGTTGGAGAAAAGATAGAACTGATCAGTGCAACCTTGTCCTTTTTCAAAGGGAAAGCAAACCAAATCAGATCTAAAATGGATATGTTCAGTCCTTGTTTCAGTAAATATATGCCTCCACTACACAAGGAAGATGGTGACATCAAGAGTGTTGAGGAGTGGAGAAGTGACATGGATGCTTTGATGACAGGGCCAAAATATTTTTTGAATAATGATGGTACTTTAGACATGGACAAGTTTAATCAATTCTTGAATGATATGTTCAAAGTGGAGACCGATTGCACAAGCTTTGTCATAGACACTAAAGCCATAACTGACTCCAGGTGGGACAGGAAAGTGAAGAAGCTTCAGAGCTTAAGGGAATACATATGGACAACTGAGGAAGAGGTTTCCTCATGGGACAAGAGTACAAGGCCTAAGAAGAAGAAGCCAACTACAGTAGAGCTGGATGCCATGGAGGAGGACTAAGCAGCACCTGGCACCTAATCATTGAGAACATAGAGGGTAGCTATCATAAAAAGGGTAATGTATGTTAGCTGGCTGGTGGTCATTATCCATGATACCACTTTTGAAGCTACCTTGAACACATGCAAAAAAAGGTGCCACATGTTGAAGATTTGAAATGATCGAGAAGATACTTCTCAAGTTTGTTCTCCATGTTTTGTAATCATTGTAACTATTTTTGTCTTCTAGTGTCTCTCTTTTCCTAGCCATCCAAAGCTTGTTGCATCTTGATTCTTCCAGGACTCCAAGATGTCTAGTGATTGCTATATATAGTAGGGATTTGTATTATTTTAATGATGATGGATTTTGTAACTAAATAGAGAGAGAATTTTGTTCTACAATTTTTGTTCTGTTACTATGCCATTTTCAATGTACTAATAGAGGAAATTTTAATGAAAATACATTGGAAACCCTTCTTACATTTGTGAATGTCTTTTTGTTTTGATCTTGAGTTCTTATATGTTAATTTTGCAAAGAAATTTAATGCATGGTTTGCAAATTAGATTGTGAGATTGTTTTTGAGTTCCTTTCAAGGAAGGGGTAATTCTTAAGGATAATCTCAGAGAATTCATAGTTATTTTGAGAATTTGATGTCTAAGTGTGAGAGTGAGAGGAATAATTTGAAAAGCATTTATTTTGGTTCCTGGGTATGTTTGAGTTAGATTTTTTTTGTAAATGTATGTTTCATTTTACTCCGTGCCCTAGAATAAGACACTAGTATGTTCTTAAGAGGCGGTTCTTCATCATCAATCAAACTATAAATGATAAAATATTTCAATCAATGTTTCAAAGATATTAATACTTAATATTTGTGCTGGATAAATGCAAATAAGTTTGATTGATTCCTTCAAGAAGTGAATCCTGAGGTATACTCACCTAAGCATTAAGGCTCAAAGTGTAGGAGGACTAATCTCTTAGTCTTTGTTAACTGGTCCTTTTTCTTGTCAGATTTGAATTGGGTTTAAAGAGTCAAGGACATTAAGTTGTCATACAAGGTAGAAATATGCAGGAAGAAAGAGGAACCAACAAGTAGTTTATAATTTTAGTTGTATAAAATCATAAAATAAAATATAAATATATATTTCCATAATTATCAGTAATAAATAGCATATTAGTAATGTATAATAAGTTAATAAGAGAAATCTAAATATAAAAAATTATTTGTATATTAATTTTGTTAGTTTTATGTTGTAGATTTATAATATTGAAGATTAATGATCTATTTTAGGTCTGTATGAATTTTAGAATTGAAAATTGAAATTGTAATGTTTTTTTTTCTTTCAGATTTTGGGTATTGATGTTAGATGGTGTAAAACCCGAATTGGGTTACTTAGTCATTGTGTACTCTTTTCGAGAATTCTATTATTGGAAACATAAGAAATGATAGTATGTCAATCAAGTTTTTTTTCGAGTATTGTTGTAAGATGGTGCGAAACCCGAATTGGTTTTTGTATGAAATTTTCACTCTTTTTGAAGATTGTATTATTGAAAACGTAATGTGAAAAAAACTTGTGAGGTATTAGGACTATAATTTATTTGCTGGAGGAGTCTTTTACCATGGCAGGATCACGCCCAAGTGCTATCTACCTGAAGCTATCAGTTTGATCAGATTTTAAAGTGTGTGCTAATCGTTTGATCGAGATTAATCTAGTGCTCAATGTCAAATGCAACATCATTTTGTTCAGATTTACATAATTATACTCTTTTAACCAAATAGTATCGTTCTAGATTGTATTACCATTCTGTTAATGCATTTAAGTGTGTTTCTTCTTCTTTTCGTCTTGCAACATGTGGACTTAATTGCATGTGTGAATATCTTTCAAAACTGAAAGATGGATAGATGTGAAGTCCTGATAGTTCATGAACTCTTGAAAGAGATGTAAAGGTTAATCCTTGTCGTTCTATGGTTCCAATATCAATTGTTTCCTTTTGAAGTGAAAGTCCTTGTGATTTGTGTATTGTTAATGCCTAGGACATTTGTAGAGGTATTTGACGACAGCAACCCCTATTAATTGGTGTGATTGGAATATTGTTTAGATTACTCTGATCCCAAGATGGACCTTTGTAGTTAATAAATTGAACCACAAGTACTAAGGGAAGTTGTGGTGGTTTTTCACCGTCATTATATATAATTGCTTTTACTTCTCCAATAGCACCATTAACAAGCCCTATTTGAACCCATAGATTAGTACATAGCATAACTTGTTGGCCTATACATAAGAGAATGTGAGATTGAAGTTGTTCTTCATCTGCATGTGAGATTTGTAGATCTTTTAGTTGTCCTACTATCGAAAGAGCTACTGGTTGTTGTAGAGACAATAACATATGTTTATTATGAAGGGAAACCATTTCATTAGTTGCAAAAAGGTGTATAGTAGAATGAAAATCTTTTTGTTCTTCTTTACTGAGAGTAGTAGTTGTCCGTAACCAAATTGAAGCTTATATGGCACGTCCACCATATTTAAAAATGTTCTCACTTGTTGAAATAACCAAAAGATGGACATTTAGAACTAATAAAAAAAAGCAACAATGGAAGGAAAGAAGTACACCTTCTATAGTTAAAGTTTCACCTAGATTCATCAGCATCCCTTCAAAAGAGGACATCTCTTATCAAATGTTTTGCTGGAGTGAACTGTTGCTATACAAACCATTCTACAACATTGAACTAGATTTTGCAGCATCAAGTGAAGGAATAATGGAACAATGGAAAAAAATTTCAAGGACATATCGTCCATGAAATATACGACAAACACATTCACAGGTAGAAGAAGCAGATGAACCTAAAAGCCCTTCAAGAAATGTAGATACAATGTAAGATAGTATACCAGATGAATGACAAGTTTTATCTAGATTATTTCCAGGCATACCTATACATCTAAATGAAGGATGTTGATAATGCAAGTTCAATATTTTGACAAGTTTCTCATCTTTTTTTGTTAATAATTGTTTCTTTGCATGATATATTGCTCGCTGCATTTCATTTCTATGATTACGCTTAGCTTCTCTTTCACTATTTTCAACATCCATGACTACATATGTAGTCCTCTATATATATTTGAGATATTTGAAAATTGTAAAGTTAAAAACAATATTATCATATTGAAATGTAAATCTAAAAGTTGTCATGGTAAATTTAAAAATATTGTTTGCTTGTACTATTTATGCATTATATATTGACATAAAGTAAATAGTGAAATTGTACAAAATATTTGACAGTATTTTTCTACATACATATAAAATGATAACAAATAACAATATTAAACAAGAGAATATATATATTTAAAGATATTCAATATTCGTGTATTACATTGTATGAATAGATAAGAAAATATTTATGTATTACATAGTATCAAAATGATACATTATATTCTCAAATTGACATACATAGAAAAATATGTGAGTATACATATGTTCAATATTATAGGCAAACTATGCTCTTAAGCAATCTTTAAAGCCAGAACAACTATGCTTTGAGTTTCTTCACCAACAAATATAGATGTTTTGATACTCAAATCAAATACAAATTGGGATTCATAAATATTATCCAGAAGTCATTTATCTGCACCAAGTTCGACAAGAAGAAGCTGGAAATATTCTACAGGAACACCCAATAAATTATTTGTCGGGCCTTCAAAGGCGGTAACGTTGTGAAGTTCTCCTGATGTGTTTTGCAAGTCCATATTAAGAATGTAGCTGAAATCACATACTGGGATATCAACAGAACATTTTGGACACTCAAATGTGCCTGCATAATTTTGAGTAACTTTTTTTTTACATTTTTTTTGTATCCACCATTTGTGGACATGAAAGATAGTAAAAGTTATCTAAATCAAGTTTAGATATTTTGGCTGTGACACAAACAGGAACAATGGAATGAAAGTCTTTTTTGCAAATGGATGACATTTTCTGTGGATTTGTAAATTTTGGAACTAAGTTTTTCTCTTTAGTCAGAGAAATGGAGGATTGGTCTTCTCCTATTTTTGTCCACCATGTCAATAGAGCAGTAGCCTTAGTTAAATTTGGATTGACTACAACAATAGTTGAGAAAATAGTATCCAAGCATTTACCAGACCATGAAAGCATACAACCAGATTTAATTAAAAGAGCAATTGTTTTGCCTTCCCTGAACAAATTAAGGATTTATTTTCCTTGATTTTCACAATGGTGACCCCACAGAGTCACATCAATAGAGTATCCAGACATATCTTTTATTTTTGTATTACATTTTTTTATTTCAGTACCATTCATTTTTCAAATGGCACTTGTAGGATTGATAGACATAACAACTCCGATGACATCTACAAGGGAATCAATAGGAAAAGTTTCTAGACATTCAATACTTTTGATATGGTAATTATGTTTGGGAAATGTAGATTGCACACATGTTGAAGGTATGATTTTTGGAGAACTGTAGAGAACTATTTCATATGGATTGGTGGAACTAGTAAATTTGGTGTTTGCAACTTTCACACTGCCATTAGAAATCAAGTAAAGATTATTTGATTGAATAACATTATAGAATTCATCAACCAATTTATTAAAACAAGTCACATGTATTCCATATCCTTCTTTGTCTATAAAGTTGATACCAAATACTTTACCCTCTTTAGACACTTTCTTGAAACAATGGATAGCTATTTTTTGTAAGGCTCGACCCTCAATACACCAAAACTTATGGTACAGGGATAGAATTTTAATGGGAATTATGTTAGATGAAGAAGCATCTAAAATATTTTGACTGCTAGATGATGGTGTTTGTCTAGTTCCTTGTAGCATAGGTATTGGAGACCCACTAATGTCTCCATGATTTGAAACTACATACAAATTATCAATCAGGATAGCCCTGCAAGTATAAAGAAAATACATATTTAACTTAAGGCTTTATAATGGGATTTTCATAAGTACAATATAAAATAGAAAAATAACTGTCATACATGAAATTGTGGAGCATCTTGCAAGAGTATTCTTTGATGCAAACAATAGAACCTTTAACTAAAGCCTCTTCCACTACAAGTATGTTAAATTGTTTCGGTAGGAGGGAAAAATGTGTGTGCAAACCATCAGAGAGTTCGATATGGTATTTTGTACTTACAGAATGATGTTGTTCAATACAATGTATTGATATAATTTGTAAACATAGTTCCACAATAGATATACCATCTATTATTTGACCGATTTCTCCTGTTGTTAGCAAGGCCATTTTTTATTCCTAATTAATGGAAGATAATATGTTTTCAGTAATCGAAACTATTTCATAATTATTTACACTATATTCCTCATTTTCAGAATCTGAAAACAAATGTGTACAGATCATTTTTTGAGACAATTAACCTGTCCAATGTTGATACCACACAAATAACCTATTTAATGCTCACTTTACAATTGTTAACTATTATCAAATCTTTAACATTTTTTGAAAATATATCAACAATCAAGAAATATAAATTGAGAAAATATAAGAATCGTGGAAAATGAAGAACTGAAAAAAAAAAGTAATTTAATTAACCCGTGATAATAGTGCGCTCCTAATCAAGAATTCAAAATGTTTTGATGGTCACAGAGATGTATAAATTCAAATCTATATCAATGGTTTTGTAAAAGATGTCGTTGCTTCAGTAAACTATTTTTAGAACAATTCGTATATAGGTTGTGATGGTAGTGAAAGAAGGTGACCATCATGAAGAGAAAAAGAGGTGATTCTTACCAACGAAAACTTCAAACATTGAATGCAGATTAATACATATTCAACAACTGTCAGGTCTAGAAGGGAAAACTGCAAATACAATGAGGATCAGTATTAATTGATATGCAATAAATACTTGTTGTGAATCATCAAAGGGATAGAAATGTCGATGCCCAAAATTTGTTCATATTTAATCATTATTAATGGCACTGGCGTACATATTTGTAAAAGTGATTATAGAGATATAAAAGAAGTATTTAATATTTAGTTGATATGTCACTAAAATCATATGTAACCGTAATCATTTTGTACAGAATTATTTAACAAACATAAAAATATCATCTGAATCATTCTCGCAAGTACCATTTCTATTATAAAACGTCACATTTCAATTATTCAATCTCTACCTTACACCATAATTGTGAATAAAGGAACAATAATTGCAATTGTAAAAATAATCAGTTGTAGTGGGGCCGAAAGTACAATGTAATGGAAATGTATGATTCGATATAACCTGATGGTAGGCGTGAAAGCTTGATCAAAAGTTACAAACAATTTATTCTTTGCGGGATTAGGCCTTTGCGCCATGTGTCTTTCAATGATGTCAAATGTTACTGGGACTGAAGTTCATTACAACGATAAAGACATACATCTTCGCAAGCATCTAATGATCAATGTTATCCCGCAAAAAAATGATGCAAGTTTTTTAAAGATCGTGGGATCACCCTTGTCATACGCGTGTCCCAATTTGGAAGTAGGTACGCAAAGTTACGAAGTGTTAAAGAATCGTAAGATGGAAGAAGGATCAATGGTAGTCATGAAGACTTGATCAGAACTTGCAAACAATTTACTCTTTGCAGGATGACGCCTTTGCACCGCGTGTCTTTCGATGATGTCAGATGTCACTAGGACTAAAGTTCGTTACAATGATAAAGACATACATCTTCACAATCATCTAACAGTTGGCATTATCCCGTAGAAAAATGATGCAAGTTTGTTAACATTCGCAAGATCACCCCTGTCGTACACGTGTCTCGATTTGGAAATAGGTCCGAAGGGTAACGAAGTGCTAAAGAATCATGAGATGGAAGCAGGATTTATGGTAGGCGTAAAGCCTTGAATGAAAAGTGATTGAAAGATAGGCATCATGAGATCACGTTTTATGGACAAGTGTCCTATCCAGTGAAAAGTCAAGATGAACCTTGGTTTGATGCATGGTTTGAATGGAATATTCTCATTGGCCGACATGGATGTCTTCACTAGTCAATTCTATGGTAGCCGTCCAATGCGGTATGAAAGTAAAGATCAAGGGTCCAGCTTTGAAATTTGAACTAAATAGACAAAGTTCTCAGTGAATGTTGCAGTGATAGATTTAAAGATTGATGGTTTAATGGCCTATCGTGCAAACTAAATGAAAAATGTTGGCAAACAAATGTTCATTTGAAATGGCACATTAATTATTAAGAGGACTTCATTGTCAAAATAAAGTGTTGTCAGGACATTCTACCATAAGAATTATTATTTAATTCTGCATTCGTAAGTTGTTGCTGAAACCCTTTCGTACAATTTCTTTTGAAGATATTTATGCATGCGTAAACTGGGGTTTGAACCCCTGATTTGTCAAAGCCTTCCCCACAGTTACTTTTGAAGGTCTTATCACCAAAACATGGTTTACAAAAAAACAAAATGAATTTTTTTTAACAATAAATATATAATTATTTATTCAATTTTAATATAAGTATCAAGGGCAGCAAACGTTTCAATCGTCTTGCATGCCTATCAAGCACTAACAACCATTGATGTTGTTAACCCAGGTCAATGCATTTCATATAAGAAATGCCTTCGGCGTAACTAGCAATTACACCTTGGTGTGCAATGGGTACCCCGAAGATATGTAGAAGGGGAGCATAAAATTTTAATTCTTTTTCTCACTTGTCTAAGAAAATTCAATTAACGAAAATAACTATTAAAAATAGATACTAAAAATATGCACGAAGGAATGGGTTTAATTTAAAAAATTCTATAATTTATATGCAATGAAATATTATATTAAGTAATAAATATAATTATACTATATGATTAATAAACTATAATACTTATTTTTTCAATACCATATAAAATGATTTATCTAAATTATTAAGATTTTATAAAATTAGCCTTATATAATTAATTGTTGTACATATAATTTTAAATTAAAAATATTTTAATTTAAAAAAAATTTAAGCTTAATATAAAAAGTTAATTCGTTTTATTTGAACCAAAAAAATGACACATAAAATTGAAGATAACTTATATTTGAAATTATCTATTACAATATTTATTTCCTTAGTAAATGAAACTATAAAAGAGATTATTACAATACAATATATTTTCAACACATGGTGCATTATAAAAAATTTAAATAAAATTGCCATCAACATAGATCCAAATAACACCACTTTGAGAGAGATGTTAAAGTTGTATTTCAAATTCTAATAGGAACTTTTCCAATCTATACCTTAATCCATGTCGTAATGAAAGGGTGTAAATATACAATTTATTAATTTATAATTGATCATATTTTTCACATATAAAACACAAGTAAAATATATTTAAAAAAAAGTATCTACATATTTTCATTTGATTGTATTTTTTTAGTGTATTATGTTCAAATTTTATAATGAAGTAAAACAAAAGTAAATCAATAAATATATTATAATCTAGTAATGAAAACAGTGCGATCATATAATTATAATTTTTAAATCAGTATCAAAACTTTCCAAACACAACCACTCCGCCCAATAGAAAGAGTTTTGGCACGGACATTTATTTTCTTCATTACCATAGGTTTTTTTATCAAATAATTTTTCTTTTTAAAGATAACATCACACTTTGTTCAACAATTATGCTACATAAAAGGGAATTTTTTTTCTTAAAAAATTGATAATTCTCCTACGATCAAGGTCATAAATCGTTGGAATACACACATTAAAGATAACCTAGTACAATCAAACTTCTTAAACTGCAGAGCTAACCTGGGTTTATTGCGAGTTAATACGATCCAAAAGCATGAGTAAATATGTGATACTCTATGCAGTCACGTTCACCAAAAACTATGCAGTCGCATTCACATTTATGAAATCATGCTTTTAAAAAAGTTTCCTTCAAATGCAGATGATTCAGATCAGTTTAATCATCTTGCTCGCCGCTTGTGCATCGTGGACCCTAGATTTTTTTAATCAGGTCCTTCTCTTTCATATAAGAACCCCTTCGGGGTAAAAATATTTTTTAAATGTGTTCATACAGCAAACAAAATGGTGAACTAAACTAATATAAAATAGCTCTAATGTTGTTGATATATTTATTTAAAGCATTATATTAATTTTAAACTATATGATCATTTTTGCAATTTTAAAGTGTTCATGGAAGACTTAAGGAAAAAGGTAAGAAGAATGATAGGCGTAATAAATCTAAATATAGAGGGAGATCCAAATATCTTGGAAAGTTAAAAGTTATTTGTGAGAATTGCGGTAAGTCTAGACACATTTGTAAGGATTGCAAAAAAGAAAAAGAAAAAATTTGATTATGATTTTGAGATCAAGGAGGATGGCGATGCATTTATTACAACTTTGGCCACTCATGCAGGTAATGATGCATGGTTAATTGACTCAAGTGCATCTTTTCATATGACCTCTAAAAAATATTGGTTTTCTGAATATGAAGAATTTGATAGTGATAAAGGTGTACTTGGGTGATGAATCTCATTTAGATGTTGTTGGTCAAGGTAAAGTTAGAATCAAGTTTCCTAATGGTATAATAACAAAGATTAATGGTGTGTTGCATATTTATAACAAAACTAATAGTTCAAGTATGCATATAGTCTTTTTTGATGTAGGATGCCAAATGGTGAGAGGTGCTATGGTAATTGTTGGAGGTTTTAATTATAAACATGAGGTCTCAATAATTAGGTGTCAGATTTGGAAAATAGTACAAGCTGGAGGCAAAGGGTAAGTGCTCAAATATGGGAGACCAAAAAGTTACCACTAAACTTTTTTGGTCCCCAATGCAAAAATGATGCCTTTACACCAACATGAAACACACCCTATATGGCATGCACCATATGTTATGCATACAAGAAACATATCCTTTCTCTATCAGTCTCTCTCTCAAACTCTAAACTTTGACCCCTAAACCTTAAATCCTATAACAATTTTCCTTAAACCATCACCCCCATCTCTTTCTTAAACCCTAAACCCCATTTCCCTCTCTCCTCCTCTCTCTCTATCCATATATGCACTCAAATCCCTAAGCCGTCAACCCTAAGTCCTAAGCCCTAAACTAGTCCCTAAACCCTAAATCCTCTCCCATGTTTCTCTATCTAAAGCCTAAATCCTAAGCCCTAAACCCTCTCCCCGATCTCTCTCTAAGCTCAAAAACCTAAGCCCTCAACCCTAAACCATAAGCCCCCTTTCTCTCTAAATCGTAAACCCTATATACTAGTCCCTGATCCCTCTCTCTTACTCTCAACCATAAACCCTCTTTCCCTCTCATCCTCTCACTCTATCCCTCTCTAGACGAAAATCCCTATGCCCTCAATCCTAAAACCAAAGCCCTAAATACTATATCCTAAGCACTAAGCCCTAAAATCTCTCTCTCTCTCTCTCTCTCTCTCTCTCTCTCAAGGGTTGACAATAAGGTTTGGCCCCCCCTAAAGATGATCCTGCATCTTTACTACCTGCAAGAAAAGGGTTTTAGTCTCATCTTGAGTTGTCCCATACAATTATCAAACCGTATGAAATGTTCTCTCATCTAGATTTATTGCTCTCTTAAATTAATATAAAATATGTCAAGACAATATTGAACAAAATTTTACAAGTGCATCCAATTATCTCTTAAATAAAAATGACACTCCCTTACAATTTTTATATCATCTTTTGTACTATCATGTGTACATATCTATAAACAATATGAACAAACATAGCCACTTCCATTGAATTGTAGTATTTCTCTTGAATTTCCTCTTGTGGAGAAAGAGTATAGTTTTCTACAATGTCAACCACCAATAGTATAGTACCAATTGGAAATGTATTTTTACATGTGATAAAATGACCATCAAGCCATCTAGCATATTGAAAGTGTTTCACGTATTTTAGAACAATCTTAATCTTGAATTCTGATGTGAATGCATGTACACTAAGCTTTTATGTGATTAATTTGCACCGCTTTACAATTTACTCATCTTTTAATAGATACTCAAAATTCTAAATTATTTTAACATCTACTAATTGTCCAAAATCATTTTCACCACTTTCATGCATATATTCTCCTAATAATAAAAATTCCAGCAACTAGTGCATTGTCTAGAAATACATGAACTTAAAAATAACAATTACCCGTTAGATCTTTCACAAAATAAACCTGCTACAAACTCCTTGATTATTTTAGGTGGCATATTAATACCACAATCATGTATAATCATGTTAGCATGTAAAGTACAATGTATATATCAAAAAACATCATAGTAATAATGAAATTGAACTTGTGTTTTACAACAAGATATTTATTTCTTATTAATTTTCACATACCAAGGTTTAAATTTTTCAAAGGATCTTTGACTAAGGGTAATATTTCCAAGTAACACAACCTCATCTAAATTTTTTCTATAAAATTCAATTTAGGTTGGTCTAATATGTGTTTTGGATGAGGACCATGAATTTTAGAGCCTCCTCTTAATTTCAAAACATCTCTAGCATTAGATGATACCCTTGTATTATTGTGCTAATATTTTTCAACCAAAGATTTGATTTCAGGATTCAATTTTATATCAGATCTTTGGAGTCTACCAATAAAACCCCAAAATAGGTTGATTGGATCATTTTTAATACTTAATCTTCTCTTTGTTTCTCTTACCAATATTTTAGGATAAATGTTTAAAATTCTACTAATGTTTTTTACCATTCTTTTATCCTTGATGTTTTTTTATTGAGTATAGCAATTGTTATAGCTTGTCTTGTTGCATTCCTATCTTTATATCGACTCTTTTCCAATAGACTCAATGACACTAGAAACAATAGATAGAACATGTTTAACTGATGCATCTTTTTTATTTTGTTTCACATAAATGCCTAACATTTTTATTACTTTTCTCATTTTCCACTTTCTCATCGATGAAATAACAAGTTGACATAGAAATGCTATTTTTTTCAATAAAAATTATGTGTACATATTTTATTGGCATAGTTTCTTATCTGTCTCCAAGATATCTTACTAGAAAGACAATCCAAAACATTACTTTTAGTTTTCAAAAAGTACTTTTCATTATCAACATAATTAGAATTTTCAGTTATATCTTGTTGAAAAGGATTCTCATTTTCATCCAAGGGAGGATTTTCATTTTCAACAACATAAGGATTTTCATTTTCAACAAGAGGAGGATTTTCATTTGCACCAACAAAAGGATATTCATCTTAAACAACGTGGGGAGGATTTTCATTTTCATGATCTCTTTGAAGAACTATGTTAGGAATTGAGTCAATTTCAACACTAGTATATGCTTGTAATAAATCTCCATAAAGGGTATCATCTATAATCACAGTTTCTACATCATTCAAAGGTGGATTTAAAGATGTATCTGGAATAGTGTCAATTGTCACATTTTATACATCATTGTTACATCAACATCAACATCAACATCAAAAGGTGGATTCAAAGACTAACTTGTATTACTAGCTATAATCGTATTGTATTTTTTATTCACCTTTTTCACATTTGTATCCTCTACATCCATCATATCCTCCATGGTATCTTTAGTGTTTGTCTCTACAATTGTTGTGGATCCATGTGCTTCATTATTATTCATTTTTCACATCCTCATTCTTCTATCTATTTGACATTTGGCCTGTTTCTCTTTCTCCACTTGGATTTCCTCATGGGTCATAACCCTCCTTTCCTTCCTCTCCTGACGTTGTTTAGATCCCATAATTAACAATTGAAATCAATCATAACAATATCTTGAATAGTTGAGTCCTTCCAAAATACTCCAAGATACTCCAATGATTGATTCCTTCCAATACTGAGTAGAATATTACATAAACAAGACAAAAAGCAAAAAATATATATAGAATTGGTTGATGTCGGCTGTACTAGAAGGTACATTTATTGTTGTAGTAGAAGCTTGCAATAAATTTTTTTAAAGAATTGTAAAAAAATGGAACACAAACCCCATTTATGAAATGGGGTCGCATTCCATTTTCAAAATGTGACCCTAATTATAAGCACTACCTCATTCTTCTTTTTTGAAATTTACAATTTATAGAAAAAGGAATGGGGCCACATTCCATGAATGGGATCACGTAAAGCAAAAATGACCCTGTTCCATAAAATTTGAAATATTACCCCCAAAATTTCTTTGGGTTTAGCTTTGGAAAAAATTTTGGTCAACCAAACCCTAGGTTTGGATCTGGTTTGACCTGAAACTTGGAGCTCATCTGAATTTGTAGATAAAATATGCACTTTGGCCAAGTATTAGAATGCATTTTTTGTATAATATTTTGACAGAAAAAACCCATTATAGATCAGACTATTTAGATTCCAAATATGTAATTTATTTTTGAATTTGATTAATTTTTCCATTTTTCAATCAATTTCTAACAGGGGCAGAAATTGGAGATGACAGGCTATGTTCTTATTTTAATAACTTTTTTATTTGAAAGTTTCTTGAAAAAACTTTAAATGACATCAAACTAAAGATAATTCTATAGACTAAAAATAAAAATTTAGGTCAAATTATGCTTGCCATAAACAACATGTTTTTAAAACAACAATTATGCCCAATAAAAAATTAATAAAAAACATTATTCAATAAAAAAATATAAAAAATATTGTCATCAATCTTGACTTTGTTATATACCATTTCCCAAAAGTATTCAGAGAAATAGTTTCATTTAGGTCAAATTATGCTTGTCATTCACCGGCATAGTATGGTCCTAAAAAGGTGACTTTTAAAATGCGGTTTTTAGTAAAGCCTATTGAAAATAGAATTGTATCATCTAGGTATTCGAATAAATTACATATTTAGAAAGTAGACTTCGAGTACTACAATTTTTATTACTGACATTTTTTGAGATTCAATTTCTAAGTTCTTCAAATTTAGGTCAAACAAGATGAACTAAGTTAAAAAATAGGAAAAACAGTTCCACTTTTTGGCCAAAAAGTGGACTCAACTTCTTCCTGGCACCTGAATAGAAACATAGTAGAAATTGAAAGGTTATTTTGACCTCCTCTTTAAAATATGTCCATTGTAAATTCTCTCCTTCACGTATGTGGAGTTGGCACAAGTTCCAAAGTATCAACTCATCCTTAAGCTACTACATCCTAAAACTATAAATCTCCATAGGTAAGGATGAATGGTCATATTGTGAATGATATTTATGCCTCATATTTTGACCATTGATTACTTGTAATTGATCTACAATTATCATACAATACTTTTATTGCTTACATATTCACCTTAAATATGCATATATAACTTTTAGAATCACCACATTAAAACAATGACATCATATCTTTGCCCATTATTTTATGGATCATAAATTTCTATGAAGAGTGTATCATTCATTAGGTTACAAAATCATAGTTTACCAGGACAAATAAAACATTGAAATGACAAAATGGATACAATAACAAATGACCAAAAATATTCAATAATCCCTTCGAGCAAATGATTCTTACAATGAATTAAAATGTTGAATTATTTATCAAATTATTTCAAGGTAATCATATTGATAAATTTGACAAACAGAAATCTGTATGCTTAAAGTATGTCATAATTCATCACATAAAAGTTTCTCTAATTAAGATATTTACTTACATACATCAAATCTAAACTTGGTACCTCTTTGAGATTTACATTACGTATTATTATGTGGGCAAATATGCATACAAGCTCATTGAAACCTTAGAAAATCCTCAATAGTTGAAGTAACTTGAAAACACAAATATATCAAACCTTTTGAATGATAAATAGACCAATATATATCACATTTTATAGGGGAACATGTCTAGCTGCGACCTATGTTCCAATTACCATTAATAGGATTTCACTAATTAAAAGCCTGCTAAAAATCAACTAATAGGTTAATAGCTACCCATTAGTATACCTAGTAACTGGAAAAAGGGCTAGTAAATAGACCAATTGTGCAATGTTACTAGTACCAATAATGCACAATTATTGGGCCATTTGTGCATAAGTATTGGATCAATTGTGCAAATTTTGTGGTGTTCAAAGTGAATAGTTAACAAGACCATAGGGAATATTTATGTCATGTCAACTCAAAATGACATAGGGAATATTTATGTTATGTCAACTCAAAATGACCACTTTTTTTAACCCTTGCATGCATAACAAATCCCTCAATATTTTTCATAACTACTAAAACCCCAAAACAATACCTAGAAGTACTTAAGTCGCATATAAAGACAAAAAATCATCAACATCTGGTGCACTATTTAAGAACTTAGAGTGTGATAATTTAATTGTAATTCTTGTACTCATATCCTTCTCCTATTGTTTTGATTAAGTAAAAATAGGTTTTGAAAGGACCCGAAACATTGTACATAAAAACTCAAAAGATATAGCAATATAAGGCTCAGATACAACAGTGGAGACCACAAAAATAGCAGAGGGAATAACCACCAGAAAACCCCCACCAATGAACCTTACAATTTAGATTTAGAGCCACTCTTGTAGGACCTAAGATTCATATCCAAAGGAGGAACAAAAGGCTTTGGTTTCTTTCCTTTCACAGTTGTCCAACCGTCCTCCAATTTGGTAGCATCATTCAACCAAACCCTTGAAGAAATAGAAGAATGGATGACCAAAGAATCAGCCCCCAACATCACATTCCCCCTAGGAGAAACCAGAAAGGGCAAACCTACAGCAGTAGAAGACTGGACAGCAAGTTCAACATTCTAGACAGCAATAGCCTCCATAGTAGAAATAGTCTGGACAACAGTAGCAATCTGGGCAACAGAGACAGTAGCAGACTGGATAGCCAAGTCAGCAGTCTGGACAAAAACCAATGAAGGAACCTCCTGGGAAGATCCCGCAACCGGCTCACTAACCTCTGCTGAATATTTATTCATTGTATAATGTTCAGTAGCGACACCTGACCACCAAGAAGGTGATCGTTTTGATTTCACCTTCATGGAAGAGCACCGGGCAGCCACATGGCCAGTCAAGTGTCAATTCCTGCAGCGGAAGGGAATACCCTCATAATCCAAAATCTGTATCCAAGAGCCCCTCAAGGAGGCCAAGCAAATCTTCTTAGGGAGGCCCTTAGAAACATCCATCTCAACAAGGATACGAGCAAAAGTTGAATGTAAAATATCGGAAGTATTTGAATCCACAATCTAGAAATCCCCAAGAGCATTCCCCACAGATTCCAAGACCGGATCCAACCAGAGATGCATGGGAATATTCGGAAGCCTAACGCAAATTGGAATCTTGTTAAAGGATTCAAAGCGCGGGTTGAAATCCTTATGCCAAGGTTTGGCCATAAGGGGGAAACGGTCATCCCAGGAGAAGCTATACTCACACAAGATAGTATTCCTATCTTCAGGATTATTAAATTTGACAATGAAAAAAGCCCTTGTAGCTGGGTAAATCTGAACATTTTCGGATAATATTGGCTCCCACTGATTGGTAATCCAAGCATGAAGAGCAGACAAAGAAGGCCAAACCCCCCTAAATCAAAATATAGCAGCATTCGAGGAGAAAATCTTTGCAGTTTCATAAATTTTATCAACAATATCAGAATCTAACTGTATCTGAATAGGCCTACTCACAATCACAGGGGAAGCCACCCGGGGCCTCAAAGTCCCTGAAGAACGAGCAGGAGCACTCCCATGGAGGCAAGCCTCAAAGGTGGCAACATCAACAGAGCCAAGGGCACCAGCATAGGACACTGTCGCCGCCCTGCCATCATGAGCAATAGTAGAACCAATAGCAAACCCAATCGGCAGAGCCTGAGACGCAGGGTCAGGGGCCACCGCACGAAAATGGGAGACATCGATGGAAGTTTGAAAACTGGGAGAGCGAGAGCGTGTCATGAGCGGGAGTATTTTTTATATCCTTCACCTATTGTTGATATAATTTATATTTTGAATTTCTCATTCAAGAGGAGTCTTTTCCTTTCCTAGTTTAAAGAAAAAGTGGCCTCTAAATATCTTCTTTTGATCCCTCATTTCCCTACATATCGATATGTATGAAATTGTGCATGCCTAAAAATATCCCTTGACACCTTTGTTAATTAAATTAAATTAAATTAATACCTCCTTTGACCTTGTAGTTAATTTAATTAATTAATTATATTCATTATATTCATCTATGTATTTAATTAAATTTATTTAATTAAATACATTCATTTCCCCTAAGGCATTAAATCTTATTTAAATGCATCCCTTTTAATATATTAAATCTCATTTAATATATTTTCCCTCATCATCCCCTTTTTGAATAAATTTAGTTCATTTAAATCCTCCATATTATCCACTTTCTTCTAAACTTTGATTTAAAGTAAATCTAATTTAATCTAAATCCTAAACCCAACCTAAAGCATAACCAACTCCCATCACCCTCATCTAAAAAACCTACCTTTTTGCATTAATCCTAGATTAATTAGCTAATCTCGATGATTCCTAAAATAATTAGGTGTGAGCAACCTTTTCCAAGGTGGCCAACCACCTTCCTTAACTTCTCCAACCACATTATTACAACTTTGTCTCCCATTTCCTCTTTCAAAGTTGCTCACACATGTTTGAGAAACCTTGAGCCATTCCCCTTTGTACAAAATCCTTTAACCTTAAATGCTTCACCCTTTTCAAGGTTGCTCACACATGTCTAAGAAACTTTAACTTTTGCATGACCATCCTCTTTGTCCATGTGTTTCTTATGTGGCCTCCACATAGGCTCCACCTCATCCAAGCCCTCACATTCCCGCTAAAAAATTTTAAATACAGGCAACAACTAAGCTCCCTACAAAACACACCAAAGATTAAGAAAAAGTCAAACTTTTTTTTTTCCAAATTCATGAAAACACAACGATTTGTTTGCAATTTTTTGTGGTTTTCAACCACAAAATATGTAAATCTTGAAGAACATAAGGTGAAAATTTCACAAAAATATGTTGTGTTTTCCATTTTTTGAAATTAGGTCAATGGTACATTTTGTATGGAGCTTAGTTGTGTCCATAAATAGGAGCCTCTTCTCAAGCATTCCATCCATCATTTGCATTATAAAGTTATCATGTTACTTTGAATTCAAACATCTCTAGAGTTTTTCTTGTTAGAGATATTAGCATGTTAGTTTTGAATATCTTATCATAATCTTAGCATGTTATAGCATTTTGAATCATCATAGCTTTCATATCATCTTAGTTTTAATCTTGCATTCATACTCATCTTCATCTCATTTGATCAAATGATTCATCGAGTTCCTCATACTTACTTGAATCTTGTTTGGTCTCCATTACATGCATTTTAGCTTCATTTGAATCTTTAGCAAGCTTGCATCGATTTTAGGATTTCACATTGTGTTAGGAGAGCATACCCATATTCTCCCAAAGAACAAATCAAACAAGTCTTAGATGCACTTATTTTGGTTCATCAGAAATTAGGCAATGGCTAAAGGTGTGAGGATTTGCACCTCGTTCCCCACACTTTTAGCCATTGCCATACCCATACCATGCATGCCATACCATGCGACCTGTTTGTCGTGCCTACAGAAGTAAATCCTAATCACATCAGCCATCCCAGTCAATCAAATCACATTTGCCAGTGTCGAAGTTATTTTTCGTGCATTATGTGCTGCGAAAGTCAAAGTGCGGGGAACGAGGTGCAAATCCTCGCACCTTTAGGTGTCCGTTGATGCATCAACTGGGAAAGTTGGTGGGAAAGTTAGGGTAAAACATTATTATGTCGTATGTACCAAAATATATGTGCGTATATTTTTTGAGATTTCGGCGTGATCTGAATTTATTTTTGGATTCAATACTTCAACTATATTTGCCTTGGTTCCTCAAACCATTTTGCAATTTTTGTGCTTTGCAACTGTGATTTAAAGCACTGGTTCATCGTGAAGTTTCAGCAGTGAGCACTAGTTCATCAGGAAGTTTCAGCAGCAAGCACTGGTTCATCATTTTTTGAAAGTTGCAGCAGTGACCAAGAGGTAGGTGGTCTATCACGTAATGTGAAATCTTCTATCAGAATTCTTGCTGCTTGCATAAATGAATAATCAACAGGTATTAAAAATGGTCATATTTGCAAGAATGACACTGTTTTCTAAAGGTTTTGTTTAGAATTGATGGATTATTGTAACAATAGCATGTAAGCTCGACCCTTTCTATTCAATTGAAATGCCAAACAAAATGGAATAGGAATAACACTTGATATTATTAGAAGAAAATGGGTTGTTTGACAAAAGGCATAGTGCTACTCCTCTTATGGATAGATGGGACTAGGACCGATATAATGCCATAAGTAGCTGGTAAGAATCACCCATATATTAGGAAAACTATAATAACAACGGCAAAATTTAGGCCCTGATTTTCTTTGATCCTGCAAGTTTCTAATAGCAAACTATAAACAAGTAAAATAGAGTCCAGCAGCAAATAATCACCATAGAATCATAGTCCAGTAGAATTAAAAAGTTTTTTAATTATTTTATATTAAGTTACATGCATGTTCTATCATTCGTCACTTATATATATATATAGAAAATTAATGTATAATTATTTTCTAACAAATCAAATTATTTGAAATTTCAAATGAATATATTTTCATTACTTGAAATCAATAATATAATTAATAAAGTAGTTAAATTAAATACACAATATAAAATATAAATTAATATTAAATATATTATATAATTAAATATACGATATATAATATAATTTTTAATATATTAAATTTCTATTTTATATAATAGAATTTCAATGTTATATTTACAACCAAAAAAATTTCACAACCAAAAAGTATATAATTCCATAATCATATTATTACATATTTTTCTTTTCTTTTATGCAACTAAATGGTAAAATAAAATATATATCTTACCTAGAAGACAATTAGTTTTTTTTCGAAACTTCTCTTACATATTTTAAGTTTTAGCTTAGGATTTAGCTATTTTAAGTTTTCGCAAGACAAAAAATCATTAAGAAGTTCTCAAGTTGATTACCATAACCTTTTAGAAAAACCCACACACCCATATTATTTATAATTTATTTTGTGAGTAAACTATGTTCCCTTAATTTAAATAGTTTTATATTTACAATTGAAAAATAAATATTGGAAATACATTAGGTAATTAATCAAAAAAAAATATTTAATGTATAGTTAAACTAACTCACTCAACTCACACTCCTAAAAAAATTTAAATTCACCATGATGAACAATTTATAGTGACCTTAAACATGACTAGCATTATTTGACTTATGTGAGAAATTGTATTTGAAAGAGGGCGTGATGCAAATTAAACCTAGCACTAGGTCATAAAGCCAACATAGCACTATAAACATGATTTTATGTACAACATTTCATGATATAATCAAGAAGTTTTTAAATCAAAACCAACTCAAATCTCTAATAATATATCATTAATAAATTAATATATAATATAAATTAAATACACTATATAATATAAATTAATATTAAAAATATTATATAATTAAATATATGATATATAATATAATTTCTAATATATTAAATTTCTATTATATATAATAGAAATTCAATGTTATATTTACAACCAAAAAAACTTTTACAACCAAAAAGTATATAATTCCATAATCATATTATTACATATTTTTCTTTTCTTTTATGCAACGTCTAAATGGTAAAGTAAAATGTATATCTTTTTTTTTTTTAAAGCAAAAGTGGTGTAACCACCATATTTTATTAATCTGGTTCAATAACTCCCCCGTGGAAGAACCAGTAAGAAACCCCGGGATCATAGTTATATACATGCATATATCCGAGGATATATAAATACATAAATATTACATATTTCGAGCAATATGTCAATATTTCTAATCCAGTTTTAGATCATACTCCAAAAAGCCTTCAAAAGTGCCCTATTGACGGCAACATGCATAGTATGTCGATTGTGTGAATTTTTCCTATGACAACAACATTTTATACATCTAACCACCACCAAACTCCAAACCAGTCGGATGTGTATTAAGGTCGGGGACCCGCAAAAGAGCTCGGGGGCTACCAGAGAAGACACAGGGAAGATGTGGATTTGGCAGCTCCATGATGTCTAACACAACATTAACCTGAATGCTGACTTTGTTTGCCGAGTGAAACCCCAAACGCCTCTTCGACAATCGAAGTGCATTTTCTGAAAATTGAGCATCTTGCGAACCGCAGGCTTTCTCAATGCCTTGTCGCATGATCACAGGGCTTCTCTCTCCTCTCTTGCGATCATGCGACCACACTCCTTTCTGCCTCTCTGCATTAACTGCCCCTACTTCTGTCCACCTTCTGCACCTACCACCGGCTATGCCTCGTGCCTTGTCACATGATCGCATGGCTTCATTCCCACCCATGCGATCATGCGACCTCTCTACTTGCCCAACTCTTTATGAACCGCAACTACCGATTTAAATGCGACTGCCTAAAGCTTGCCCAGTTTTATTTTCTATATGTGAACCTACGATAATGTTGTGTGGGGCCCTCTCCTTTCACCTTTTCACATGATCGTATAACCCTTATTTGGTTTATGCGATCATGCAACAACCTCAAATATTTTGCACTGGCTAATGTTTTTGGCCAGGCTCTTTTTCCTTATGCGATAACTTTTGCTAATGTTCCAAAGTGCGTGGGACCCCTCTATTGCTCTTGTCGCATGATCGCATGAGCATTATTTTCTTCATGCGATCATGCGACCAGCCCATTTTTCATCCGCCAACTACTGTATTAAATGCAATACATTTTATATTCCTTTTTCTCTGAGATTTCTCTCATTCGGATGTAATCCAGGGCATTTCGAGAACGTTCTATAGGAAGAATATTTTGTAAACAAAAGGAATGTTTTGTAGTTCAGTCATATACAGAAATATAGATGATATTCTGGGCATTGGCAGCTCTGGGCACAGTCTGTAAATCAAAAAATTTGGCATTAATATATACTCTGTTTACTCTGATCTGTTATCCAGCATTGTAATGTGTGTATCTTCCTCCATCAAATTTCTCTCTTCCCCAACAACCAGTTGAATTGCATCCCTTATTGCTTGTGACTGGCATATAAACATTGATGAAAATGAGCCCTCATCGATGTGAGATGGCAGAGCCTCTTCCAAAAGTTCCAATCACATCCTAACTCTGTAATTTTTGGGCATGACTTCATGGTGATAGCAGGCACACTGTCTGCATTACATCACCTGACTAACTCGCAAATCCATTGGCTCCCAGCTTGTAACTCAACAATGAGTGATGGATATGATCAAAAGTCCACATATTTGTAGCTGTAATAAATTGCCAAGTACAGCCAAAATAAAATCCGGATATCCCAAGTGTGAGCGAAATTATGCATAAGTTTCAATGTCATTTTTGGAACTTGGGATTCTGCCAATAGTACACTGATTAAACTTTCACAACCACAAACACATGTGTGCCAATGAACTTGCAGATGGGGAAATAGATATGCATCTGTTAAAGAACAAACTTCACATCCGGACATTTGAGGCATCAACTGCACATGACACTATTTCTCAACTATAGATTTCCTTCAACTTGGCATCATGATTAATAATTGAATCATCATTAATAGCCACCAATTCATACCCATCACAACTTTTGTTTTCCAGATGGTCTGCTAGTCTATTACCCTCTCTAAGTGTGTGAGAGATCTGAACTTCTTGAAATGAATCCAGTAACAGCCAAATCTACTGAAGGATGTATGATAGTTTCCAGTTATGGGATATTCTGCTTATACATGCTGATATAATCACTATTGAATCTCCCTCTATTTGAATCTATCGGAAGCCTCCATTTTTTGCTAATATTAGACCTTCTAATAATGCCTTGGCCTCAACCATATTGTTTGTGCCATCAGGAAGCGTGCAACATTTTACTGCTAGTAATATTCCTTGAAAATTCTGGATACAAATTCCCACCCCTGATTTACCTAGATTCCCTCTTGAGGAGCCATCAAAGTTAATCTTGCTAAACCCTTTGGATGGCGGCATCCACTTAATCCCTTCTCTGTCTAGCATTTTGTTTGGTTTTGGTTGATAACACCAACCAAAGGGAGCATGTATTTGTTTCCACTCTCACAATATAAACGAGTCCCATGATGTCATAATTAGATTATGTTTAAGCTTATTATGACTAGCATTAACTAGTTCTGATATCGATCTTTCTATTTGAGCTATGACCACTTGGATTGTCAAAAATTGTCTGTGAAAGATTCTTTTATTTCTCTCCCACCAAATTGCCCAAACCACTATTGCTAGAGTGCACTTCCAAATTGCTAAAAAAAGGGAGGATGAATATAGTTGTGGCCATGAGTCAAACAGGTCCCTTAGCTTGCATGGAAGAGGAGTTGGATATTGTAACTTTCTAAGGACAAAATGCCAGCATTCTTGAGCAAATTCACATTTTAAGAATAGGTGGTTTGTGTCTTCTTGATGATTATCACAATGCAGACAATTAAAAGGCTGAGCTATATTAAGTCTCTGAAGCCACTCGCTTGTTAATGCCCTATTATTCAAAGCTAGCCAAGAAAAGCATCCTGCTTTTGGTAATGTTAGATTATTCCAGTAGAAGGAATAAGCACGGGATGGTTTCTTGGTTGCATCTCTCTGCTAAATAAGTTTATATCCATCCTTAATATTAAAATTCCCATCTGCCCCCGGTGCCCAAATCAAATTATCCTCCAAGTTTGATAAGTAGATCAGTCTTTGAGACAATATTTTCTGAAATAATTGAATTTTTTGTGGTGAGAGAGGTAGCTCTTGGGGGTCTTTCCAAATTACTTTCCTTGAGTGCAAGCATATAGCAGATACATATCCAATTAAGTGAATACCCCAAACATTTTCTGCTACAGAGATAATATCCTCCATTCCAATGTCATTTTTACTAATCAAAGGTGGTGCCCCACTCCATGAGTCACGCCAAAACTTGACTAATTGACCATTATTGACTTCCCATGTAATATACTTGCATATTAAATCTCTGGAAGAGATCATGAAGTCCCAAATGGCTGACCCTTTAGGGGGGTCAGATACCGATATAATTCTTGCCAGGTTAGAATCATCTAAGTACTTGGCTTGCATAATTTGGCACCAAATATTATGTGGCTTAGAATACATTTTCCATACTAATTTGCCCCCAAATACTATGTTCCACTTTTGTAGATCATGAATCCCTACCCCACCCAGCTACTTAACTTGTGCCAATTTCTCTATCGAGACTAAAGGGATTTCTTTACTCCATTCATGTTCCCAGTCCATATAAAATCTCTAATCAGTTCATTTTTTGAATGACCGACATAGGAGCCTTAAGGACTGATAAGTAATAATTGGGGATTGCTGAGAGAACTATTTTGATTAAAAGTGTTCTACCTGAGAGAGACAGCCACCTTGCTTTCCATGCAACCATCCTGGCTTTAATCCTTTCGATGATTGGTGTCCAATAACTAATTTTATTTGCCCCCGTGAAAAATGGTATACCAAGGTAGACTAATGCAAGGAAATCCACTGAAAATCCAAGAAGGTTAACAATTTTATTAGATACAATTTGATTTGTGTTAAACAGATATATCTTGGATTTGAGAGGATTAACTCTCTGATTTGATGCTATAGTATATAGGTCCAAGGTTTCTTTGATTTTCCTGGCCTCCTTGATGTTTGATGTACCAAATAATAATGTATCATCAGCGAAAAGTGAGTGAGTCACTGAAATATTTGTTTGACCAATTTGCACACCCAGCCACTTGCTTGACGCTTTCTTCCAAAGTATGAACCTACTAAATGTCTCTGCCATTAAAATGAATAAGACTAGTGATAAAGGATCCCCCTGCCTAACTCCTTGTGTAGATGAAAAATAACCCACCGGAACACCATTTATCAAAACTGAAAAAGATGCACCCAAAACACAAGCTTTTACCCATTTACACCAACTTCTTGAAAATCTAAATTTTTGTAGGACCTTAATGAGGAAATCCCAGCTAACTCTGTCATATGCTTTCATCATGTCCAGTTTAATAATGAAATGTGTTGATTTACTATTGTGGATAGAATGAAGAACTTCATGAGCCACTAGAGCTCCTTCCACTGTCTCTCTACCTGGAATGAAGCTCCCTTGTGGATGCGAGACAATCTTAGGGATAAGGTACTGCATCCTTAAATAAATAGCCTTTGTGATGATTTTATAGATAGTATTGCATAGGGATATCGGTCAGAAGTCTGCAAATGTCTTTGGATTTTGCACTTTTGGAATAATGGCTATATTAGTGGTATTGTATTTTTTCAACATGGTCTTACTGGTCCTTGATTCTTCTATAACATCCAGTAATTCCCATCTAATCCAGTCCCAGCATACTTGAAAGAATAGAGCAGTAAAGCCATCTGGGCCTGGGGCTTTGTCTGGAGGCAAGGAAAAGACCACTTCTTTTAACTCCTGAATGGTAAATGGAGCCATGAGTTTTAAATTTTCCACTGTTGAGATCATGTTGGGGATTGCCTCTAGCAGTTTCTCCATTGGAGGTGGCAGTGGACAGGTAATGGCAGTAGGGGCTAACAAATTTTGAAAAAATCTGACCCCTTCATGTTGTATGCTTTGAGGTTCTGACAATAAGATGCCATTGTCAGCTTTGGTTATAGAGAGAATACGATTGCTCGCTGTTTTTAGTTTAGCTAACGCATGAAAGTATTTTGTATTTCTATCCCACTCTTTTAGCCAAAGTTCTCTTGACTTCTGCCTCTAGTATTCCTCTTCTCTACTGCATATTTTCTCCCACTCCTGTACTAGACTTTTCTGAGTAGCGAAGGAGTCATTATTCATCCCTTTTTTTATAATAGTGTTATATATGTCCTCTAATTTAGCCTTGAATGTTTCTTTCTCTTTAAAAATATTCTTAAATATCATCTCATTCCATTTCTTGATCCACTGTTTGGTGAGCTTCATCTTGTGTGCAAACTGGTAAAATTTAGTTCCATCTATCGCGGGCACTGAATTCCAACAATGCTTAAGTGAATTCAAAAAACTTGGGTGGTGTAACCACATTCTTTCAAACTTGAATGATGGTCTATGTTGGAAATCTTGTTTTGTTACTGTCGTGTACAAATGCAGACAAATTAGGAAATGATCTGAACCTGGTTGTGGTAGAATTTCTAAGTGAAATGTAACATTGCCTAATTTCCAGCATTGGGAGAAGAGAAATCTGTCTAATCTGATCACTATTTGAGAGAAGTCTGCCCTTTTCTTGGTCCATGTAAATGACCCATTTGATGGCACATCATCCATTAGGCCATTATCTTCAACAAAATTTGCAAAGTGTTGAATTGTCCTCATTAGTGGACAAATTCCACCCATTTTTTCTGATAGTTTTAAAATGGCATTAAAATCCCCCCCCCCCCCCCCATTATGACATGCGTGTCTGATTGAAGTTGTAAAAAATGAGTAATCTTTGACCACAATCTCAATTTGTCTTGGGTTGCTGTGGGCCCGTAAACATTAAACAATAATATTTTAGTATCAAAACATTCCAATCTGATGGCTTGCCAATTATCTTTCATCTCAATAATTTGGACTTGAAAAAGATTAGTATCCCAGATGATAGCCAGCCCACCTGATGCACCTATCGCTGGACTATGAACAACATTCCATTTTGTCCATTTCCCAATAGTTTTGTTAAAAACCTCATCTGACATCTTTGTTTCTTGAAGTAGTATAATATCCACTTTTATAGAATCAATTTCTAGCTTGATTCTATTTCTTTTGTCAGAGGCATTGAGTCCTCTGACATTCCAAGATGCTATCTTTATTGCTGACAAGGAGAACCTTTTGTTCTCCTCGTCAATCTTTTGGAAGGTGTGAACTTCCCATCCAGTGTTGATTGAATTCCAGCTTCAATTTCTTCTTTGACTATAGTACTTTTGGGCTTTCTACCTCTTTTTTTGGTGAAGCCTTGGCTTGTGCTTGATGTAATGGTGATTGCTCAATTGATAGTGACATATTAGGGTCAAGAGCCATAGGACCTGCTCCTACAACACAAGTGGTATTGTTTGGGCCATCACATATTTCCTGATTAGTCCCATCAATAGCCAAATCTGGATCATCATGCAATTCCTAGTCATATCTTGCTAGGTTTTCCTCTGATGTAGGAAATGTGTTACTCTGTATCCATTCTAGAATGCGAGAGTGAACAGTCTCCTCTAATTCAAATGGAGGCACCAACATACTAGCTGCATTCCTGTAGTCTTTATTATGATCGACAGATATAGCTTCTCTCTGCCCATTAACTCTCCCCTTAGATTGACTGGTAGAATCTGAAGAAGAAGAGCCTTTAGAATCCGTACTGAGCTCATTTACCACTCGAGCCTTATTGTTGTTACTTTGCTGGTGCATGTTTATAATCTGATGCTCTTCAAGCGGTTGCATATTCTCTTCTATTGGAATAGTGGTAAAACCATCACTCAGGCATTTATGTTGATCTTGTTTGTTGTATACACCTTCATACTGAAGGATCCCCTCTTCTTCTGCTATTTCATATATTATTTTGGTAGCTAGATCTGTCAATAACTCTTTTGAAATTTTTCTAGCTCGCAGATTTACCAACACCTCTTTATCAAACACATCATTTGTAATTGGATTTGTAGCAGGAGAATCTGAAAACATTAAGTGTTGTACTATGTCATCCTGACTGAAACTTGAGTCTTCTGATTTACTCCAATCTAATAAGGCAGGCTGCTTGGAGGCACTCAAGAACACCATAATGATACTTATAGCCCAATAAAAGTAGATAGAAGCTTCATATGGATAAATCTTGTTAGGCAGCACTTCAACAGAGTATGGTGAAGAAGATTTCAATTCCGCTTGCTGAGGGATATGTGATATGGAGCACTGGAAAGGATTTGTACAAAAGTTATCACATACCCTCAATTGGGTTAATGGCTGGGATTGGCAATGAGTTGTGAAATGCCCTAATTGATGTTGATATAACATAATAGTCTCCTCATTTTGAAGGTGAATTTTATGATCCCACTTCCCCCATTTGGATTTTAGGGAAATACATTTTGGCAATTCAGAAGTCCCATCATGAAGGATACACACTCTAACTTCTCAGTGCGGCACCTCAAATGGTATTAGGTCATGCTTAGCAAAGATACCAAGCTGATTAGCAATGATTTCTACTATGTCCAGATCTCTGAATTCTAAAGGCAAGTTTGGCAAGGCAATCCAAATGGGGAAGAAAAGTGGAGCTCTATCTTGTAGTTTTAGATTAGGGGTCCATACTGCAGTAAAGAGTCCAACTCCTTTGCAGAACCAACTTTTGATCTTGTGTATCCCATCCCTCATAACAGAGTTTTCAAATTTAGCAAGAAAATAACCCAACTCAATATTTAACCAAAAAATATCAATTAACCCTGGCCAATTGTCAAAGGCCCAAATTTTAATATCATCAATACATAAGCCTGTTTTCAAAAATGTACCTATTAATGCTATATTTCGGAGATGATGAATTTGATCTTGAAGCAGATGATCTGGAAAGGATATTGATGTAAAATCATGAGTCTCAGTCCCTTGATGAGTTGCCTTATGAAGAGTGCTCTGCTTAATCTGCCAAACTTGAATAGGTTGCTTAGGATTGAAAGGGGCTCTATTTGTTGTGACCTGATGAGATTGCCCAGTATGTTGATTAGTTATCTGCTTCATAACCCTCAAATCTCCCTATTTTTTAGTGGGCCCCTGATTATACCGTATGGCTACAGGCGATCCCGGTGACGTGCCTTCACAAATGTCCAGTATTTCTTGCTTGTGGAAGCGCTGATATCTACCCTGAGCTCTTTGTCTTGGCAAGAAGAGATTACCTCCCACCTCATGAATAGACTGTGCATTGTTAAAAGGGGCTTTGAGATGTTGTACTGCCTTATTGAAACCCTCCTTCCTCTGCAACCCAGACTGGGGCTTTACTAGTGCGTTAATGAATCTAGGATTCACAAAAAAAGGCTTGGCCAGTTGCCTATTACTTTTCCACTAAATATTTTCATTATGTCATCAAGATCAAAATGAGTAGCAGTGTTGCCCTTCACCCAATTTTTCTGTGCAAACAGGACCGATTGAAAATATGGAGGGCGAGAGGGCTGACGGGAAACCTTACCATAGTGTGACAAATCTTATTGCAGTTGGTACTGATCAAACACCTACTTCTATGATGGAAGCTGCTGCCTGGCCCCATATGGATATCGTTGTCTGCCTTCACCTCCATCGAAGCCGCTAAACTCTATGCTATCTACTCCCCTCTTCCCCGCATGATCGCAAGGCATTTTTCTACCTCTTGCAATCATGCGACCTCGATCATGGGAGCAACTATTTTTTGGATATCGCTGTCTACCTTCTCCTCCATCGAATTCGATGGACTCTCTGTTGGATACTCCGAATCCGATGGAATCCGCATGATCGCATGATATTTTTTTACCGCTTGCGATCATGTGACCGTTTTGAAATTTCATTTTTTTCACTCCCCCGTATTTCAATAAAGTTGCAATGGCTCTACTTGGAGTTATTACTTCGTAAAATGTATATCTTACCTAGAAGACAATTAGTTTTTTTTCCAAACTTCCCTTACATATTTTAATTTTTAGCTTAGGATTTGGCTATTTTAAGTTTTAGCTAGACTTTCCCTCTTAAAGGTACCAATATAAGCATCAAAGAGATTCTTTCTCTGCTATAGTGGTTTTTATGCTATGAATATAAAGTTCAAACTCACCTTCACTATCTTTTATAAAAATATTCATTAAGAAGTTCTCAAGTGCCTTAGTGATTACCATAACCTTTTAGAGAAACCCACACACCCATATTATTTATAATTTATTTTATGAGTAAACTATGTCCCCTTGATTAAAATAGTTTTATATTTACAATAGAAAAATAAATATTGGACATACATTAGATAATTAATCAAAAAAATATTTAATGTATGTTAAACTAGCTCACTCAACTCACACTCCTAACGGTTTTGAAATTCACCATGATGAACAATTTATAGTGACCTTAAACATGACTAACACTATTTGAGTTATGTGAGAAATTGTGTTTCAAAGAGGGCATGAAGATGCAATTTAAACCTAGAACATGGTCATAAGGCCAACATAGCACTATAAACATGATTTTATGTACAACATTTCATGATATAATCAAGAAATTTTTAAATCAAAACTAACTCAAATCTCTAATAATATACCATTAATAAATTAATATATAATATAGATTAAATACATAATATATAATATAAATTAATACATGATTAATTAATATAGGTTATTTATGCGCATTCATACATGATTCCTGCACATCTGATCATTTTTGTTGCGCATCCACTTCTTGATGCCACAGTTGCAATTTTCCATTCTGCATTTCCATTTTCTGTCAACTTGCTACGCATTCATTCAACTATTTCGTGCATACATAATTTTCTACTGTGCATCTATTATTTTAGCACATATATACCATCTCACTGTGCATTAGTATCTTTCTGTTGCGCATCCATCTTTCCTACGCATTCATTCAATATTCTTGCGCATTCATTGACTGTTATTGGGCATTTGTTTTATACAGTAGATACATAAAGTTTTTCAAAGTTATTTGGATTTTTGCTAATCTTTAACAAGTGTCTATTCATTCTGGTAGTGTTTTAGGCTATTTTGCAGGACGTTATTTTGAAGACCCCATTTGCTAAGAAATTTTTTTCTAACAGTTTGATTGCAGATTGCCAAGGGGTTTGCAAAATAAACTACAATCTCGTTTGGGCTTAAAAAAAGACATGTTTTTGCTTTGTGTGTCTTCTTTAGAATAGAATCAAGTGTCTATCATGTTTTTCTTTTTAAGCTATTTGTAATCCCAAAATTATAACAACGTATCCTCTCCCCTCGCCATTCGTGGATCTTGGGTGTAAGAAAAATTGTTATAATTTTAAGAGGGCGGTCTTTGGTGGGAAAAGAGGTACTCACCCCAAGGAATGATCCAACCGGTAACAGGCTAAAGCCAAGCCCTTCCAAACCGGTATATAAAAAATGCTAGTGTGATTAGTCTCACATTAGACAGGTGTGAATTCGTTGTGGCAACCAAAATCTCCTCCAGTACCCTAGTGGTGTGTTAAAGTCCTACTTAGTAGAGGTGAAAGCCTTGCTTTGAAAGGATTTGGAGAGCCCCCTTAATTGGGAAAATGACTTGATCACAACCACCTGAACGGATGTCCTTATTAAAAGTTTTTGTATAGTGGCCAAAAACCTTCTATCTGCTAGCTCAAGGAGTCACCCAAGCTCGTGAAGACACCCCACAATACTCACGGTTCATGGTAGAGATAGCAGTTCTTTGGGAAGTAATGACCCATTGAATTCAGAACTTGGTGTGCCTGAGAAGTGAGTGCACTGTAAGGAGGAGCCCGTGCCTCCAAGTTCCTAGGCTATCCACTGTGAATTTGCATGGCTGGATTTTATTATCCTAGTGGGGATTCAGCAGATATCATCCTTGCCAACCATAGGATTGTAAGCGTGTTTGTGCATTCATATTAGCATAGTTAGATTAAAATTATTTCTGTCTTGCATGCGTGTGTTTATGCATTTTTCATTTGCCAAAAACTAGAAAACATAAAAAAATCAGATAAAATTTCCAAATCTTGCAGTTCAAAACAATTAGAAATAAAAACCTACACATTCATATCAATGTGTTGTGCATACATTAAACTGTTATGCGCATTTGATAATTTTTCCACGCATCGGTTACAACTTGCTACGCATCTGTCTCATTTTGTTGCGCATTTATCAATCTATCCTGCGCATTTACAATAGTGAACATTTCCACAAACTTTGCAATTTTCAAAATCACTTTTTCAGATACCCATTTTCATCCTCAGTAAGATTCTGGAAAAACATTCGAGTTACACAGACCTCTGATCTTTAGTTTGACCATTTTCATCACTTTTCATCAATTTTCATCAACCTTTTCTTCACCAAAAATCATCAAATCATTTCTTCTAATCCTTTGAAATTCCAAGTACAATTATCTCCCCATTTTCCTTTCATTTTTATTGTAGGTATATATTGACTGATTCTAAATTGTGTTATTATGTTACCCACAATATCTAAAATCAAACCATTCTAAATAATAATGAAAAAATGATCATTTTAATTTATGATCTTCTATTATTATGGAACTTCATTAGACTTGTGTTATATTTATTTAGAATGATTAAAGTGGGTCCTATCATCCATACATACATCTAGTTCCAAGTTAATTTAGGTGTTGCACTAGAAAATTTTACTATAGAAGGTCAACCTTTAAAAATTAGATAATCTAGCACATAACAAAGCACTTAAATAGTTAATTAATGTGTTGAAGTATTTGCATAGGTATTTGACGTTGATTGGCCTTTTTTTATTAAGTATTTTACTCAACTCAACTCAACTTCTCAGAACAGGGTCAACTTCCATTGACCGCAGGGATGCATTTGGTTAACACCTTTATAAAAATTTATCTCCTAGGTCTACACGACCACAATAGTATCCATAGTCACATAAAACATTCAAACACATCCTTTTCCTACATTATTGAATCACTTATATCACCATAAAATCCTCATATAGATCCTCTTGCAATAACATCAAACAAACATTTCAACCATGGAATATGTCATTCTATTTTATTCTTGATATGATGGTGTTTATATGATTTTGATACTAGCCAAATATTTTGTTGAGGATATTAAGATATAGATATAATGGTATCACTATAAAAAAAAAATTGTACATATTTAAATAATATTGTACTAACAATATTAATATTATTCAGGATGGGTAGAAAGAATAAATGGGAATCACTTATCAAGTTAGAAGTGCAAGATCTCCCGAACGAAGGAAGCCATTTCTCAAGTTTTGAACTTGAATGGACACCTATTGGAGACGATAGTAGCCGACAAATAGACCGGTGTGCTGCTATCCCTCTTGAGAGACTGCCTCACTTTGTGAAAGGAGAAGGTTTATTGGATAGTATAGAAATAATATTTAGCCATAGAAAATTTGTGGAGAATAATTTGACAGAACCTAATGACCATGACACAAAGATGTATTCAAGGTTTGCCTACATTTAATAATTTTTTTTAAGAATGTCAATTTATTCATTTATTTTATTGATTAATATATATATATATTTTTGTACATGTATAAACAGTTATAAATGCGCTTTTGGACCAGTAGATAGAAGAAATGCACCATAAACTAAAGAAAGAATACATAGGTTTACTCAAAAAAGGGGTTGTCAAACCCACTTTAATGTTAGGGTAATGTATGGTAGACCTGATGTTGCAATAATTACATATAATGAATTTAGCCATCAAGATGTTCATGGTGAATTTTGTCATGGAAAGGATGACCTTTTTGGTAATCCAAGAACTAGTGTTGCACCAAGGTTATCAAATGAGTGCAAATCATACATTGAATCGTTACTGTTGATGGGTGTAGGAGTTGACACCATATGTGAATAGCATTACCAAGATTGTGGTATGAAAATGTTGATGAATAAAAGAGATACCTTTTTATTGAGAAAGGATGTACAAAATGCATGGCAAAGAGTGCGTTCCCTACATTCACAAAAAAATGTAGATGATGCAAAAAGTGTGTGTCTATGGCATTTGGAGGAGAAAGATAACTTCTACTATAAAACACCAAACAATGTGGAAAATACTCCATTTATCATAGGCATGCAGACACCGTGGATGCGAGAGATGATGGTGAAACATTCACATGACTCAATCATTGCCATGGATTCTACATTCTCAACAAACAAATATGGTGTAAGTAGATGATCAATGCTAAATTTATTTATGGATCTTAATTCAAATTTTAGCCTAATTTATCCAAAAAATAATGTATCATTGATTTATTCATGTGCAGTATGAGTTATATTCATTACTTGTATTTAATGAGCAAGAAGTCGGCGTACCTGTTGCATGGGCCATATCCTCAAGAAATAAAGTCGAGGATATAAATGAATGGCTAATAGAGGTTTACAAAAGAGGGAAAGAACATAAAGAAGATTGGCATGTCAATGCATTCATGACGGATGATGCTAGTGCTAAGATTGAAGCAATCAGGTTTTATCAACCTTACTCTTATATGTATAAGAGTGTAATTGTTTAATATTTCATTTACAAAAATAAATGTTTCCTAATTTCCAGCAAGAATTGATTTTTCATTTAACAATCAATTTTGCTAAAATACAAGTTTAATTTTTTGACTTTTATAATGTAACTTGTAGATCAATCTTTAATTGTCGAGTACTTCTATGTATTTGGCATGTACGCAGAGCTTGGTTGAAGAATGTGTACAAGTAAGTCAAAATTTAATTGAAGTATAGGAAAAGTCACATGCTTAAACATAGCTTGATATAATTTTTATAATCCAGGTTTGCGAGTGATAGGGATGTTGGAGCAAAAATGTTTGATAGATTGGGTGAGATAATGTATTCAATAAGTGACAACATGGACATCATTACTCACTTGATAGAAAAATTCATAGAGGAGTTTAAAGAAGAGAAGACATTTATTGAATATTTTCAAAAAACTTGGTGTCATAATCAGAGACGCATTGGTAAGTTCATCAATATATCCATCATGGTTTATATGAATTTACATATTTTAACTTGGTTTTGGTGTAAACTAAGATATCATATTTTTTTGTATAGAGATGTGGGCAAAACATTTTCGAAGTTTCTCTCATGCAAACCAAGAAGCTAATGCAGCTATAGAGTCATACCATTTTCACATTAAGAGTCGCTATTTAAGTGACTGTTCTAAGAAATGCACAAGGAGAATGGATTGGCTAATTCATACGCTTCTCCATAGGGTAGAGCCATACTATAAAAATAAAAGATATTTGCAGTTATCTGGATTCTTGACTAACTTCAAAAAGGAAAGATATTACATAACTGCTTTAGAGAGATCAAAAGCAATAACCGATACAGAATGTTATCCTCATGATCTTCCTAATACCTTTAAGATAAGAAGCCAAACTAACCCAACAAAATGGTACCACATTAGGAAATTTGGATCAGATTTCCATGGCTGTGATTGTCAGTGGGCAAAAAGAGGAAACACCTGCAAACATGTGTTGAAGATTTTAGATCTTCTAAAGAGAAACAAAATAAACCAGCAAGATCAAATTGGTGGTAAGTTTAATTTGTGATTTAAGTTCAATAATTATTTGCAATGATTATTATATTTTAAATCAAAACTAACTAAATTAATTTTATTAAATTACAAATGGTGTTATTTCATTGGCTTATGAAAATGATGAAGTCAAAGGGAGTTCTTGTCATGAAAATGATACCATTGGTAATGTTAATATTTTTACAATCAAGTATTAATTAATTTTATAGTTTTGAACCTATATAATTATTATTTCAATTATAGATGGTTGCATACCTTCAGGAGATCAAGATGTGCTTGGGGTTGTCATTAGTCAAGCTCAAAGTACTGGTAATTTTCAAAACCATCATTTTATAATGAAGCATTAGATTTTAAAATATTTTTTTTAACTTAGTCATTGTTATATCCATCACAGATGGTTGGAAATCATCTAATACTTCCAACGATGACTTTCAAAATTCAATTGACTACATGATTTCAGTGCTTCAAAATTTACCAACTACAGAAGATGAAAAAATCATGCTTAGTCAGTGTGTTGGGAGATTTCAGAAAGACATGCATGCAACTTTTTCTTCATCTTCCAAATTCAAATCCATCCCTGGCTCAGAGAACATGTCTTTGAGACGATTATCACCATGGTTTAGTCCAAGTAAAAGGCATAAATGTCATTTTTCTCATCAAAAGCGTAAAGTCATATATCAAAACTCAAATTAAAGAGCTTAGGAACATGAAAATTTTCAATTCCCCTTAATAGGATCTAGAAAGAAAAAGAAAAAGGTCACTAATCGATCAGGCATAAAAATACAACAACAAAGAGATGTTATCATGCAGAAAGGTAAGTACATTTATTCAAAAGTATTCTAGTAATTTATCTAACAATAAATCCTCCTCTCATATATATGATATTTACATATGTCATTTTGTAGGTCTGAATGATCAAGAAAATAGTCGATGACGTCGATTGCCTTTCTCCATTGATCTAAACCAAATGGTTACAAGTGAAATACAAGTTATATATGGTAAATTATTTGTAATGATTATTATGTTTTTTTTCAAAAATAAGTACATTAATTTTTATTAAATTATAGATGATGTTACTCCGTTGATTGATGAAAATGATGAAGTCAGGGGGAGTTTTTTCATGAAAATACAATCCAAACTAGAAATGGTAATGAAATTACAAAGTAACAATCAATCAGTTTTGAGTCTTTAGTTTGTATGTTGATTTTATATGATTCATTGTATTAAATGTGCAATATTATTGCAGTGTTAGATGGTGGACAAAAAATTCAAGAAGATATCTTACCCAAGACAACAACAACAACAATGGATGCAATGCAAGTTATGAATGGTAATAAAATAATGAAATGCATTTCCATTATTTTTTTTGTCTTTAATGCATAAGTTAAGTTTTGAGTCTTTAATATATGAATTATTTTCATATATGTTGTTTTGTTAAATGTGAATGTTTTTGCAGTATCAAATGATCAATACAACAACCAAGATCATATGTTACCATTTTCTATTGATATCAACCAAACAATAACAACAAGTGACACAATGCAAAATGGAGATGGTAAGGGAACTGTGTATTCAAGTTTAATTATTTCCAAGTCTTCAATTTAGAAATGAATTTTATAACTAACTCAATACATTTGCAGGTGTTGATGATATTTATATGGAGGATCATGGTCAACACTTTTCAGGAAATTGATTGAAGTGATAAGATTGGTTCCAATTAGATGAGGGTTTAATATAAGTCAAGACCAAGAGCTTCTCTATAAGGGATTTTTAGAACTTATTTGTATTATTTATCATCCAAATTTTACTTCCTTGGTTTTGTGTATTTGTTCAATGGATTTGATTTTGTCTCATGGTGATAGCATTATGATGCTTTGAGTTTTGGTTTTTGTATTATAGTTGTTCATCATCTTGATGTGTTTATGTTGTCTCCAACTTAGCATTTCATTAATTTAACATGTAGCATTTGATTTAACTTTAGTATTGTAATAACACAAATGTTGAAGTAACATATATACATATGGTTATAAATAACATGGTCAAATTAAGCATTTTTTTTCTAACATATACGTGTATGGTTAAAAATCACATGACCAAACTAGGAGCATTTTTTGTTATCACGGTGCCTTCTTTCCTCTACTATATTCTAAAATTTATAGGATCACTAATATTGAGCTGACTAAATTTTGAAAACTACCTAATTAAATTGTGTCATTATGTTATCAACATATCTAAAATTAAATTATTCCAATTATAAACAAAAATCTATCAAATACTTTTATTTAATTTAATTATCCATTTTGTCACATGATGATATCTTTTATTTCTACTAAAAATAATTTAATATTATTGTCAAATAATTTTAGATATATAATAGTACATTAATATTTAATTAAAATAAGTAATCTAAGTAGACAATCAATAATAATTTTTATTTTTAATTTATTTATTAATTATAATTATAAAAATTTAAATATGATAGATTAAATAATCAATCAATTGAACAATTAAATTATTCACGCCACACGCGAAAATTCTAGCGTATGATTCCACCATAGGACCACCGGTCTATTTTAAGGGGTTGCAGATTAAATTTGACGGTTGCGTGACCACACTTATGGGTTTGACCAAACCCTAACCCTAATGCTAACCCTTACCATGATATAAAACTTAACTCGAAATGCTAACCCTAATCATATTAATATATTCAATGTGTTACATATGCGGTGGTGTATCGATGTATTTTATATATAGGTTATATATTTGCTAGTAGATAGAAGTTATGATATTACAACAAATAACTTTTATTATTTATTTAAATTAGTAGTAATAAAATAAAAATAAATATTAATATTAATATTTATATGTAAGAATGTTGAATTCACTTTTTATTATTTAACTTTGTCTATATTTTTTACTTTAATTGTTTATATTTGAAACTATAATATTATTATCTAATAGATATAATGTGAAACAAACTCATATAACAGATTTAACATTATTGGAAAATAATACATTATGCATAAATAGCTAGAGATTTGCAAAAGTCATCAAAATAATATTAAATATTTTAAGAAAAGTAGTTATATGATAGCTAACTAACATAAGAGTATTGGTAAGTGTGGATTGGTAAGTGTGGACTAATTGACATAAACATAAGAGGGTTATGCATTGAATAAAAAGACAAAATAAAATGTATGCTTTCTAAATGTCCTAAATAACTATACAAGATAAATGAGCTATGCAATCTATCAAGAAATTAGTTAATTTAAATTAGTTATACTTTGTTTTTTCTATGAGGTTGATTGGGGGGTATAATGTACTATTGTGTTGAGCGACATTTTGTACTTCACTTTTTGTTTATCCAACTCCTTAATAAAATTGATAACTAAAAGCTCATTAATACATTTCATATGTATCAATAGTTGTCCACTTGTACACCAAGTAGTTAGAATTTTTAAATTGTAATTGGAGGAGTTGTGCCCAAATCAGTTAACTTTATTTTTCCTATAGAGCTGATTGAGGAGCATAATGTGTTTTGGTGTTAAGCAACATCTTGTGATTAATTAATATATTTTGTGTAGGTTCCATTTGAGAAAGGCATCTAGTAGCTACCATGTTCTAATGTTCACTCCTTGCTCATCAAACCTACCAATTACTAACTTTAAAGAAACCAAAATATGATAACTAAAAACCTATTAATAAATTTCATGTGTACCAATATCTGCCCACTTGTACCCTCGGTAATTAGAATTTGTAGACTTTTATTGCAGGAGTTGTGTCCAAATTAGTTATACTTTAGTTTTTTCTATGAGGTTAATTGAGGGATAGTGTTTAGGTGTTATCAACATTTTGTACTTTTCAATACTTTTTGCGGATTCCATTAGGGGAAGGGGCCCATTAGCCGACCATGTTTCAATGACCATTCACTCCTTGCTCACCCAACCCCCTAATTACTAACTTTAAAGAAATTTAAAAAATGATAACTAATAATTTGTTAATAAATTTCACATATAGCCACCCACTTGTACCCTCAATAGTTAAAATTTGTAGACATTAATTTGAGGAGTTGTGTTGAGATTAGTTATACTTCATTTTTTCTATGAAGTTGATTGAAGGATATAATGTGCTATTGTGCTGAGTGACATTTTGTACTTCAATTTTTGTTTATCCAACTCCTTAATAAAATTGATAACTAAAAGCTCATTAATACATTTCATATGTATCAATAGTTGTCCACTTGTACACCAAGTAGTTAGAATTTTTAAATTGTAATTGGAGTTGTGCCCAAATTAGTTAAACAAAATATTATATTATTTTATATTATTAATAAACAAAATTAAATATTATTATAAAAATAATTAATAAATTAAATTTTAAAAATTTAAACATACTAACTATTATTAAAAATATAAAATATATATTTAAAAGATAAAAAAATATATTTAACTTTTTGTTGATGTCCTCTATTTTGTTAAAATATTTTTTTATCTTTTAAATATATATTTTATATTTTTAATAATAGTTAGTATGTTTAAATTTTTAAAATTTAATTTATTAATTATTTTTAAAATAATATTTAATTTTGTTTATAATAAATTGTATCAGTATGTTTAATTATTATAATATATTATATATTAAAATGTTTAATTATTAGATATATATATTAAAAATTTTGAAATCTTATATTTAATTTTTAATAATAATTTATTTTAAAACATTAGTTTTCTACAATCTATCATTATTCTTGTTTGTTATTTTTGGTTTAGATTTGTTTTGAATCAATCTTTCCCATCATCAATAAGAGGAGGTTTAGATAGAAAAACATGAGAACATAATGGGGAGGTTGCACACTAACAAAGTATTAAAATTTAATAAAGTTATATAAAATTCGTTAACTATATGTTATAATAATATAAGAAAATTTAGTTATATAAAATTTGTATAATATATATTATAATAATATATAAAAAAGTTAGATAATGAAAAATTTATTATATAGTATAAAATAAAATAATATTAAGTTTGAAAAAAAAACTAAGAGTCTCCCTTGGCAAGATATGTGTTTTACTCTAATATAAATATCTGAAAGAGTTTTAGTTATATAAATTATTTATAATAGTTCTCCCATTTTTACCAAAAAATAAAATAAAATTTTGATAAATTGTAGAAAACTAATATTTTAAAATAAATTATTATTAGAAATTAAATATAAAATTTTAAAAATTATAATATATATATGTAATAATTAAAAATTTTAATATATAATATATTATAATAATTAAACATATAATTTACTATTAACAAAATTAAATATTATTTTAAAAATGAATAATAAATTAAATTTTAAAAAATTCAAATATACTCATTATTCTTAAAAATTAAAATATATATTTAACTATAAATATATTATATTAATTTTTTTACTAATTTAATTAAATAATATAATAAATAACACAATCTATTAATACATAACACAATTGAAAATGAAAAAAAATATTACATAATATTTCCATGGGAGCTCATAGAAAATAATGCTTTTAAGTGTAAAAAAAATGAAGTTCTTTAAAAAAATGTTAGAGTGTAAAAAAGAGTGAAGTTCCCTTAAAAATAGCTTTAAAATATAAAATGAAGCATAGCATACGAAGGCACTTAACTTTTTTGTTTCAATCATCCGTAACTGCAGTACTGTACACTGCCAGACAACTGCAGGACTGTACACTGCTAGACAATCGTGCGGAACAATGAATGCGCTGGCATGGTATGGATATGGGTATGGCCATGGATAAAGGTGCGGGGAACGAGGTGCAAATCCTCGCACCTTTAGCCATTGCCCAGAAATTATGTGTTTAACTTTGTATATGTCATATTTTAATGCTAACGTTTGCCTTGTTTGAACTTGACTACACAAATAGGTTCTGCACGTGTACAAAACTATGTCACACAGTAGAAATATTTAGAAGGGTCAATAGAGATGTGCAATGATGGATGTGCAATATAGTCAAAAGTTTCTAGATATATCCACGGTTAGGTGTATATATCATCCTCACTAAGTCCACTCCATGAGAATGGCCTATACCATATTTGCCCAACATTAAACTTCCAATATAAAAAACACCACAGAAATTTGCACAACTCAGCAACAAAGCCTAATCAAAGTAGGAAAAACGTCCTCTCATATTCTCGCGTAATAATGCATGCCAATATAAGTGCGCCACTACAGAAAAAGTTGCTCAAACTTAAAATCTCATAAATACTTCCACGGAGTCTCTCACCAGCCTACTGGCTTTATATCACAGATCTTCCTGCTGCTTTTAAATCACAGATGTCGAATTGAGAGGGCAATTCGTGTCGAAGTTTAAACAAGAGAATTGAGTGAAAATGTGGCATACACGTTGTGCTCACTTTTTTGTTCCTTTTTTCATCTATATTCTCGCTTGCAAAGGAGCCAAAAATGTTAAACCTAAAATTCCAGCTCTGTTCACTTTCGGGGATTCGATCGTTGATCCGGGCAACAATGACTTCATTACGACAGATATGAAGGCCAATCATCTACCATATGGCGTAAATTTTATTGGTAGCAGGCCTACAGGGCGTTTTACTAATGGCAGACTCGGAGTCGATTTTCTGGGTATGCATAATGTATGTTTGGTGTACGTATTTCTGATAGTTCACATGTTTTTACTATGTGGTATTTGTGTGTGCGCAGCTGATTCACTTGGGGTTAAGCAGACCGTGCCGCCATTTTTAGATCCAAGCTTAACTGTCGAAGACCTTCTCAGTGGAGTGAGCTTTGGTTCAGCTGGAAGCGGATATGACAATCTCACTGCAATGGCTGTTGTGAGTCACTTGGGTTCATTGCATTTTAATGAGAAGTATTGACATTATGTTTTATGATTATAAAATAGATAATTATTGGGGAGAATTTATTGATGAATTATGGAGTGTGATTCAAAATGTTGATGCAAAAATATTCAGCACAATTAAATCCAAAAATTTGTGCAAATGATTATCATGAATTGTGAAAATCTCTTCTTCAAGATTAGATAATGCTTAAAATATGATTCAAGTTTTTTCAATTAATATTTCAGATTACATTCTGTGATTGATAGAGAAATCTAAGTGTAAAGTTAGGGATGAAGATGATATAAAAGTGATTGGAAAAGAGTGAGAAAAAAGAAACATATAATTCTATAGTCTCGTTTGGTCTGCATCTTTATATTTGTTTTGATTTCTTTTGGTTCTCAGTCATTAATGATGGATCATACTCGAAAATGTAGATTCAAAAAGTTTGAACATAATTTAAATTAGAATCAACATTGTCTATGATAAAGATTGTGGAATTTTTTAATCATTTAAGTTTATTACAGGAGGGTTTTTACTAGAAAAACATATAGGAACAAGGATCTATACTTCTTTTATTAGAAAAGACTACTTGTTAAAAGTAATGCAGATAATTACAAAAGGAAACCACAATGTTATAAGCTCTAATGTACTTCTAATAGGCTTCAAGTTTATGCAAGTTTCTATTGCAAAAGTTGAGAATGTTATAGTAGTCGATATAGTATTTTTTATTTAATGTCTAATATTGTTAATAATATAGTATTCAAATTGTGACTTTAAAGTAATTGTTTATTATGAGAATTCATAATTAAGGAAAGAGTACCAATAATCGATAGGGGGTCTAATATTCATTATGTTTTTGTTATGATGACCCCCCAATAACTAATATGAAGAGAGCCTGAACAATGATCACTCATGTACCAATAGCCAATCACACATGTACCAATCGCTGATCATTTTTTAGCTTTTTTTATTAGTAAGTGGTCCATTTGTGTACCACTATTGGAACATTTGTGTACGAGTAGTGAGACATTTGGTCACAAGTACTAACTTTTTATAGTGAGCATCTATTATTTTTGAGTGAACGACTATTGGTACATCTTTGAGTGGGTATCAAGTGACACTTTGAAATGACCACTTTTTGACCCTTCAATGTTCGATCATCTCTATAGAGAAATCGTGAATACCCAGAAGTTGAACCTTAGCTTTAAACAGTTAGGTACATCAATATATTGACGAAACAATATATAGTACACAATTATTTGTCTTAGTATTTTTAACAAAAAATTTAACACCTTATCAAAATGTACATTGACATAACATTATATTTGATAATATGACCCTAACATCTCAATAGAAAAACTTGCCAAATAAATTACTATAAAAGAATTGAACAGTCAATTAAAATATCTCAACAAACTCCGTTGACATCCCATTTAATTCAGGAAGTTTAGATCTTTTAAAATATCTCATCTAACTTCATTGACATCCCCATTTAATTGATGAAGTTTAGATATTTTATTGCTATGCATTATAACAAGGGATTTTTCATTCCTAAGGTTTAATTAGACCTTCTAGGTTATCTGGCTCATTTTTACAGGGTGTGATACCAATGTGGAAACAAGTGGAATTATTCACAAGTTACAAAGCCAGGCTGAAGCGTATCGCAGGACCCAACAATGCCTCCACCATAATAAGCCAAGCAATATATGTAGCAGTGGCAGGAAGCAACGATTTTGTGCAGAATTATTTTTACCTTCCCACCAGGAAAAAACAGTTCAGCGCTGAACAGTACGAAGAATTACTTCTCCGCGGCTGTACCAATTTCGTAGAGGTACCACCAAACCTTTAATAATTTGTTTCCTCCATTGTTAATCAGAGTCTCAAAAAGTGATTGTTATTATGGCAAAACAGGAGATGTACAAGCTTGGAGCTCGTAAAATGGGTGTGTACGGGGTACCGCCGGTTGGATGCTTGCCCATCCAGAAAACCATATTGAAGCAAAATAAACTGGATGGATGCATTAACCACTGTAACCAAGTTGCACTTTCTTACAATAAAAAGCTCAGCCAAACCATCAAGAATCTCCAAGCTCGCCTCCCGGGCATCAAACTGGTCTACGTAGACATCTATACCATTATTCTTGATTTTGTAAATCATCCTATCAAATACGGTATGGACCACACCATTAATTTTTTAAGTAATTTATTTTATGTGACTTCATTTTTAATTATCACTATTGGATCAATGAAGGTATAGGCCCCTGATACAATTGTTCAACACAAATTTGAATTTTACTGACCACAATAACAATTAAAGATATCAAATTTCTACAATTCATGAACTGTTGCTGTTATACTTCCGAGCAAGATTGTGTAAAAATTTTTACATCAACATTTCCGATCATACTCCATGATCCATCATCACGATGAGAGAGTTTAAGAATGCAAAAAGATGATGGATCATGAAGTATGATCCTAAACTTTGATGTCAAAATTTTCACACAATCTTGTCCAGAAGCATAAAGCAACACAATAACAATATCATTTATATTCTTGATTATTTGATCAAAGGTGTTCGTAATTGTCCTAAGATTACAAAAGTAATTTAGTTTTTATCTATTTAATTTGTCCTTAAATTGTTTGTAAAGAATTTCAAGTCCTCTTCAAAACTCACTTGTATCTTGATGTTTCAAGTTATGAGAACCTGACAAAACCACGTTTAAATCATTTGAACTTAGGTTTTTCTTGTTTATCCTTCTTTAGATTGCTGTTTGTTCGCTGATTATTATGCTGCTGTCGGTATGTGGTCCATTTTTTTTGCACTTACCCATCAAAATCTGAAGCTATTTTATCTTTAATAAAAAACAATACTACTATTTAACCAACACAAATTTTTTTAAAAAAAATTTATAATATGTGCCCTGTATGTTATACAGGGTTTGAGATGTCGGACAGAGGTTGTTGTGGAACAGGATTATCGGAGATTGGGTTAAGCTGTGACAACAAAAGTTCAGTGAGTTGTAATGATCCGACGAAGTATGTTTTCTGGGACGCCGTTCATCTCACCGAGAAGGGTTATCATATAGCTAGCGATATCATCTTGAAAGAATATATTAGAGAGCTGCTGTGACTTAATGCAACTTTGATATTGTTGCAGTAGTTGTCTCACTTCATTATCGGCCTACAGAGTTGGGATTAATCTAGATAGTGATGTGTAAGGCAAATAAATAAATGGTGTCGGTGATCTCCTATCATAATTAATCTGGCAGGCAAATTAAGTTGATAAAGATGTTGTCACGGTACCTACCCAGCAGCGCACTAGGACACTCAATTAAATAAATGGTTTAGGTGATCTCGTATCATAAATATCCAAGCATCGGACATTCAATAGTAGTGAGCTCAAGTCAATTTTTAAGAAGTTATGTTTGAATTGGACGTCACTGGTCTTTGGGTATTTATTTGTCATAATTTGATTCATTAATAAATTAGTATTTATTCTAAAAAGAAGTGAAATGGTTATGGTGCTAGTAAAATATTTTCTTAATAATATGTTTCAAGTTATAAAATATAGAAAAAATTAATTCAAAATAAATTGGTTTTAAAATATAAACAATTGTGAATTTAATTGGAAACTATGAATTGTTCAAAATGTTTTTGCAATGCCTATATGAAAATGATTAACTTAAGAAACTGATTCCATTGAATACATTTATTGTTCATTGTTAAATGTATTATTTGTTGTTGACTTTGATCTTTAGAATATCACCTTGTAATTCACATGAGTTGTTTTCTAAAAATGAAATTTCAAGAGAGTTAAATTTATGTATTGTAAATATTTGGAAGTTTTGTGATAGAGATTGTATGAAGTAAATATAGCTGAGATGAGGAGTAGAGTGCATTGAGTTATCAAATTATTCGTCTTCCCTTGTTGTAAGTTGTTCGTTTATGTGTGCCATTAATAGTTATCAATCTTCTTGCATTGGTTTTGCATTCCATATATTTTGCGACATTTAACAAATTTGTGTTTGCATTGGATTTTTGCCTTATTGAAGAAAAGATTGTTTGAAAGGTGACAATTGTTGTAAATTGGTCACATATTTTTTTGGCATTTGAATGTCATGAGTAGATATGTTTTTCAATGTAGGTGCTAAGTTTTAAAGTTGGACCACATCTTGAAAATGAATTGCAACATAAGCTTGTGACATGCTAAATGGTTATTTCTAAAGACCAACTACAATTAAAACTTATGTAATATGTTGAAATGATATCTATAAAATACACGCACACACACACAGAGATATATATATATATATATATATATATATATATATATATATATATATATATGTATGTATGTATGTATGTATGTATGTATGTATGTATGTATGTATGTATGTATGTATGTGCAGGATCATGGTATGCCAAAAAGTGGCGATATGAAAAAAAACCAATTTTCACTCGTCCAAAAGCGCACAAATAGATTTGTTGACTTTTTAATAAGTCTGGGTGTCAGTACACTTGGCCAAGCCAAAAGCCAAAGCTAGAGGGTAAATCGGATATCTGATATTTACCAATAATTATAAATCACTGTACCCAGCCACGTTCAACATTTTTTCATTGTAAAAACGTGAATGCAGCTAGGGCTATCCGGTATCTGATATTGTTTCCCTTATCCAATTTTTCCTTATTTGCCAAGTAAGTAATAGCTTCTAATTTGTATTGTTTTTATTATTTTTAAATAGAAATATAGAGTTTTTTATAAAAAAAAATTAGGGTAGCAATGAGTTTTTGTATTTTTTTTAAAAATTCATTGTAATTATTGATTAGTTTTTTCATTGTTATCAGACATGGAATCAGAAAACCTTCCTAATGATCCCGCAAACAATCCAAAACCACCTCCCAACAATCCCCCACCTCCAGAAAATGTACCTGTCACAAACCCTCGATGTTTAGAAGATCTAATAGGAGATAATCTAAATGAACTTAGAGGATTTCAAATCGCATAGGCCAATATCCCCACATTGCACCCCATGTTTACGACATAGAACTCAATAATTGAAAACATGGAGAAACTGACACATCAACATAATGTTGCACTTCTTTAGCGTGAATCCATGCATGCCCAGTTTGACGATGGGCTTGATTATGATCAAGTCATGAACCTAAATATAACAAAACATGATAGCTAATCTTTTTGTGGATCCTAAAACTGGTCTAAAAGTAGACCATAAAAAAACCAAGTTGTCAATTAAATGGTGTACAAATAGTGCAATACGTGACAACTTTTGGGACCGTTGGTGGATGGTTTTTGATAGACCACCTCACAAAAATTTGGATGTCCCATTTTATTTTATTAGAAAATTGTATGTTGAATTTGTGCTCAATCACAAGGTGAATTATTAGAGTATGAGACCAAACCAAGGTGTAGGTTTAGGCGCTCCGCAAGATAGGCCATGCTCACAATGAGTGAAATCCCGCACATATGTCCCCCCTCCCGAGATTTCACCACCTCCCACAGTGCAGCATCCAGACATTATTGTTGAGGTCAGCTCATAGACTATTCGAGCCATTCACACCTTAACTGATTTGCTGGTTATGCAAAGCACAACATTGTTGCCTCCTCGTCCTGATGCTTCTGGCACTTCCATGAGCTCACATGTTTGTGTGCCCCACACTTGCGTTATATGCAAGAATCTGTGCTTTGGTCCCCTGACTGATAGTGATTCATATAATTTCAGCTTCGATGGGGATTATTCTACATAGCACACTATAGGCACTAAAGTAGCTCATGGAGCTGTGCATCAGGAGCCTACAATGCCATGGACTCCCACTATTACGGTAAGGGTAAACCATTCACTTTTTACATTGTTTTTAAATTTTATTGTTCGTATTTTTAGTAGAATTTTCTTATAATAATTTCCTACTTATGTCTTTTTATGTGTTATATTTATGTTCAGTTGATGACAGAGGAGGAGATGGCATAGGTGGAGGGGTCCACGCTTTCGGCCATATCATTTGGTCTTGACTCTTCCATGGTACATATGTTTAATGTACTCATTGGTTTCCTTTTAAATTATGATAATAGTATATGTACATTGTTTTCTAATTTTTATGATCATCTTTTACATACTGATGCAAGTGCCACCAGTTGCCACTAGGGGGCAATGTGAGGGGGTGCAGGTGTCAGCTGTTAATAAAGGAAAGGTAATTAAGTAATTTAGTTTGTTTATGCATACATGTATACTTGTCAATTGTGCGTACTCATTTTTAATTTACATGGTTTATTTGACAGAGAGTGGCATGTGATGATGTCGTGAGACCCTATCGTCGCGATAGAGTCACATGCATATCCATTCGGAGTGATAGCCCCATGGTACGTACATTTCTAAAGTTATTTGCATGTATTTTTTCTATCAAGTATATATAATGTGGTCAAGCTATGATAATATGAAGTATTTGTTTGAATTTTGTAGGTCACTCCTAGTTTGAGGGAGCCAGAACGGCAAGGGTTTGTATCGCTAATGACTCAGCCAACAATCCCTAAAGAAAGTTCAAAACAGGTAAGTTTTAATGTTAATTCAGTTATTTTGTAAACATATATTTGATACCAAGTTTTTAACATTAAATAGTATAACTCGTAGATCAATCTCATGTTCGCAAACATATACAGGTGGGAGTCGTCATTGGTGGCACTATTCCTGCGCTACCAAGGACATATATTAGGTCTCCTGTCCGTGGGAGGAGACAGAGAGGCAAGGTATATGAGAGTTCAATTTTAGTTTAAATTTTATTTATTATTGTTGACTATGATTCTGAATTTTAATCTAACTTGGGGTTTCACTTTTGTGTTTGAATGCAAGATCCATTAGAGCCGAAGAGTACTTCAAAGAGGCTCCATTTTGATGATCCACCAGTAGAATAGGATGTCCTAGAAATATTTGTAGTTGAAATTCTTATTTTGAGATGTCATATGACATATTTTGAGATGCTATATGCCACATTGTATCTAGATATGTTGACATATAAATATGTACAGAATTATTGTTCATTTTGATATATATATGGAACTTGATATTCGATCCAATTTATTAATTATGTGTTCATTTATTCATTGTTAGTATGTAAATATGCTTGTCTGTATGTACTCATGTGTAGAATTTATGCCTTAAGTATATTCATGTATATTCAAGTACAATATTCATAACCTAAATTCACATGTATGGGCTACATGCATGACTTAAGTGAATTCATGTTGTATGCTTTATAATTTTTGTGCTACATGTATGCTTCATGACTTAAGAAAATTTATGTGTATGCTTTATGTGCTACATGTGTTCACACGTGTAATTCATCATTTGAGGTATATAAGGATATCTATTAAAGTGGTTTCAAGGTTTGTAGAGTTACCCTTTACTCCCAATGGTTAAAAGACTTCAAACTGACCTAATTACATAATCAAACACCCTTTTGGCAATAATCAAACACCCTTTTGGCCATATCAAAACATATTGGTCTTTTGAACAAAATATCAGTACTCTGCTTGTACCCCTACAAATACACTAGGAACGCCTAAGAAACACGGTCTTGTAGCATCTCATGGATCGCCGATACCTCTCACGGGGTCTGACTAACAAGGCTCGATAGTTTTTTGACCAATCGTGCTTAGTGCAACTTTCAACTGACCCTCATTGCAAGTTTTGGCATCGAGTGAGATTGGTGTACCAAATTCAAACAAATTTGAATATCCCAGAATGGAGAGAGGTTATTGTAGGCCTCGGAAATGCTGTCTTGTAGCATCTCACAGATTTCTGATACCTCTCATGGAGTCCAAGTTATAAGCCTCAAAAGTTTGCTTCCCAATCGTGCTTAGTGCACCTTGGGGACACTTTGGTCCGGCGTGGCCCAAAACGTTCTGCTGACTCAGTGGTCAAAATGGGGTTGTGCCTAGTGTTTACCCGCCCAACCAGAGATAATGGTGCAGTCCATTTGGTGCCGGGATGAACGATTTGGAAGTAATCCATTGGTGCAACTTTCAACTGACCCTCACTGCAAGTTTTGGCATCGAGCGAGATTGGCATGCCAAATTCAAAAAAAATTGAATATCTCAGAATGGAGAGAGGTTATTATAGGCCTCAAAAATGGAATCCTGTAGCATCTCACGGATCTTTGATACCTCTCACAGAGTCTGAGTTATGAGCCTCAAAAGTTCACTGCCCAATCATGCTTAGTGCACCTTGGGGACACTTTGGTCCGGCGTGGTCCAGAATGTTCTACTGACTCAGTGGTCAAAATGGGGTTGTGCCTATTGTTTACCCACCCAACCAGAGCTAATGATGCATTCCATTCAGTGCCGGGATGAACGGTTTGGAAGTAATCCATTGGTGCAACTTTCAACTGATCCTCACTGCAAGTTTTGGCATCAAGCGAGACTGGCATGCCAAATTCAAAAAAAATTGAATCTCCCAGAATGGAGAGAGGTTATTGTAGGCCTCAAAAACTTCATCCTGTAGCATCTCACGGATCTCTGATACCTCTTACGGGGTCCGAGTTATGAGCCTTGAAAGTTCACTGCCCAATCGTGCTTAGTGCACCTTGGGGACACTTTGGTCCGACGTGGTCCAGAACGTTGTGCTGACTCAATGGTCAAAATGGGGTTGTGCCTAGCGTTTACCCACCCAATTGGAGCTAATGGCTCAGTCCATTTGGTGTCGGGACAAATGGTTTGGAAGTAATCCATTGGTGCAACTTTCAACTAACCCTCACTGCAAGTTTTGGCATCGAGCAAGACTGGTGTGCCAAATTCAAAAAAAATTGAATCTCCTAGAATGGAGAGAGGTTATTGTAGGCCTCAAAAACATTGTCCTGTAGCATTTCACAGATCTCTGGTACCTCTCATGGGGTCTGAGTTACGAGCCTCGAAAGTTCACTGCCTAATCGTGCTTAGTGCACCTTGGGGACACTTTGGTTCGGCGTGGTCCGGAACGTTGTGCTGACTCAGTGGTCAAAATGGGGTTGTGCCTAGCGTTTATCCGCTCAACCAAAGCTAATGGTGCAGTCCATTCAGTGCCGAGAGGAACAGTTTGGAAGTAATCCATTGGTGCAACTTTCAACTAACCCTCACTGCAAGTTTTGGCATCGAGCGAGACTGGCATGCCAAATTCAAAAAAAATTGAATCTCCCAGAACTGAGAGAGGTTATTGTAGGCCTCAGAAACATCATCTTATAGCATCTCACAGATCTCTAATACCTCTCACGGGGTCTGAGTTATGAGACTCGAAAGTTTTCTGCCCAATTGTGCTTAGTGCACCTTGGGGACACTTTGGTCTGGCGTGGTCCAGAATGTTGTGTTGACTCAGTGGTCAAAATGAGGTTGTGCATAGCATTTACCTGCCCAACCGGAGCTAATAGCACAGTCCATTCGGTGTCGGGACGAACGGTTTGGAAGTAATCCATTGGTGCAACTTTCAACTGACCCTCACTGCAAGTTTTGGCATCGAGCGAGACTGGTGTGCCAAATTCAAAAAAAATTGAATCTCCTAGAATGGAGAGAGGTTATTGTAGGCCTCAGAAAATTTTTCCTGTTGCATCTCACGGATCTCTGATACCTCTCACAGGGTCTGAGTTATGAACCTCAAAAGTTTGCTGCCCAATCGTGCTTAGTGCACCTTGGGGACACTTTGGTCCGGTGTGGTCCGAAAAGTTGTGATGACTCAGTGGTCAAAATGGGGTTGTGCCTAGCATTTACCTACCCAACTAGAGCTAATGGCGCAGTCCATTCGATGCCCTGATGTTGGTGCAACTTTCAACTGACCCTACTGTAAGTTTTGGCATCGAGCGAGACTGGCATGCCAATTTAAAAAAAATTTGAATCTCATAGAACGGAGAGAGGTTATTGTAGGCCTCAGAAACATCATCCTGTAGCATCTCATGGATCTTCGATACCTCTCACGGAGTCTGAGTTATGAGCCTCGAAAGTTTGCTGCCCAATCGTGCTTAGTGCACCTTGGGGATACTTTGGTCCGGCGTGGCCTGGAATGTTCTACTAACTCAGTGGTTGAAATGGGGTTGTTCCTAGCATTTACCTACCCCACTAGAGCTAATGGAATAGTCCATTCAGTGCCAGTATGCAATCCTTTAACACTATCCCTTCACCCAGGGAATCATCATTTTACTTTGGACACATTTGACCAATTTTGACTCAATGACTCCAACTATTACATCATTTGACGATACAAATGTAATGGAATTAAGAGAATAGAAATGTAAGGATACAAAATTAAGATGATACAAATTATATAAGGATACAACATTCATAGTAAGGAAACACGGTTTTTGCACTTTACATGGCATTAAGACGATACACATGTGGGCTTTTAATATTTGCAAATCAATCCCATGGGTTCTTTTATATTTCAAATTTTGCATCAAATTTTTTATATACAAAATTTGGCATCTAAATATGAACATTACATTCGATTGTTGTTTTTATATACAAAATTTGGCATCTAAATATGCACATTACATTCAATTGTTGTTTTTATATACAATATTTGGCATCTAACTATGCACATTACATTTTATTATTGGTTTTATATACAAAATTTGGCATCTAAATATGCAAATTCCACAACTATATATAAAAAATAAGTTTCTTTTTCGCTCCAATCCCTGTATTCGAAAGGCAAAAGAAAAGTTAATAGAGAATATAAGAAGTGCCCTTTTGACATCTAAATATCCAAATTACAGAACTATATTTTAACTTGAGTTGAACTTACCTACTGAAGTGTGCTTGAAGGGTCATCTCTGTGCTTGAGAGTATTCAATATTGCTTCATGATCAACAGTACTAATAGTCCAAAGTTCCATTGTCTTTGGTTTTCCTTGATGTTTCAACAACTTAACATTGGCTGCTATAACAAGGTGTGAATACATGAGAATGGTTTTGTGCTTCTCATAGTCTAGTTCAAACGCATGAATGCCATTATTTCTAATCATATATGTGTGCAACCATGTTCTCGCAACAACATGTGATCCTGTTGGATATGTGAACATATCATCATCTGTCGTCGGTTGTGCAAGTTCATGCTTTCCTCTCACACAACGTGCTAACCAGTAGTCCAATCTCTCATCATTCCCTTCTGGTGCAACTAATGCAAAAACATGTCCTGGCTGTAGAAGATCTGAAAGATGGTTGTAGTCAAGTGAACAATCCATGTCATCATTTATTACAGAGACTGTGAGAGATAAATGAGTAAGATAATGTGGAACCCATTTATCAACCCACTCACTTGACTCACACTGATCCCAATCACACTGAAGACAACTCAGAAAATAACAAGCCAACTCTCGTGTCCAAATGGTCCATGTACTAGCATCTGAGCTTCGAAATGAATGCATTTTTTAAGAATCTTTCATAGTTTGACAATCCAACCTATCTCCTATTGTGCCCAACCCAACCAACCAAAAGAATATGTGCAGCTCTGAATCAAGAGTCCCCCCCTATGACAATGTTGAAGTACACCAATCAACAATAGAATGGGCATCAATGAGTTCTACACCTAAAATGCTCAGTTTCTCCTTAACTAGAGCTCTCTTTACACATGCACCTACTCCATCATGCTCCCCTTTTCCATGATCGGCCTAAAAAAAACTCAAAATATGAGGTACACCTCTCTCTACATGCATTCTACATAACCAATAAAACATACAAGCATTTTTTAATTAACCTGTGCAATTATCTGACCAAATGAGATGTCTATCCATAGCAATATTATTTTCCTGCACCCACTCAAAATAATTCTCAAAGAAATGTTGGACAAACTCAGATGAGTGCAATCTATCATCGCTCATATAAAAATGGTACTCTCTGATTATCTTCTGGTCATCTTCTGTACTATCAGGGGAATGTCTATATGTTATGTGCACAAAAATAGAAACCTGAATAGAATTGTAATATTGAGCTTGCAACTCATTTTGGGGCTGCAATGTATAGTTCTTTACAAAGTCAACAACCAATATAATAGTGCCAATCGGGAAAGTGTTCTTACACATCCTGAATTATTGATCCAACCACTGAGACCTGTGACTATGCCTTGCATACTTGTAAAAAAGATTCTTCCTGAAATCTAAAATAAAATCAGCTACATTGCATTCTTTAGTAACCAACTCACATCTAGAGCCTTCACCTCCACTTTTTAATGTATATTTAACAGTTTCATATACTTTTTTGTGGACAATTGTCTTTCCAAAATTGTGTTCGCAACCCTCATGAAAACATTCAACAAACTTCACTAGCCCACCACACTCTGAGCACTTGTCATTTAAGAAATATTTTCTATAAAAGAAACATCCATCTTCTCTAGGACATAAAAAATGATCTAGCAAGTCTCTTGATGATTTTGGAAGAGCACTTGCACCACACCTCCAACATTTCACTACTATGCAAAGTAGAATGAATGGATCGTAACAATTCATGGTGCATTGAAAACTCCACATGATATTTGCAACAACAAGTATTTCTAATCTTAAGAGGCACATAAAAAAAAGGCTTCAGGGCTTCAAAAGCTCTTTTTGATATTTGCAACGTTGGATGTGTCTCACAAAATTTTTTGAACACCATTGTTTGACTCGCCTCCAAATAATGTTTGGGATGCGGGGTACAGTCTCAAATGCCAATTCTCAACTTCAAGACATCCTTCACATTTGGTGACACTCTTGAGTCAGATTGCCAAAATAGTTGAATTTGATCCTTCACAGCATCGGTAAGCTTGTTATCACAACGTGAAAGTCTCCCACCATAATCCCATGTATCATTTTGAAGAGAATCATCAAGTCTTTCTCTTCTTGCAAGTGCTCTATCCAAAGTTTTACGATTTAGATTCAATTCAACACAAGTTTGTCTCATCAAACAAGCCTTTCTCAAATGATGACTTATCAAGGAAGTTGTCATAACCCTCCTAGCAGCTCTCTTATCTTTTTCCTTGGTAGTCTTCCCAATGGAATTGAGAGCACTAAAAAAATTTCTCACAATAATAGCATTTTGCTCCTTTTTCTTGTTCACACTAATCTTTAATTTGACTAGTATACATCTCATCTTTTGCATCTTTAACAATTGCACAAACATTTGACATTGCTCAGCCAACGTCTTGTGCCTAAAAAATTGATCAAAAAGTTTTGAAACCCACAACTGAACGGTTCTTTCTAATCTCTTTCCATCGAAATTGTTCATTATGTTCTCATCAATTTCAAGTAACCATTTAGTTCTTCTTGAAGGTCTCAATTTTGAAGTTTGTCTTTCTTCCTCTGAAGGGACTTCATTTCTCATATAATTTGGAGATGTGTAACGTTGATTTGGTTCTTCTGCGCCATTATCATTGTCAATTCCTTCATATTCAATCGGTGGATTGTCATTGACAATGTCCACACTTCCATTGGCCACATCTACATGTTCATTTTCAAAACCTACATTTTCATCTTCAAAACCTAAATTCTCATTTTCAAAACCTACATTTTCATCTTCAAATTCATGTTCTTCACTTGAAACCACATTCAAAGGTGGGTCTATGCTGACATCTTCATTCATATTTAACTTACCTTGTATCTTGTTCTGATGGGCAACCCTATCCATTTCTCTATACACTTCAACATCTTCATTTGTGAGTCTCCTCTTCCATTTATGCTTTCGACGACTACTACTCCCAGACTTAAACAAAAAAAAAGATGCAAATACCTTTGGTTATAGAGAAAATCACCACAAAAAAAGATGAAATACCTTTGTTAGTTGAGAAAATCACCATAAAAAGAGGCTTTTTGTCTTCTCGCTACAACTCCAATCCCATAATTCAGGACAAACATGAGACTCTCTGGATAGACCTAGAGAATCTTGTTTTTTTCTACACTAGTAAACAAAATCAAATATCCAATATTACCGGATATCCGATATGTCCCACCAAAATTTTGGCTAAATCTATCTCTCTCTCTCACCTTTCTCTCTCCTCTCTCTCTCCTCTCTCTCTCTCTCACCTAAAGAGAGAGAGGAGAGAAAGAGAGAGAGGAGAGAGAAAGGTTAGAGAGAGAGGGGAGAGAGAGAGAGGTTAGAGAGAGAGGGAGGTTAGAGAGAGAGGGGGGAGAGAGAGAGAGAGAGAGAGGTCATGGAGACTTCCTAGGGGTCTTAGTACCCCTTATCACGCATTAGGACCCCTAGGAAGTCCCCATGACCCCTTTCGACACATTGGAACCCTCAAGTGTGTCCAAAGGGGTTGTAGGACCCCTTAGGACACACTTGAGAATTCCAATGTGTCAAAAGAGGTCATGGGGAATTCCTAGGGGTCCTAACGCATGATAAGACATACTAGGACACCTAGGAAGTCCCAATGACCCCATTCGACACATTTGAATGCTCAAGTGTGTCCTAAGGGGTCCTACAACCCCTAAGGACACACTTAAGGGTTCTAATGTGTTGAAAGAGGTCATGGGGACTTCCTAGGTGTCCTAGTATGCCTTATCATGCGTTAGGACCCCTAGGAAGTCCCCATGACCCCTTTCAACACATTGGAATGCTCAAGTGTGTCCTAAGGGGTCCTACGACCACTTAGGAAACACTTGAGGCTTCCAATGTGTCAAAATGGGTCATGAGGACATCCTAGCGGTCCTAACGCGTGATAAGGCGTACAAAGACACCTAGGAAGTCCCCATGACCCCTTTCGACACATTAGAACCATTAAGTGTGTCCTCGGGGGTCAGAGGACCCCTTAGGACACACTTGAGCATTCAAATGTGTCAAAAGGGGTCATTGGGACTTTCTAGGTGTCCTAGTATGCTTTATCAAGTGTTAGGACCCCTAAGAAGTCCTCATTACCCCTTTCGACACATTGACACCCTCAAGTGTGTCCTAAGGGGTTGTAGGACCCCTTAGGACACACTTGAGCATTCCAATGTGTCAAAAGGGGTCATGGGGACTTCCTAGGAGTCTTAACATGTGATAAGGTGTACTAGGACACCTTGGAAGTCCCCATGACCCCTTTCGACACATTGGAACCCTCAAGTGTGTCCTCAAGGGTCCTACGACCCCTCTGGACAAACTTGAACATTAATATATTGAAAGGGGTCATGAGGACTTCCCAGGGGTCCTAGTACACTTTATCACACATTAGGAACCATAGGAAGTCCTCATGACCCGTTTCGACACATTGGAACCCTCAAGTGTGGCATAAGGGGTCCTACGACCCCTTAGGACACACTTAAGCATTATAATGTGTCCAAAGGGGTCATGGGACTTCCTAGGGGTCCCAACGTGTGATAAGGTGTACTAGGATACCTACGAAGTCCCAATGACCCCTTTCGACACATTATAACCCTCAAGTGTTTCTTCAGGAGTCCTACGACCCCTCTAGAAACACCTGAGCATTCAAATGTGTCAAAAGGGGTCATGAGGACTTCCCAGGGGTCCTAGTACACCTTATCACATGTTAGGACCCCTAGGAAGTCCTCATGACCCCTTTCAACACATTGGAACCCTCCAGTGTGTCCTAAGGGGTCCTACGACCCCTTAGGATGCACTTGAGCATTCCAATGTGTCAAAAGGGGTCATGGGGACTTCCTAGGGATCTTAACATGTGATAAGGCATACTAGGACACCTCAAAAGTCTCCATGACCCCTTTCGACACATTGGAATTCTCAAGTGTATCCTACGGGGTCGTAGGACCCCTTAGGACACACTTGAGGGTTCCAATCTGTCGAAAGGGGTCATGAGGACTTCCTAGGGGTCCTAATGCATGATAAGGCATACTAGGACACCTAGGAAGTCCCCATGACCTCTTTAGACACATTAAAACTCTTAAGTGTGTCCTGAGGGGTCGTAGGACCCTTAGGACACACTTGAGCATTCAAATGTGTCGAAAGGGGTCATTGGGACTTCCTAGGTGTCCTAGTATGCCTTATCACGCGTTAGGACCCCTAGGAAGTCCCCATGACCCCTTTCGACACATTGGAACCCTCAAGTGTGTCCTAAGGGGTCGTAGCCTACGACCCCTTAGGACACACTTGAGGGTTCCAATGTGTCGAAAGGGGTCATGGGGACTTCCTAGGGGTCCTAACACGTGATAAGGCGTACTAGGACACCTAGGAAGTCCCAATGACCCCTTTCGACACATTACAACTCTCAAGTGTGTCCTCAGAGGCCCTACGACCCCTCCAAACACACTTGAGAATTTAAATGTGTCGAAAGGGGTCATGAGGACTTCCCAGGGGTCCTAGTACACTTTATCATGTGTTAGGACACTTAAGAAGCCCTCATGACTCCTTTCGACACATTGGAACCCTCAAGTGTGTCATTAGGGGTCCTACAACCCCTAAGGACATACTTGAGCATTCCAATGTGTCAAAAGGGGTCGTGGGGACTTCCTAGGGGTCTTAACACATGATAAGGTGTACTACAACACCTAGGAAGTCCTTGTGACCCCTTTCGACACATTACAACCCTTAAGTGTGTCCTAGGGGGTCGTAGGACCCCTTAGGACACGCTTGAGCATTCTAATGTGTCAAAAGGGGTCATGGGGACTTCCTAGGGGTCTTAAGATGTGATAAGGTGTACTAGGACACCTAAGAAGTCCCCACACTACTACATTTGGGGCCAAATTTCAACAAAAGTTTTTGATGGGTAACTTTTTCTTACGAATTTGGTATTTTTTTTTTGTAATAGGCCCCGATGATGTCGGTATTCTGATGGGTGTTTAATTGACCATCGAAACTCCAACAGATTCGGGGTATACATTTTTTTTAAAAGTGAAACAACCTCATCATTTTTATTTCGATTGGAGAGCGAGAGAAAAGGAGCAAAAGCTGAGCACGGGAGAAGGTATGTGATTTCTTCATCTTTCGAGCCTCTAGCATCATATTCGAATGCATTTCATTTTATTGTTGAGGGAGTTGCTCTATGAAATTACCACATTCTACTGGTGTCATGCCCTAGCCAGTGCTATATCTCTATTATTTGATGTTATTGGTGCTTGTCCTCAAGGATATTGATTCACTGTATTCAAATGTTTGGATTCACGTTTGTCGATATTATTGGCATATGTGTTTAATGATGACATTGTATATTGTTGTCACTAAAATGATTGCATTCTACTGGTGTCATGCCCTAGCCCATGCTTTAACTCTATTATTTGATGTTATTGATGCTTGTGCTCAAGGATATCTATTTTTTTAAAATGTTGACTATGGTTATCAAATGGACAACCCATGAGCTTCTAGCTAGGTGCCATTTGTATTGATAGCTTAGGGCATCAAATGTATTGTATCATTGATAGTTGAGACTTTGTTAAAAGGAAATAGGACAAAGAATGATTTTTATTTAGTTTCTCTATTTTGATCCCTAAGTGGCTTACAACTCTAGAGAAGTATATGCAGATTTACGGATCCAGTTGCAGGATACATAGCAGCCGATAATGCACAAGAAATCCATGCATCCAATTTGAATAGCAATTAATACAAAGAACTAGGGTCATCCAATGGCCCAATCATCTAGACCTTGACTGTCCCCTCAACCAGTGACCCTTCAAAACCAGGTTATCATGCAATCAGTGAGTGATACTTCATTCTCTTGGTCTACCCTGCATCCAAACATATTGGCAATACACAATACAATGATAACAAGTCTTTCAAAATCCCCCTTCCCCCAAGGAACACTATCAACCATCCCTTCCACATAGCATTTCACTGTTTTATGAGTGGATTGTGCAGGAACAATTAACATTAAACAAGGAGCAAACTCCTCAACACATCTTGGAAACCATTGAATTCAATAATAAATGAAACCTAACACCAACACTATTCCTTTCATAGTTGCAGGATACATAGCTGTTGATAATTCACAAGAAATCCATGCATCAAATTTTTATAAGGATATCCTACTAATCAATAGGAATTTTCTTGATATGACCAATGATTATGCATTTTGATGGCAGTGTGCTAGTTCAAAAGGATAATATAAATCTGAAACAATTTTTTCTAATTTTCTCAAACTATAAATGTGGTTAAAGGGAAAATATTATGTGGAAAACCCACAAACCAAGCTAGAAAATGATTGTACATCAAATTATTCCTATATTCATTCAAGTATTTCTATGCTTTAGCTACCTGACCTTTGAGCTTCATCTAGAGGAATGTGTAGCTTTAAGATAGAGTTACTTCTTGGGCCTTACAATAGGGTGGAATATGATCAAGATTTGTTTAGGCTGTATCTTTCTCAGTCCCATTGTTAGGTTATTATGGTTCATGGTTTGAATCTATTATGGTTGTGTAAGGGATTTGTAGATGCTTTTTCTAACATAATTATTGGAAACCATGATTGGAACAACTGGTTGTTGGCTATTGTACACATGAATCATAACTGTCAATGGTTCTTTGTGTTCAAGAATTCATTGATCAATCTTTGAGATTTATTGTCCCAGCTTTAAAAGAGTGATAAAAGATATAGTGAGTGCTATCTTTTCCAAGTGTTTTGTGGGTGCCATTATCTTCTAGGAGTAATTGCTGGAACCAAATTATGTTCTTTGCCTCTAGTAAATATTGCAGACACAATCATCTTCTTGGTGAAGGGTTGCTTCCATCCCCATGAGGCACTATTGCATGGTTTCCATTCCCTTGTAGTATAGTGAACCTAATTTAATACAACTGTGCACTATTTTGGGATCCATAATTTATGGCCCCTACACTATGGTTGTTAGCCTAAGATAGGCCTACCTTTGCATATAATAAGAGGCCAATATGAAACAAACATCCAAAAGTTAGGGGGTTGTTCCCTGTCCATAATTTATTATTTAAGTGCTAAGTGATGATGGGTATATCGTGTAATTCATACCTAGTGTGTCTCTTTCTTTCTCTCCACATTTCACATTAGGATTATATGCTATAAAATACCAATGAAATCAACTATTGGTCAAATCTAATCAAAATTGCAATATAAAAAGTTAAAATAGATCTTGAAGAAATATGGGAACCATTTTTCACAGATATTGTACAAACAAAGAGAATACTCCCAAGAGGAAATGCTTCAATGTGGAACAATTGAAGGACAATATTTTACTTTTATATGCACATCTACAATGTTTTTGATATATTTCTGAGATAACAAAACCATAGAAAGAATAGCATATAGAAGAAAGTAAAGAATAATGATCATATTTTGAGATATTGTGGAAACTTAAAGGAAATAATTCTTGGTGGGGTTATCATGCAATCAGTGAGTGATCCTTCATTCCCCCCTCTTCCAGTGACCCTTCAAAATTAGGTTATCATGCAATCAGTGAGTGATCATTCATTCTCCTGGTCTGCCCTGCATCCAAACATATTGGAAATACACAATACAATGATAACAAGCCTTTCACAATCCCCCTTCCCTCAAGGAACACTATCAACATCCAGACCTTGACTATTCCCTCAACTAGTGACCCTTCAAAACTAGGTTATCATGCAATCAGTGAGTGATCCTTCATTCTCCTGGTCTACCCTGCATCCAAACATATTGGAAATACACAATACAATGATAACAAGTCTTTTACAATCCCCCTTCCCTCAATGAATTACTATCAACATTTGGACCTTGACTGTCCCCTCAACCAGTGACCCTTCAAAACTAGGTTATCATGCAATCAGTGAGTGATCCTTCATTCTCCTGGTCTGCCCTACATCCAAACATATTGGAAATATACAATACAATAATAACAAGTCTTTCACAATCCCCCTTCCCTCAAGGAACACTATCAACAATTGACCCTTCTTCTTATCAACCATATCCAATGTTTCATTGAAGTCACGACCAAGAATGAAGGTCACCTTACCCATACCATTCATGGATTTTGAAATGTTGTTCCAAACTCCTGAAAACTTTTCTATTGCTTCTTGTTGCTTCTTTAAATACTTCTTCTACCACAATGTCCTCCTGCCCCATCTTGTTGATCTTCTTGGCTAAAGCGGATGAATCCACACACAATAACACAAAATGAAGGGTTTTGTATCCTTTAATGAATCTCAGTCATTGGTAACACATGGACAATCAAACTAGTAGTCTCCAAAGCATTCAATAAGTGAATATGAATGTTTGAAAACTTTCCTCTCAACTTCCCCAACCACTCCTAATCAGTTAGAGGGATATTTCTAGAATCTCCACTATTCCTATCCTTACCAACAATTCTTAAACATACTTTATCTAATATAATAATAACATGCTAAACTGAACCAATGGCATGTTCTTCGTGTGGTACAAGGAAGATTTGGCTATCAAATCTTCCTTCGTGCAAGCTGAGCGTGAGAGAAGGTATGTGATTTCTTCATCTTTGATTGGTATCTTTGACGGGCAATGTCTTTCAAGCCTCTGGCATCATATTCGACCACAAATTTCAAATGCTTTGCATTTTATTTGATCATGAATGCTCACTGAAATGACCGCATTCTACTGGTGTTGTGCCCTAGCCAGTGCTTTATCTCCATTATTTGATGTTATTGGTGCTTGTGCTCAAGGATATCAATTCACAGTTTTCAAATGTTTGCATTCATGTTTGTTGATATTACAATTCATCATATCAGATAAAGTATGTTTAAGAAGTTTTAGTGTCTAAATACTCAACTAATCCCTCTAACCGATTAGGAGTGGTTGGGGAAGTTGAGAGGAAAGTTTTCAAACATTCATATTCACTTATTGAATGCTTTGGAGACTACTGGTTTGACTGTCCATGCATTAATGTTTAGAAGAGATCAATGAAGTATTTAAAGACATTCTTACATGTTTGGAGAGGTTTAAGAGGCACTTATCATGACTGTACCCTCACAAACAATGACATAGACTGGTTTTACTAAGTTTCTTTTCTCTATTTTGAGGTTTCCTTTCTTTGCTATAGGGGTACAGTCAGAGGGTTCATTGACAAAATGATCCTTTGAATGGTTACTATGAATATGAATGATTTGATATAGCATATTTCTCATTTTACTTGAAGTTTGGAATAGCTTGTGCAAGGGTGAAAGTAGTTTTGATCGTGATTGTTCCTCTACACAGTCATAAAATGTAACTGTCTAATGATTATATGTAATGTTGAGTGGATTAAATACTTTATTATTGGTAGAAGTGAATGGAAGGAATAGTGTTGGTGTTAGGTTTCATTTATTGTTGAATTCAATGGTTTCCAAGATGTGTTGAGGATCTTGCTCCTTGTTTAATGTTAACTGTTCCTGCACAATCCACTCATACAACAGTGGAATGCTATGTGATTGACAATTTCATACAACTGGTCCTTTGGCGTGTATTAAATATAATCTAGTCACTTATTGAATGCTTTGGAGACTACTGGTTTGACTGTCCATGCGTTACCAGTGACTGAGATTCATTAAAGGATACAAAACCCTTCATTTTGGGGTTATTGTGTGTGGATTCAAATGTAGGTTTGATTTAGTTAATGTTTAGAAGAGATCAATAAAGTATTTAAAGACAATCTTACATGTTTGGAGAGGTTTGAGAGGCACTTATCATGACTATACCCTCACAAACAGCGGCATAGACTGGTTTTACTAAGTTTCCTTTCTCTGTTTTGAGGTTTCCTTTCTCTGTCGCAGGGGTATAGTTAGAGGGTTCATTGACAAAATGATCCTTTGAATGGTTACTATGAATATGAATGATTTGATATAGCATATTTCTCATTTTACTTGAAGTTTGGAATAGCTTGTACTTGAAGTTTGGAATAGCTTGTGCTTGTGCTGGAATTCTTGGTAGAAGTGAATGGAAGGAATAGTGTTGGTGTTAGGTTTCATTTATTATTGAATTCAATGGTTTCCAAGATGTGTTGAGGAGTTTGCTCCTTGTTTAATGTTAATTGTTCCTGCACAATCCACTCATACAACAGTGAAATGCTATGTGATTGACAATTTCATACAACTGGTCCTTTGGTGTGTATTAAACAAAATAGAATTTTCAACATATTATTATAATTCTATTTCTTTGTTGTAAACATGCCATTGGTTCAGTTTTGTAAAAAAAATATCGCGTACAATTTTTTTTTTCTATTTTTTCCATTTGATAACCATATTCAACATTTCAAAATAGTGAATAACATCAAATAATGGAGATAAAGCATGGGCTAGGGCACAACACCAGTAGATTAAAACCGAACCAATGACATGTTTACAACAAAGAAATAGAATGATAATAATATGTTGAAAATTCTATTATGTTTAATACACGCCAAAGGACCAGTTGTATGAAATTGTCAATCACATAGCATTTCATTGTTGTATGAGTGGATTGTGCAGGAACATTTAACATTAAACATAGCCAGTGCTCTCTTTACTTTCTCAAATCTCTTCAAGTCAAGAACATTAGAGTTGTCTAATACGTTGTTAGTATCCTTTTTCCATGGGTCCTAGGTCTTTGGGTCCATGGAAAGGAAATAGATTACAAAATACACTTCAAAACAAAGGAAAAACTTAGCAAATTCAGTCTAACTCACTATAGATGAAGGAACAGTCATGCTAATAGTTCCTCTAAGTCTTCCAAAACATTTATTGAACTCCCTTAAGTCCTATTGGATCCCCAAATTGCTTAATCCAATCAACTTACATCAGGATCATGAGAAACTTCAAAGGATTAAAAACATTACTTGGAACAGTCAAATCATTATGCTTTCAAATCAATTACCTATCGACATATCCCTTGCGAGGGAGAGAAGCCAAACACATAAAGAACATGCACATAAACACAGTAGCTAAAAAACTTAAATGGAATACACCAAGAAGTACCAAATGATGAATGCTTAATTGTTGTAATGGCAAAGCATCAGAACCGTCCATTTCTAGAACTTGATTTTATAGTCTAAATAATTTTTCTATAGTCGTAATGATTTTTCTAGAACTTGATTTTGTAGTCTTAATGATTTTTCTATAGTCCTAATGATTTTTCTATAGTACTCTTAATGATTTTTCTAGAACTTGATTTTTTAGTCTTAATGATTTTTCTTTCATCCTAATGTTTGTTGCTCTTGATAAATTAGGCCTTGAATTTGAATTTTTGTTCACTATTTTATTTCAACTTGATATTTCATTCATTTTTCATATACACAGAGACTACACATGCTGATAAAAAAATGAGTTATTTGATTAAGGTTAACTATTCACGATTGTAAATAGTCAATATTTCTGATGGTACTCCTTGGTGTATTTCATTTTAAAATAATCATGTTTCTATGGCTATGATAAATGTCTCTTTGTGTTGAGAAAATTAGAGTTGAAAAAATGGTTGCAAACAAATCATCCTTCTTCCACCAACATTCTAGTCAATGTACAAGTAACGAGTCATTCCATTCAAGAAAGACCATGTCTGACAATATCAACACAGAACAAAATAAGGAGTATGCAGAATTTAGTGATTGTATCTTACATTTGAGCCACTTCATATGCACAGGTGATGCACATGCATATTTTCCTAAGCGCTATTGGGAGCTTACCTAGCAACACATGGACTATTGTGAAAATCACCACAAATCTATTTGTTTTTGGGTCTACCATATACCTTCTATGATCAACTCTAATATGCACAGGTGATGAACATTTAGATTTGCCTAAGCAGTACTTTGAGTAGTCCTCCTACACATGTACTATTGTGAAAATCATCACAAGTCCATTTGTTGGAGGGCTACTCAAAGTACACATGTTTGGAGGTCTGAAGGAAACAAGAGAATTTGAAGAGTCATGAGTCTTAAGATTGTACTTAATATAGCCAAGCTTCATTCAATGGTACATTCAAACATGAAACAAACCATTCTTAAACTAGATTAAACTAGTAAACCTAAGGACATACTGATTATACGTAAACTAGTAAACCAAAGGACATGCTTTTACTACTAAGTCTCTATTTTTTGGGCATACTGATTATAAGTACTTGACATATATCACAAATGTTACTAATTAAGGTTGGCGGGATGATTATGCCTATCCTGAAAAAAGACTGTCAAATCATTATGCTTTCAAATCAATTACCTATCGATGCATCCCTTGCGAGGGAGAGAAGCCAAACACATAAAGAACATGCACATAAACATGACAACTGAAAAAATTAAATGGAATACACCAAGAAGTACCAAATGATGAATGCTCAATTGTTGTAATGGCAAAGCAATATCAGAACCGTCCATTTATAGAACTTGATTTTTCTATAGTCCTAATGATTTTTCTTATTTCTTGTCTGTGCTTGGTGACAGGATTTTGAACATTGTTAACATACTTAAATGGAATACACAATACCAAATGATGAATGCTCAATTGTTGTAATGGCAAAGCATCAGAACCGTCCATTTCTAAAATTTGATTTTGTATAGTCTTAATTATTTTTCTATAGTTCTAATGATTTTGAAAATTATTGACAAAGAGTGTTTCTTTTTTTAATTATAGTATAAATGATTTTTCTATAGTCGTAATGATTTTTCTTATTTCTTGTCTTTTGTCCCTTTTTTATTTCCTATGTTTGTGCTTCGTGACAGGATTTTGTCATCTTCTTTTGATGGTATATTTCATTCAGTCTATGTGAAATACTATTTTGTTCACTATTTTATTTTAGCTTCATATTTCTTTCATTTTTCATATACACAGAGACTACACATGCTGATAAAAAAATGAGCTATTTGATTTAGGTTTACTTTTCATTATTGTAAATGCTTAATATTTCTGATGGTACTCCTTGGTGTATTTCATATAAAAATAATAAATGTAGTGACAATGGTGTGGTGCATTATTGATATATAGGCTCGATGACTCTTGTTAATGTGCCAAATTGTCGATGTGGTGGTGGGCAGTGTGTGTTGAAGACTTCACGGACACTAAATAACCCTGGACGACAATTTTGGTGCTGCCCAAATAGAAAAAAGGTTGCTAATGTGTATATATTTAATGTTTCTAATGTAAATACTATTCATTATAATATAAGAACTAATGTAGACTAGGCATCACAGGGAAATAATGGCTGCAGATACTTTAGTTGGGTTGATGACAACTCATCTGCATCTATCCACCCATCTCCACTTATCCACGATGAAGGATTTGAGTGCAAAATGTGTCAGGCTAGGGCAAATTCCAAAATTATATTTTGACAATGCCTTCTCTATATTGTAATCGCATATCTTTGTTGCGACCATATGTAGAGATGAACTCAAGAATTAGTTAGTTTAGTATTTTTGTATTGTAACTAATATTTTAATATGGATATGACGTAACTTCTCTTTGCCTCAAGTGCACATATATATGGTTTACATATTTTTTTAGAATAATTCTTCATGTTTATGGCTCAGGTGAGCCCCAATCTTCTATCAATCACATGATTTAACGTATAGTGTTTTCTTGGTTGTTCCATTTGTTCCTTGACCTTGACTATGGATTGACTATCATTTTCAAGCTTGAGCGTGGCTTCATACCACGCACCATCCATAGATTTCTACGCAACCCTAATTTATGAATGTAAATAATGCATTGAACGTAATCTATGAACATTGCGTATATGAAGTCTTGCTGAAGTTTGAGCATCCTCCCTTTATTCCAGTGAGGGATTGGAATGAGTTCATTTTGGATGCAAAGGAGAAAGGGGATAATCAAAGAGGAATTACACCAGCAAATGGGAGAAGGTATAAACATTTTAATAGATTTTTATTATTAAATAATGAAATTTGCATATACTAGTGTTCTAAGCATCCTCATTACATGATTTAAGGTCTTAGTCCACTGACAAATTAAATTAGACTTACTATCCAAAATACATAAAAAAACATGCACATAAACACGACAACTGAGAAACATAAATGTAGATTTCACAATAGCTGAGAAACATAATTGTAGGCATCATAGTCACAATATTTTGGAGACAACATAATTGAGTTGTGTACCCAAGCGGTGTAGAGAAACTTCTACACCCCCAATTCCAAGTTGAATACATCTGTTGGAGGACCTTGTATTCATGAGCAACAGATGTAGTCAATTTGGAATCGGAGGTGTAGGAGTTGCTCTCCACCGTCTGGGTATACAAATCAATTACGTTGTCTCCAAAAAATTGTGACCATGATGCCTACAATTATGTTTCTTAGCTGTTGTGTCCCAGGACCCCTTATGACCCTTTACGACTGTTTACGATCCCTAAAAATACATCTTAGAGGTCTTAAAATGTCGTAAAGGGTCATAAGAGGATCCTAGGAGGGGCTAGATGAGCTTCCACCTTCACGTGGTTCGCCCTGTTAAGTAGAGAATGTTTAACTATTCTCGAAACAAAGAAAAGCTCAATAATTTAAGGTCTCAGTCCATCGAGATGCTGAAAAAATGACAGGAATCAACGATGGAGAGTTTTTAGATTCTGAGAAGACGTATATGGAGTGGAGGCCAGATTGAGTACTAGTGCAGAGTGTTAATAATTATAGCCTTTCGGCCAAGATCAAACTGATCAAATAAATACCCTTATGCGATTTATAATAATAAGGAGATTATTATTTCATTTATATATGTGTGTTGGTTGAATTAGTTAAGGGCCCAAGGTCGGCCTCTTGGCTTTAACATTAAATATATTTAATAAGACCAGGTTGGCCCTCTTGAAGATAATTCAATTCATATATATATGGTGTTGGATTCTAGGGAGAGAAGCACCAAAAACATAACATCCTTCCCTCCCCCAAAACCTTGATTCTCTACCTTAAGCAAACTTAGATCAACATATATTGGTGTGAAAGATAAGCAGCTTCGGCTAATAGATAAGAACAAGTCTAAGCATGAATAAAGATTAGATTATGATCTGATCCATACAACCAATAATTATTGGCAATGTTAACTACGAGTTGATTAGGGATGGAAGCCTCTGTTAGGACTGGACTCTTCCTCAATACACTAACACTAAGGTACTAATCAGGTTCTCCTCAACACCTTTGTTAGTACAGTTTGGAGGCATATAGACTGGAGTATACTTGGTTGATATTCGGGTATCTTCTATCCCTTCTTGTTTACTTTATTCTATGTTTAGTTGTGTTAGATCTCTATAGTTTGTTCATTCTGGAGTAGAATCTGAAATATATCAACAAGAGATGATGATTCAGTAACCTACATCTAGAAAACCTTCACAATTATCCCTTCTTTGGCCTCCACTTTTTCTTCTTCTCAAAAATGGTTATCTAGAAACTTTGGAGCCTGCCAGTTCTTGCTGTACACAACCTATGCGTGTTGATGACAATGAGGACATGCATCATCGTAATACAAGTAAACATATTAAATTGATTGGTGTAGTAATAAAAATTTAATTGCAATTGGTGTTTGGATTAATGTAACAATTTGTATTGCAGTTGTAGAGAGTGTAGAGGCCGTTGTTAATGAGCAAGTTGAGGTTGAGGCCAAGGCCAGAAAAACTGACCTCGATGTTGATGATGTGACTAGATCAAGTAAAGAGCTATATGATTATGAATGTTGTCAATGCCTTTATTACCAACGAATCACCACCCACCATTAATGAATATTAATGAACACTTACACCATGAAGAAGACAAATGATTAAATAGAAAGAGAGGACCAACTAAACCATCTTGTGGTCAGTCTATATCACATTGAGAAACAACGTCAAGACTTGAGAATCAAAATAATCAAAAGTTTCTTCAAGACCATGAATGATCAACAACATTCCATCAGAAAACAAAACACTAATCTATGTTATCATTAAGCCATAAAATATGTCTTTAAAGTTTAGAAGCATCACAAAAACTTTCAAGAAACATAGTACTATCCAAAATATGTCTTTAAAGTTTATTTCTAATTATTATGATGATGTTGATGTCTATAATTTATTTCACTTACTGATGCTTTCCTAGATTGAATTTTGAACTGCCAGGTTGGAGAACACTTTCAAAGTTTAGGGTCTGTTCCACATGATACTCTTAGTTATAGCTCAAATGCAACTCAACATATTTTTTATGCTGGGCAACCCACTACAGAAACTCATCCCCAGGTGAAATTTAATGTTGTGAATCTTGGCATTGTTAATGTTATTACTTTTCCTCATGTTTCATATTTGTGAAAATGTTTCTTGGCACTATCTTCTTTTTCAATTCCTATATTTGTAGCATTTTAGATCATTAACTTAAGCATTACATGTCTTTGTTCAAAGTTTATTCTAACACTATATTATATCTTATTCTTATTACAATGTTCTTTGTTGTGGGGCAAGAGGTTAATCTTCATTGTCTTCATTGTGGGGGACAGTGAAGATTTCTCTGACAAATAGTAGGTCTTCTTTAGTATCTTATAATAACATGTAAGGAAACTCAGGTGTGGAAACAGCTTCCTACACTAATCTCTATAGGAGAGTATTGTGCAAATTCTTATAAATCCTTACAATTTCAGATTCGTTAACTACTTTAACAAAGATATTGCAACCACATACAATGCATACAAAAAAATTAGAGAATGACACAATGATATACCCTGGGGAAAACCTTTCAGTAAAAAACCCCAGCACTCCAAAACTTGCACAATGTATTATCTTCAACACAAAGATTACAATACACTTGCAATTCAAGTTCTTTCAGGAAATGAGAGACAAAGCCAATAAGACTTAAACTTCTGTTATATCTCTCCCATAGGAGCAGCATCATATATATAGACTCCTCTAAACCCAAAAATAGGCACAACCACCAAGACCCATGCACAAAGCCACATGTACATAGTTGTTACATGCAATCCCAAGAATAGGCGTCCATCCCTAGAATAGACTATGACATCTTGTCATAGAATCCGCCAAAAATAATGGTCACAAGAGAAGTGTAAGAGAATCTGTCATACCAACCTATTTTTGGCATATTCTCTTACACACACCAACCACTTCTTCTTAGGGGCCCAAATAGGCCCAAGTCATAAGATGCTCTTACACCTGTCATAGCACATTCCTTAAATAGTTCTTACGCATCATAGGAATCAGTCATGACCATTTCAGTCATGATCTCCTTACACACAAGATGCTGACACATCAAGTGGAGTGACACATCAACATGCCAACTAGACATGTACACTCACACTTAATTACATTATTTGCAAAAAAATACATTTACAAAACAAATAATAAGAATAGGAATTATCCAAGGTTGAGACACCTTATTCCTAACATTCTCCCACTTTTCGAACACCTTGTAAGAGCAACAGGAACATAACATGAACTTTAACCGCTATAGGCCAAAAGGCCCATAGACTCCGAACACCATATGAACTTCTCAGTTCCCACTAGTTTCGTTAATGCATCTGCAACATTCTTCACAGTATCTACCTTCCCCAAATTTACCTTTCCATCTTCCACCATATCTCTCACAAAGTGAAACTGCACATCAATGTGCTTCATTCTGGCATGGAAAGTTGGATTCTTTGCAAGGCAAATAGCGCTCTGATTGTCACACCAAATAGTAATCTATTCTGCATCAACACCAACATCAAAACACAATCTTCTAAGCCAAATGGCTTCTTTACAAGCATGAGTAGCAGCCATGTACTCAGCTTCTATAGTGGACAAAGCAACCATAGGTTGTCGCTTACTCATCCAACTAATGGCACCACCAAACATAGTGAACACATAAGCACTGGTGGATCTCCTGCTATCAATATCACCTGCCCAATCTGAATCCACAAACCCACAAATACAAATTGAATGCGGAGATCTAGAAGAGTTACCATGATAACATATGGAGTAATCTGATGTACCCCTCAAATATCTGAATACTCGCTTAACTACATCCCAATGTACCCGTCCAGGATTAGCCATAAACTGACTCAGGACTCCCACTGCTTGGGCAATGTCTAGTCTAGTACAATCCATAGCGTACATAAGACTGCCAACTGCACTAGCATAAGGTACTCTACTCATGTCCTCCACCTCACTAGGAGATTTTGGACAATCATCTTCAGATAACTTTGTTCCCACAGAAATAGGAACACATAGTGGTCTACAATCTGCCATGTTGAACTTGTCCAACACAGACTTCACATACTTACTCTGACTCAACCAAAGTTTTCTGTTAGACCTATCTCTACTGATTTCCATACCCAAGATGTACCTAGCTGCCCCAAGATCTTTCATCTCAAACTGTGCTGACAACTAAGATTTAAAATCAGAAATCATACCCTTACCCTTCCCAAACAGCAACATATCATCAACATATAATGCAACAATAGGAAGGCGATCATTTTCAACTCTGAAATAAACACAATGATCTGATTTTGATCTTACAAATCTAATTGACAACACAAAGGCATCAAACTTAAGGTACCACATCCTAGGAGATTGCTTCAAACCATATAGAGATTTCTTTAATCTACAAACTAAGGATTCTTTATCTTTAACAATGTAGTGCTCAGGCTGTGACATATAAATCTCTTCCTCCAAATCACCGTGAAGGAAAGCTGTCTTCACATCCATCTGTTCTATCTCTAAATCATATGATGCAGCAAGAGATAACAGTAATCTAATGGATGTCAACTTTGCAACAGGAGAGAATATTTCACCATAATCTATTCCCTCTACCTGTGAATACCCCTTTGCAACCAATCTAGCTTTATACCTTTCAACACTGCCATCTGCACAGAATTTCTTCTTGAACACCCATTTATAGCCAACAGATTTTCTCCCTTTAGGCAAAGGTACAAGGTCCCAAGTTTTGTTTTTCTCCAATGAAGCCATCTCATCATCCATAGCCTCAATCCAGGAACCTACATCTTCCATGCCCAAAGCCTCTTTCACAGATCTAGGCTCACCAGTGTTAGTAATCAAAGCAAAGGCACAACTGGAATCTAACATAGAATAACCAAACCTTTCTGGTTGCTTTCTTTCTCTCGTGGATCTCCTCAAGGGCTACGGTTGAGGTTGTTCTTCCTCTTCTTCTGAACTATCAAAGCTGCTAGAGCTCTCCTCATCATTAGGCCCAACATGGTCTCTCTGTTCAGTCTTCTCAGGGGTAGGAGGCAACTGAACAACATCTTTTTCCTTTTCTTTTTCATCTGGTTGTAGCACAATAGGAGAAGATGTTAGCTCTCTGAAAATAACATTTCTACTATACAACACCTTACTAGTCACAGGATCCCAAAGCTTGTATCCTTTCACACCAGCACTGTATCCGATGAAAATACATTTAACAGCTTTGTTGTCCAACTTAGATCTTTTCTCCTTTGGAACATGTGCATAAGCTTCACAACCAAAAACACGAAGATGTCTAATTGAAGGCTTCTTACCAAACCACACCTCCATGGGTGTCTTACCAACAAGGGCTTATGTAGGAGATATGTTAACCATATAGCAAGCAGTGGCCACACCTTCAGCCCAAAACCTTTGTTCTAAACTAGCTCCACTAAGCATACTCCTAGCCTTCTCCATCGGTGTCCTATTCATTCTCTCTACAACTCCATTTTGCTATGGGGTATAAGGAGTTTTCTTATGCCTCTCGATACCTTGTTCTTTATAAAACTATTCAAACTCTATTGAGAAAAACTCACCACCATTGTCAGTTCTCACACACTTAATCTTCTTACTAGTCTGATTCTCTACAAGAGCTTCAAATTCCTTGAACCGACTAAAGACTTGTGTCTTAATTTTAAGGAAATAAATCCACGTCTTTCTAATGTAATAAATCCACGTCCTTCTACTGTAATCATCTATGAAAGATACAAAAAATATAGACTTGGAGATTGAAGGAACTTTTAAAGGACCAAATACATCAGAATGAATAAGATCCAAAACATCAGAAGATTTGTGAGAACTAGAGTAAAACTGAACACAATTTTGTTTACCATAGACATAGTGTTCGTAGAATTCGAACTCGAGATTGCAATCATTTAACCCCTCAACAAGATTTTTATTTTTCAAGGTTCTGAGACCCTTTTCACCAATGTGGTCAAATCTCATATGCCACAACATTGTCTTTTCTACAGGAAGCTTACCTTCCAAAGTATTTGCACTACCATCAGAACCAATAGCCACAGACTTCTTCACTACTTGTTCAGATGGTGAGGATGAAGAACTATTACATAGAGGAATACATGCATCTAGCTGAAATAAGGTACCTCTCCTAGTACCCCTTGCAAGCACTATCGATCCTCTTATCATCTTGCATCCTTCTTTCAAAAAAACAACTTGCACACCTACATCATTCAACATACTTATAGATAATAGGTTTCGTGTCAAACCCAGAATGTGCATAACTCCATTGATTCCCTTTACTCATCCATCAGGAAATTTGATAGTGACCCTTCCGTGTCAAACTATCTTTAGGTGAGAATCATCACCTAAGTACACCTTTTCACCATCGAACTCTTCATATTTTGAGAACCAATTTCGATGAGAGGTCATGTGAAAAGATGCACCTAAGTCAACCAACCACACATCATCAGATGCATGGGCTTCCAAAGTTGTGATGAATGCATCGCCATCTTCTTGAGATCTTTCTGAAGCTAAATCTAAACCTTTCTTCTTCTTCTTCGACTCTTTGTAGTCTTTACAGAAGTGCCCAAATTTATCACAGTTCCAACATTTTGCCTTGGACTTATTGGAAGTCTTTGACTTCCCACGGGATTTGGATCTACCCTTATTGTCAGACTTATTGTCATTTTTCTTCCCTCTTTTAGTGGATCTCCCACGAATAGCAAGGGCTTCTTTTTCTAAAATAGAATCCTTTCTCCGCATCTCCTCTGCTAGCAGCGAAGACACCACATCATCCATTTTTAAGGTGACTAAAGTGCTTCCGAGAGCCATCACAAGATGGTCCCATGAATCTGGTAAAGAACACAAAAGTGTGTAGCAACGATCCTCCTCCTCTAACTTGACACCAGCTGATGTCAATTGTGTAGCCAACAGATTAAATGCATTTAAATGATCCGTTAAGGATCCACCTTCCTCCATTTGCAGAGAGTACAACTTCTTCCTCAGGAACAACTTGTTCACTAGAGATTTGGCCTGATACACGGCTGCAAGTCTTTCCCACAAACTATTTGTGGTTTTCTCATTTAGAACATTAAGAAGGACTGCATCAGTTAAACAGAGTCTTATGAGACCCTTAGCTTTACGGTCTTTGATAGCCCAATCTGCTTGAGCTATAGTTGCTAATCTTGTAGCACTTGAAGTCACTTCCCATAGGTCACGATCTTCCAACATGTCTTCCATCTTGAGTTTCCACAACTCGAAATTAGTGCCATTAAATTCTCCACCTCCATTCTTCCATATGATGAACTTGCCATCTCAATCTGCAAATAAGATTCAGAATGCTCTGCAAAAAACTCCCACTCAAACTTGAGATCAACTCAAAAAAACCCTACCCAACAAATAGGATCAAAAGTTGATCAAGCTCTGATACCACTTGTAAGGAAACTCAGGTGCAAAAATAGCTTCCTACGCTAATCTCTATAGGAGAGTATTGTGCAAATTCTTATAAATCCTTACAATTTCAAATTCGTTAACTACTTTAACAAAGATATTGCAACCACATACAATGCATACAGAAAAATTAGAGAATGACACAATGATATACCCTGGGGAAAACCTTTCAGTAAAAAACCCCAGCACTCCAAAACCTGCACAATGTATTATCTTCAACACAAAGATTACAATACACTTGCAATGCAAGTTCTTTCAGAAAATGAGAGACAAAGCCAACAAGACTTAAACTTCTGTTATATCTCTCCCATAGGAGTAGCATCATATATATAGACTCCTCTGGACCCAAAAATAGGCACAACCACCAAGACCCATGCACAAAGCCATATGTACATAGTTGTTACATGCAATCCCAAGAATAGGCATCCATCCCTAGAATAGACTATGACAGCTTGTCATAGAATCCGCCAAAAATAACGGTCACAAGAGAAGTGTAAGAGAATCTGTCATACCAACCTATTTTTGGCATATTCTCTTACACACACCAACCACTTCTTCTTGGGCGCCCAAATAGGCCCAAGTCATAAGATGTTCTTACACCTGTCATAGCACATTCCTTAAATAGTTCTTACGCATCATAGGAATCCGTCATGACCATTTCAGTCATGATCTCCTTACACACAAGATGCCGACACATCAAGTGGAGTGACACATCAACATGCCAACTAGACATGTACACTCACACTTAATTACATTATTTGCAAAAAAATACATTTACAAAACAAATAATAAGAATAGGAATTATCCAAGGTTGAGACACCTTATTCCTAACATAACATGCTAAACTGATAAAGGTGTTATGGGCATTTAATCTGCAATTACTAATAGATTAAGCATATTATTACTATGCTTAATGTTCCATTTAAATGCATTTAACACAAAAAACAAATTTACAAAACTGAACCAATGGCATGTTTACAACAAAGATGCGTTGAGGAGTTTGCTCCTTGTTTAATGTTAATTGTTCCCGCATAATCCACTCATACAACAGTGACATGCTATGTGGAAGGGATGGTTGATAGTGTCCTTTGAGGGAAGGGGGATTGTGAAAGACTTGTTATCATTGTATTGTGTATTTCCCATATGTTTGGATGCAGGGCAGACCAGGACAATGAAGGATCATTCACTGATTGCATGATAACCCAGTTTTGAAGGGTCACTAGTTGAGGGGACAGTCAAGGTTCGGATGATTGGGCCATTGGAGGACCCTATTTCTTTGTATTAATTGCTATTCAAATTGGATGCATGGATTTCTTGTGAATTATCGGCTGCTATGTATCCTGCAACTGCATTTGTAAATCTGCATATACTTCTCTAGGGTTGTAAGCCACTTAGAGATCAAAATAGAGAAACTAAATTAGAATTATTCTTTGTCCTATTTCCTGTTAACAAAGTCTCAACTATCAATGATACAATACATTTGATACCCTAAGCTATCAATACAAATGACGCCTAGCTAGAAGCTCACGGGCTGTCCATTTGATAACCACAGTCAATATTTCAAAAAAATGGATATCCTTGAGCACAAGCACCAATAATATCAAATAATGGAGTTAAAGCATGGGCTAGGGCACGACACCAGTAGAATGCGGTCATTTCAGTGACAACAATATACAATGGTGTCATTAAACATATATGCTAGTAATATCAACAAACGTGAATCCAAACATTTGAAAACCAATGACATGTTTACAACAAAGGTCTAATAGAACTCCCAACAATTCTTAAACATACTTTATCTGATATGATGAATTCTTAAACAATTAAGGTTGGAGTAGACATAGTTATCACACATTTTTTTTCTGTGGTACAAGGAAAATTTGGCTAGGTCAAATCTTCCTTCGTGCTAGCAGTCTACAGAATTAGACCTTTATTAACAATTGATCATGAAAGATAACTAGTATGTTTAAGAATTGTTGGGACTGGTCCTTTGGCATGTATTAAATAGAATATATAGAATTTTTAGCATATTATTATCATTCTATTTCTTTGTTGTAAACATGCCATTGGTTCAGTTTTGTAACTTCACTATTGTATGAGTGGATTGTGCATGAACAGTTAACATTAAACAAGGAGCAAACTCCTCAACACATATTGGAAACTCCATTCACTTCTACCAAGAATAAAGCATTTAATCCATTCAACATTACATATAATCATTAGACAATTACATTTTCTGATTGTGTAGAGGAACAGTCACGACCAAAATGACCAAAACTACTTTCACCCTTGCACAAGCTATTCCAAACTTCAAGTAAAATGAGCAATATGCTATATCAAATCATTCATATTCATAGTAACCATTCAAAGGATCATTTTATCAATGAACCCTCTGACTGTACCCACGTGGCAGAGAAAGGAAACCTCAAAATAGAGAAAGGAAACTTAGTAAAACTAGTCTATGCCATTGTTTGTGAGGGTACAGTCATTATAAGTGCCTCTCAAACCTCTCCAAACATGTAAGATTGTCTTTAAATACTTTATTGATCTCTTCTAAACATTAACCAAATCAAACCTTCATTTGAATCCACACACAATAACCCCAAAATGAAGGGTTTTGTATCCTTTAATGAATCTCAGTCACTGGTAACGCATGGACAGTCAAACTAGTAGTCTCCAAAAAATTCAATAAGTGACTGGATTGTATTTAATACATGCCAAAGGACCAGTTGTATGCAATTGTCAATCACGTAGCATTTCACTATTGTATGAGTGGATTGTGCAAGAACAGTTAACATTAAACAAGGAGCAAACTCCTCAACACATCTTGGAAACCATTGAATTCAATAATAAATGAAACCTAACACCAACACTATTCCTTCCATTCACTTCTACCAAGAATAAAGTATTTAATCCATTCAACATTACATATAATCATTAGATAGTTACATTTCCTGACTATGTACTAGAGGAACAGTCACGACGAAAATGATCCAAACATTTGAAAATAGTGAATTGATATCCTTGAGCACAAGCACCAATAACATCAAATAATGGAGATAAATCACAAGCTAGGGCATGACACCAGTAGAATGCGGTCATTTAAGAGAGCATTCATGATCAAATAAAATGCAATGCATTTTAAATTTTTGGTTGAATATGATGCCAGAGGCTCGAAAGATGAAGAAATCACATACGAAGAACATGCCATTGGTTCAATTTTGTAAATTTGTTTTTTGTGTAATTAGTAATTGGCAGATTAAATGTAGATAAAACCTTTATCAGTTTAATTAGCATGTTATTATCATATAAGATATATTATGTTTAAGAATTGTTGGGACTGGTCCTTTTGCGTGTATTAAACATAATAGAATTTTTAGCATATTATTATCAATCTATTTCTTTATTCTAAACATGCCATTGGTTCAATTTTGTAGATTTTTTTTTTGTGTTAAATGCATTTTTCATGAGGAGGGGTCTTGTTCTGAGGAGATTGATGAAGATTTTGCACCTCAAAAACCAATTCATAAGGTACCAATCCATGTTTTCTATTCACTTATATTTTTTGTTTGGTAAATCTCCTTATAAGTTTCATGTCCTTTCTTTTGATTACTATGGATGAGATATATATCTTACATTTAACATTCAACTTCTTTACATTTTAGAACATGTAGTGTGTTTTTTGAGGATTTTACCAAATCAACTTTTAACATAAACCAAAAACACCAAACTGATATCTTGCCCTTGCAATGTGACAAAATATTTGCATTTGACCAATAACTGCAATCAATTGAATGATAAATCCACATACCTGTATCTTTGTAAAATACCTGGAACATCAAAAAGATGGCTAAGTGGCTGCCGCCATGATTTTTATCTATTGAATATGGAAAAAAAAAAACACCAAAAAGAATCAGATAGGAAACATGATTGGTTATTTCAGAGAGCATTTATGATCAAATAAAATGCAATGCCTTCTCTCGCTCTCGATGAGCTTTCACCCCCTCATTTTCTCCCACTCCTTTTCTTTACAATTGGAATAAAAATGATTTGGCCATTTCAAAACAATGAATCGATATCCTTGAGCATAAGCACCAATAACATCAACTATTTTGATTTGTGGGTACCCTAATGTTGGCAAGAGTTTTTTTATTAATAAGATTACTCTACAAGCTTGAAGAAGTGATATATTTTGGCAAATGAAGAGTGGAAAGATGATGATGTTCCTGAGATCATGGATGGAAATAATGTTGTAGACAGAATGGGAAGACATCTTTCGAGCCTGGCCCTAGATTCTTCGACAATTGGGGTAGGATCAAGACCCAGGCTAAAAAGATGTCTTCCTTTTTGTTGTGGAATATAGGCTATGTTGCTGCAACAACGAAAGACTGTGATGTACATATCACAACAGCTGAGAAACATAAATGTAGGCATCATGGTCATAATTTTTTGGAGACACAACATAATTGAGTGCTATTCCCAGATGATGCAAAGCAACCAATACCTTGCATCATCTCAGAAAACCAAGTTCAAATATGTTGTGTCTCCAAAAAATTGTTACCATGATGCCTACATTTATGTTTCTTAGCTATTGTGTCTCACGACCCCTTATGACCCTTTACGATCCCTAAGAATACATCTTAGAGGTTTTAAAATGTTGTAAAGGGTCATAAGAGGCTCCTAGGAGGGGCTAGGTGAGCTTCCACCTTTACGTGGTTGGCCCTGTTAAGTAGAGAATGTTAAACTATTATCAAAACAAAGAGAAGCTCAATAATTTAAGGTCTCAGTCCACAGAGATGTTGAAAAAATGATGAGAATCAATGATGGAGAGTTTTTAGATTATGAGAAGACATATATGGAGTGGAGGCTAGATTGAGTACCAGAGTAGAGATGATGATTCAGTAACCTACATCTATAAAACCTTCACAATTATCCCTTCTTTGGCCTCCACTCATTCCTCTTCTCAAAAATGGTTATCTAGAAACTTTGGATAGTGTTTTCTCATCCATGCACGAAATGTGCTAGTGATCGTATAAAATTAATTTAGGCCTCCAGTATTGATGAGATGTACAAGTGTAAAATGTTTTTGTGAGATTGTGACCAATTTGTTTAGTGTACATAAATGCAAGGCGGTGATTATTCTTGACGATCAACAGGTAGCTAGGACTAAAGATAACACAGCTCAAGAGACCATCATATGTTGTCTCTTTTTTTGGTCTATATTATTGATAGAATGTTGTTTTACCTTTCATTAGCTCATCAAATCTGGGGATTTGAAAGAATTTAATAGAATATTTTCATGACAACGTATATTATTTAAGTTGACATTGCACGAATTTATCTACTTCGTGCACTTGTATACTATGAAGACGGTGATAAAGAAGCATCTCCTCCCATGGCAATGCTTCTTTATCGCTATCCTCATAGTCTCCAAGTGCGCGAAGTACATAAATTTGTGCAATGTCAACTTAAATAATATACATTGTCATGAAAATATTCTATTAAATTCTTTCAAATCCCTAGATTTGATGAACTAATGAAAGGTAAAATATTTTGTCAATAATATAGACCGAAGAAAGAGACAACCTATGATGGTCTCTTGAGCTGTGTTAACTTTAATGTACCTATCCGTCGGTTTTTCAACACTTTATAATTAATTTCGATGGAAGCGCTATGCATTCGGCATTCGACAGACAAAATGTCAGAAAAAAATAATTTATGACATTTCGTGCGACAGTAATGCTATACATTCGACAAGGTAACCTGTTGGAGAATACTGCAGAACTGTCGCTATTCCAACAGTTAAAGTGTCATAAATAGAAAATATTTGACAGAACTTTCGATAGAATATTTGACAGTGAGGCCATATCATCGAAAGGTAGATCTGTCAGAATTTGATGGAAACTATCAATATTCCAATAGTTCTAATGTCAGAAAGAATATGGTTTCGACAGTACGTTCTGACAGAGATTTTATATTTCTGATAGGTCTTGTTATCAGAATTTCGATGGATGAACCACAGGAAATGCCATAATGAAGTTGTTGTCATGTGCAAGTTTTCGACGTGACATGGTGTCGATAAACTGACAAATAAGTCTTCTGTCGCAATCTTCTACACAAAAATGGTGACAGACTCAGGTGTCAAAATTTTGACAAATGAGCATTGCAAATCTGACAAATGGCCGTCAAAATTTGGCCCCAAATGTAGTAGTGCCATGACCCCTTTCAACACATTAGAATGCTCAAGTGTGTCCTTAGGGGTCATAGGACCCCTTAGGACACACTTGAGCATTCAACTCTGTTGAAAGGGGTCATTGGGACTTCCTAGGTGTCCTAGTACGCCTTATCACATGTTAGGCCCCTTGGAAGTCCTCATGATCCGTTTCCACACATTGGAACCCTCAAGTGTGTCCTAAGGGGTCCTACGACCCCTTAGGACACACCTAACCATTCCAATGTGTGAAAAGGGGTCATGGGGACTTCCTAGGGATCTTAACACATGATAAGGAAGTCCCCATGACCCCTTTCGACACATTAGAACCCTTAAGTGTGTCCTTAGGGGTCATAGGACCCCTTAGGACACACTTGAGCATTTAAATATGTCAAAAGGGGTCATGGAGACTTCCTAGGGTTCCTAGTACCCCTTATCACATGTTATGACCCCTAAGAAGTCCCCATGACCCCTTTCAACACATCGGAACCCTCAAGTGTGTCTTAATGAGACTACAACCCCTTAGGACACACTTGAACATTCCAATGTGTCAAAAGGGGTCATGGGGACTTCCTAGGGTCCTAACACATGATAAGGTGTACTAGGACACCTAGGAAGTCCTAATGACCCTTTCGACACACTAGAACCCTCAAGTGTATCCTCAGAGGTCTTATGACCCCTTCAGACATAGTTAAGCATTCAAATATGTTGAAAGGGGTCATGATGACTTTCCAGGGGTCCTAGTATGCCTTATCACATGTTAGGACCCCTAGGAAGTCCTCATGAGCCCTTTTGACACATTGGAACCCTCAAGTGTGTCCTAAGGGGTCCTATGACCCCTTAGGACACACTTGAGGGTTCCAATGTGTCAAAAGAGGTCATGAGGACTTCCTAGCAGTCTTAATGCATGATAAAGTGTACTAGAACACCTCGAAAGTCCTCATGACCCCTTTTGACATATTAAAACCCTAAAGTGTGTCCTTAGGGGTCCTACAACCCCTCCAAACATACTTGAGCATTAAAATGTGTTGAAAGGGGTCATGAGGACTTTCCAAGGGTCCTAGTACACCTTATCACATGTTAGGACCCCTAGGAAGTCCTCATGACCCCTTTCGACACATTGGAACCCTCAAGTGTGTCCTAAGGGGTCATAATCATGATCCCTTTCAACACATTGGAACCCTCAAGTGTTTCCTAAGGGGTCCTACGACCCCTTAGGACACACTTAAGGGTTCTAATGTGTCGAAAGGGGTCATGAGGACTTCTTAGGGGTCCTACAACCGCTTACAACACACTTGAGGGTTCCAATGTGTTGAAAGGGGTCATGAGGACTTCCTAGGGGTGCTACGACCTCTTAGGACACACTTGAGGGTTCCAATGTGTCGAAAGGGGTCATGAGGACTTCCTACGGGTCCTAACATGTGATAAGGTGTACTAGGACACTTAGGAAGTCCTAATGATCCTTTTCAACACATTAGAACCTTCAAGTGTGTCCTCAGGAGTCCTAAGACCCCTATGAACACACTTGAGTATTCAAATGTGTCAAAAGGGGTCATGCGGACTTCCAGGGGTCCTAGTACACCTTATCATACATTAGGACCCTTAGAAAGTCCTCATGACCCCGTTCAACACATTAGAACTCTCAAGTGTGTCCTAAGGGGTCCTATGATCCTTTAGGACACACTTGAGCATTCCAATGTGTCAAAAGGGGTCATGGGGACTTCCTAGGGGTCTTAACATGTGATAAGGCATACTAGGACACCTCAAAAGTCTCCATAATCACTTTTGACACATTAGAACCCTCAAGAGTGTCCTCAAGTGGCCTACGACCCCTCCAAACATAATTGAGCATTCAAATGTGTCAAATGGGGTCTTGAGGACTTCCCAGGGGTCCTAGTATGCCTTATCATGTGTTAGGACCCCTAGGAAGTCTTCATGACCCCTTTCGACATATTGGAACCCTTAAGTGTGTCCTAAGAGATCCTACAACCCCTTAGAACACACTTGAGCATTCCAATGTGTGAAAAAAGGGGTCATGGGGACTTCCTACGAGTTTTAATGCATGATAAGGTGTACTAGGACACCTCAAAAGTCTCCACTGTATGGATCAAAAGTGACCACACTTCTATGAATCATTACATGCAAGGTTTCTCAATAATGAGGCCTCACAAAGTAGCTCATAGTTCTTTATGCATAGAGTTGCAAGGGACTTTGATAAAGTTTCTCTCAGCTAGAGCTACAAACTAGTGACCTTGCTAGTCAACCACACAATGAGAGATTCATAGAATTGAAGATTAGAGCAAGAGTGCCAAAATTCCCAAATTGAATCAAAGTATGCAAATGTAATGAAAACTATATGAGAATGCAAATTACTCTATGAAAATAAAAGTACAATGCAACTATGAAAGGAAATAGCAATGGATTGCAATTCCCCTAATTAAGCTATGTGAACTAAATCTATTGCATAAAAGGAAAATTACTCTAAAATAACATGATATGCAAACTAATCAAATGAAATGTGCAACTAAATGATGAAAGAAAATGAAAGGAAGCAAGTCTTTAATGTTTTCAAAGGAGTCTTCAAAGTAAGCTAGAAAACCTGCAGCATACCAATGTCATAAAATTCCAAGATATCAAATGAAGAAGAGAGCCCTCCTTTTATAAGAAATGAAAAGGAATGGACCATGGAGATTAAGAGGTAAAAGATCTAATCAATGGTGGAGAAAAATGGAAGCTTGATCCTTGTGCACAAATATCTTCCAATGAGAAAATAGGAGTTGACTTTAGTGTCCATATGAGACAAAAAGTACTTTTTCTCTTTTTATAAAATAAGAATGATGCTTTATTTGTGCAACTTAGGATAAGAGGAAAACTGGGGGATTTTTATTTATTAAAAGGGGGAAAAATATTCCTTTTAATAAAATAAAAACTTTAGGATAAAATAGTTAGCCCAAGGAATAATCGAAAATGATGAAATAGGATTTGATCAAGAAATTGATAGAATGTTGATTATTGATAAAATTGATTCAAAGATAAATAAATCAAATAAATGGGGCCCAAAGTCTAGGCGACCATTTTCGGGTGCATACATTTTTCCTCTCTTTGACTAATGTGTGATCGATTTGAGAACACATGTAGTCAAAGAAGAATTGAAATGTGAGATCGATCTGGGATCACAAAACAACTCAGATATGAGGTTGATTCGGGATCACATCCGGACAAACATAAACAAAGGCCTTTGAACATGAGGTCAATTCAGGATCACATTCAAAGTAAGAGATAAGAATCTCAAATTTGAGCAAAAGCTCACAAAAGATGTCTGAATTAAGAAAATCAAGGAATCAGGGATGAGAATCCCATAAATACTGCCCCCTCGGAATCAAAATTGAAATCAGATAGAGGAGAACAAAAAATTGATAAAAGATGATCAAATCGAAATGAAATCATAATTGAAGATAAATGATAACAGGATAACCATTAGGCAATGAAACATGCCCCAGTGATGAATTAGAAGAAAATAAATGGGGTGAATGGAAGACTAGAAGTTTGAAAGGCATGAAAAGGAAGAAATTCCATCAAAGATCAAAAAATTATGCCTCAAAAGGTCAGCCAACTACACAGAAGAAGGAGAATAATTTGAAATGCAATTTTGACTATCAAGATGACCTCAGATTTTGATTTCGAGTCCAAAAATAGATCTAGGACGTCGAAATTAGCTAGGGATGCAATTTTTGTGCGATTTCAAGGTGTTTTGAAAATTAGGTCAAAAAGTCAAAATGCTATAAGAATAGAAAAGGATGTGATGTGAAAGACAAGAAGTGAAAGATGTGATCAAGAGGAAGTGGAAGGTGAGTGCAGTCGACTGACAAGTCCACGTAAGATGAAAAGGAGAGCTCTCTCCATATGCAAAGTGCAAAACTAAACTAAGCATGAATCTAGAAATGCAAGCTACTATGAAAAGTCATTGACTTGCAAGGTCACAATGCTTATAGACATCTAATTATCATCATCAAGTGTTAGGTAGCATCGTAAGATCATACAATGCACACTAGCATGACTATGTAGATATGAATATGATCTTTATCAGATAGAAATGTGGAAATCCCACCTAGGCATCAAAGACATGTAGGTCAAGATGACTAGTGCAGTGAGATCACCTAAGTTTGATATGGTGAGATTATGCTTGTATCAAGACACATGAAAGTCAGGATAACTAGAAGCATGCACTTGCATAATAGTCAAGGATAATACCTTGTCAATCCATAGTGTCAAGTAAGACAAGCATAAATGCTCATGACAACTAGGACCAACAAAATATACCCACAAGAAGATAAAGAAATAAAACATGTTCTCATACCTTCAGTCTTCTAGCTATGAATCATCGAAAACTTCTCAGGGAGAGACCACTCATCAAAGAAATCCTCATAGACAGCACACAAAGAAAAATAAAGTCAACATATCTCAACGAGTTGATTGTTTAAGTGCATGTGTGTTGGTCATAGAGTCAAACTTTGAGTATCACATTTGCAAATGAGCAATGTCGCATCATACTAGACTGTTGGGTAAGACATCTGATAAGTGTTAAGAAACACTCGACGCAAGGGTAGTGTTGAGAAACACTATTTGGGGTGGTGTTGAAAAACACCGGTTGTGAAATGCCCCAAGAGACAAACACACCTAAAGGACCTATGCTAACAGGTACGCCCCCTAGACAAAGACAAAGACCAATTCCAAACCAAGCCAAATAAGGTCAAGATATGATGGAGAAAGGCTAAGTGTCAAGGATGCATGCTAAAAGACAAGGGTGCAAAGGCCTCAAGTAGTGCCTGTTTCTAGGTTTTCACCACTTGGATATTTTTTGATTTTTCAATTTTTTTGTATTTTTGCTACCAAGGCGCCTATTTCCAGGTTTTCACCAAGGCACTTTTTCTTCTTTTTTTTTGAATTTTGTGCATTTTTTTATTTTTTTTTATTTTTTTAAGACTTTATATGCTTTTAAAGATTTTTTCAGCATCATATATGGATTTTTTTGGAATTTTTTTCAGGATCATAAAATATGTACAAAGGATGCCCCTAGATAGAATGGGCATCAAACTCCCAAGCAAGATCACATCTTGTAGTCCCAATGTCTGGCAAGGTGGGGAACAAAAGAGATTAGCAAGTTGGTGGAAGAGATGGAAGACAAGAGAATGAAGGAGAATGAAGGGAAGAAATCCTCAAGAGCAGACTCCTCAAGAGTACCCAAGCTAGGGAAAAAAATTGTCATGTAAAGCATATTTGGACAAGCAATGAAAGACCATCATAGGATAAGTCACAAAAGCACACTGCAAAAGAAGGAAAGGATGCAGTCCAAAGGAGTAGACATGTCAAGAGACTTCATAGCATCGTATTTTACTCTCTTTTTGTTTATTAGATCAAGACCAAAGGGGAAAAGGATAGCAAAAGACTAGAATGAATGGAGGAAAATAAATATGAAGGCTAAACATGAAAGGAATGAAAGCAAGATCATCTTAAGGTAGCTCACAAGATAGCCAATTGTTCGCACATAGTTCAACATTGTCAAGATCAAAGATGGAATGGAATGGATGAAACATGTAGAAAAACTACGCATGATGCCTGATTGCCAAGTTTTCATCATGGTACTTATCCAAGGTGCCACAAGGGAGTGGTTTTCACCATAGGATGAAGTTATTTCTCTTTACTTTTGCTACCAAGGCACCTGTTTCCAGGTTTTCACCATGGCACATTTTCAATTTTTTTAATTTTTTTTTTTCATTTTTCTATTTTTTTAAAAAAAAATTTTATTTTTGGAAGAAGGAAAGCTTTTTAGATAATGCTCCTTGAAAGGATAAACTGTGATATGCCAAGGATCCAAAAATGATATGCTCAAAGATGTTGATAGGGAAAGGAATATGGAAGAGAAAAATGGAGGATAAGGTTTTATATAAAGCGAGTGAGGTTGGAAGATAGGAGGAATAGGCAACTGAGGAAAAAATGATAGAAGGTAGAAGGATAATGAATGGAAGGATTGTACTGAAAGGGTAGATGGAAAGGAAGGCAAGATCAATGTCAATAAACACCTTGAAGGGTGGCGAGAAAAATGGAGGAAACATAAACCATATTCCAGTCCAAATGCGAACCATATTCTGGTTCATTATTGTTATCTGACTCCTTGAAGAGAGGATTGGTGTACTTGTTATAATTCTCAAATGTGAATGGAGGAATACGAGAAGGAATATGGTGAATATTTAGCAGAGGTTGTGGTTCAGGCACATGGAATGGAAGAATGTTTTTGGAAGAAGATGAAGTGGAAGCCTTTGGAAGCTTGAATGTCAACTTCACTTTTTGCTCAACATAAGACTCTTTCAAGAGAGACTTTGGAATCCATATAGCTTTAAGCTTTTTATTTTCTTTTGATGTGTTAGAGAGAATATCTTCAATGATGGATTTTGAAACCCATACTTGTCTTGTAGTTTTCTTCTTACATATCTCTTTTGACTCTATGCCCCCATGTCGATTAGAGGAGACATGGTGATCTTTTCTTGATAGATTCGTGTATTGCTTTTTTTTCTTGTATTGAACATTCAAGTTACTTCCAAAAGACTTGGGACTTGTGGAAGAAGAAGGAAAATACGATTGGTTTAGATGGGTGGATGGATGAAAATGATTCAAGGGTATGCATCTATGTTGATCTTGAGGGAAGATAGGAGATGGAGGGACATAAGGACCCAAAATAGATGATAAATTAGGAGAATTAGGAGGGGAAAGTGAAGGGACATAAGGGCCCAAGATGGAAGGAAGATGTGAAGCCCTTAGTATTGGTGGAGGAGGTCCAAAGATGGATGTGGAAGATGCAAAAGGATAATCAATAAGTTCATTAGCATCTATATGACAACCAAGGACATCAGCATATTTAGAGTGAGCATTAGAGTTTTCAACAGGATCATGCACATCTTGAATAGGAGCACCTTCTTTGATAGGATCATTTGTAGCTTGCAAAGATTTAGGAAGAGAAGAAAGTGGAAGTGAACATGGAGTGGTAGAACAAGAAGATGGAAGACTTTGATCTTGACAAGGATCGTTAGGTAGCATAAGCGTATCAATTTTCTTTCGATTTTCAATAGGCTTTACATCAAAAGTAACAACACCATTTTTAATAACCTTAATGGAAGTCTCATCTTTGGAGAGCACAAGTTTGGTAAGGCTATTTTGATTATCAATAAGCTCAACGGTGTAAGTAGTAGCTTGATCTTGCTTAGGATATGGTGGAATGAATGCGAAAGAGCGTAGAGGATCAAAAAAACCATGAAATGGAGGAGATACATCATGAAAAGAATTGGATGACATGGAGGGTTCTTGATCTTGATCTTTCTTTATGTTCTTTTCTTTATCATTTTTAGAGTCCTCTTGACATGCAGCCACTTCTAAGGACAAGAAAGCATGTTGGAATTGTATGGAAGACTTTGGAGGAGGTGCTAAAAGACTAGCTGAAATAGGCATTATAGCATTTAAAGGCTTAGGCTCTTTAGGTTTAGCATTATTGAAAGTATTTTCAGCCAAGTGAAGGTTAGCTTGAGTATCTTTAAGAGGTGGCCCTTGAGAATAACTATAGGGAACCGCATGGAAAGCCTTAGGATCTTTGTTGGATGAAGGATTTATGAAAGATTTGGAAGACTCAGAAGCTTTAGGAAGTGTGCGGCTATTGGAGGAAGTAGAGGATGGAAGGGAACCATCACAAGACAAAGGTTCAACATTAATATGATCTTGCTTGAGAGCGCAACCTTTATTTTCAGCATGAGAACTTTTAGAGAAGAGATTCTTTTGACGTTTGAAATCAGCACAGTAGATTTTCTCTTCCTCAGTAGGAATATTGTATTGTTCACAAAAATCATCAAAAAATTCTTCAAATTTAGAGTCATATGGATCACCATCACAGTCTACCCAATACAAATCCCCCTTAGAAATCACAAGTGTACCATGAGGATGATGCTTAGGAATAGAAGTTTCATGGGCATCACTACATTTTCCATCATCATAGTCATCATAGTCATCATAGGTGGGTGTATCACTCTTTGTGGAAGAGACATCACAAGGACTATCACGTTGCTCTTTATGGTATGTCTTTTGAAGAGAAGTAAGACTCTTGGGAGAAGTAGAAGAAGAACGAGATTGTGAAGAAGGGGAAATTGAAGACTTAGTGGAAGAAGAAGACTTGGATAATGAAGAATGAGAATAATGTTTAGAAGAGTCATGGTAAGATTTGGAAGATGAGGAAGAATGAGAAAACTTAGATGATGAAGAACGTTTAGAAGGAGGTTGTCATATGATCATGTCTATGATCCTAGCAAAGGCATCTGATTTAATCATCTTTTCCTTTATTTTTTTCATAATTTTATCACCCATGAGATATTTGGAAGGACTATTGGAGGAATAAAGATACTCTTCAAATTGGGCAATGAGTTAAAGATCATCTATTCTCAAGAGAGGTTCCTTAACAAGATAGTTGAAATTCATGGTTCTAGAAGAGGAGTAATCAATCGTGGAAGAAATGAATAGATGAGTAGAAGGTAGACTAGATAGTAAGAGGAAAGAAATCAAGAAGAAGAAGAATTTCCCAAGGGAATAGAAGACTTCAGAAGAACATGGGAAATGGAGAGGAAAGAAGAAGACTAAGAGTCATCTTGTGCAATTGATACCATAATGTTCATTGAGATGTTGAGCAACATGATAACACCTAGGATCTGACAACTGGAGGTTGTTTCCCTTGACTAACCTAGTATCTTGTTGTAACTGACATGAAAGAAAGAGACTCTAAGTGATAGGTCAATCTCTCAAAGTGTCAATTCCAACCTAGGATAATTGAGATTCTCTATTGTCCAAAGAGAAAATGAAAAGATAGAAAATGAAAGGTGTCACCAACACTGTCAAAGAGGTGCTTCCAACAAAGGGTGAATACCCTAGCACTTTTGAATCATGAGGTTGGACTGAGCCAAATTAAAAGCGAAATTGAGATATATGAAAAATGATTTGGACAATAGTAGGATCAAAATTTTCCAAGAATGTAATCAACAATTCTAAAGACAACTTTTCACTAGGGATAACTTTCCAAGTTGACAAATTATTTTCAAGGTAACCTTATAAATCAATTGAAATGATCCCTAGGAGGCAAAAACCAAGAATTTGAGTCAAAATGGGTCTCTAACAACAAGGTTAGATAACCTACTCAAAGGTCAAGTTGTACTAAGGCAACTTAAATGGCTGAAACTAATAATACTGCTGAAAACTTCCAGGTGATAGACTCCAGGCAAACTGGGTGATATAGTCTAGTGCGAACTATTGTACAATATTTCTCTCTTAAGTAGGCGATACCAATACAGTTTTTGACCAAATGTGTGCAAAATTTTGAGTTTTAAGGTCTGATCTTGGACTTTCTGATTGTTAGGGTGAAAATGTCTTTTCAATCACAAATCTAACAGCATTTGGACAGGTTTGCAAATAGTAGGGGATCAAACATGTCTCCAAACACTTGAAACAAGGGCAAAAACAACCTTGCCAAGACAAACACTTATGATATCAAAATAAAATTGCACCCTATGGAAGCTACCGATTGTTTGTATGTTGAGAATGTTTACACTGGTTTAGCAGATTTGAGAACACTTCAAGCAATATCTACCTACAAGACAAGGCTCAATACTTACCAACTTAGCCCACAACTTGATGCCCCCTTGCCTCACACCAAGTGGTTGCCCACAAGAGATATTGGCTTTGTCATGGAAGTGTCAAATAACACAACCAAAGGGACACATATGGTGAGTATCTTGGGGTGATCCAGGTTAGTCCACTTGGATCAATCCTTGCACTAAGAAGATAAGAAACTAAATAAGGTGGCTTCTAACCTATGGTTCTTAATAAGGGCTTCTATTCATAACACCCCTCTTGCTCCTCATAAAGGACTAGGACCTCGTGGCCTCAAGAGTACCTTAAGCATTCTTGCTCAATGCTTTCCCCATGGTCACAATCCCATGAGCTACTCACATCAAGCGAAGACAAGTGTTATGTCTACCAAAGTTTTTAGTGTCCTTGATAGCCTTGAGATTATAGTGAGTTGGAAGAGCTGACAAAAGGCTTGTCCCCACTTGGGTCGTTCCTCTTGATTGCTCAAGAGCAGGCCCGCTAAAGGATTCTAATGCTAAACAAAGAATGGATTAACTCTTGAGGTTCAAAGTTTTTGGTTCACCACAAGGGTGAAAAACATACTCCCCTATCTCAAGAATCTCTCCCAAACACACCAAAAAAAGGTTCAATTACCCCCTTGCGTCCAAAATCCCAAGATGGGTCAAGATTTCTGTTTCACCACAAGGGTGAAGAGCATAGTCTCCTACCACCTCAAAATTCCTTCAACAAGGTATTAATGTTCCTAAGAAAAGAAACAACTAGTAATTGCCGCACTCAAAATGAAATAAACACAAGCAAAAAAAAAAAATTGTATTTTTTTTATGCTTTGTGCAGCCCTACAAAAATTGTTAGTAGCCCTTTTAACATGCAATTTAAAAAATTTCTCAAGCAAATGCACCTGCAACCACAACTTGTTAGGCCCACAATGGTTAGCACATGAAAAATCAGATAATATGCAAGTGAAATAGCTAATCAAATGACAAAATCTGAAAATGAAACCATCATGGTTGGATTAGGCTTAGAAAAACCTTTCCAATGATATATAACACTTCAATTTTCAATACCATTTGCAAAATTAAACAGAAAATACCAGGTGACATTTAACAGCTCATAAGCATCATCTAAAAACTAGCAGGCGTGATCCAAATCTACAGAGGCGTGAACAAAATCTGCAGAGCCATGATTAAAATTTGCATAGGCATGAGTTAATCTTGCATAGGCGTGAACAAAATCTTTATAGGTGTGAATGAAACCTGCTTAGGTGTTAATGTAACTGCTTAAGCATGAATAAAACCTACTTAGGCATGAATAAAATGTGCATAGGTGTGAACAGAATATGCAGAGGCGTGAGCAGAATATGTAGACACGTGAACAGAATATGTAGACGCATGAACAAAATGCTCACATGCATGAACAGAATGCTCACAGGAGTGAACAGAATGCTCACAGGCGTGAACAGAATGCCCGCAAGTAGTGTTTCACCTGTTTGTGCAAAATTAATGAAAATAAATGATGAAAATGTAGAAAATGAAGGACAAAATAAAACTATTCTGCCCCACGGTAGGCACCAGAAATGTATGGATCAAAAGTGACCACACTTCTATGAATCATTACATGCAAGGTTGCTCAATAATGAGGCCTCACAAAGCGGCTCATAGCTCTCTATACATAGAGTTGCAAGGGACTTTGATAAATTTTCTCTCAGCTAGAGCTACAAACTAGTGACCTTGCTAGTCAACCACACCATGAGAGATTCATAAAATTGAAGATTAGGGCAAGAGTGCCAAAATCCCCAAATTGAATCAAAGTATGCAAATGTAATGCAAACTATATGAGAATGCAAATTACTCTATGAAAATGAAAGTACAATGCAACTATGAAAGGAAATAGCAATGGATTACAATTCCCCTAATTAAGCTATGTGAACTAAATCTATTGCATAAAAAGAAAATTACTCTAAAATGCTATGATATGCAAACTAATCAAATGAAATGTGCAACTAAATGATGAAGACAAATGAAAGGAAGCAAGTCTTCAATGTTTTCAAAGGAGTCTTCAAAGTAAGCTAGAAAACCTACAGCATAACAATGTCATAAAATTCCAAGATATCAAATGAAGAAGAGAGCCCTCCTTTTATAAAAAATGAAAATGAATGGACCATGGAGATTAAGAGGCAAAAGATCTAATCAACGGTGGAGAAAAATGGAAGCTTGATCCTTGTGCAAAAATATCCTCCAATGGAAAAATAGGAGTTGACTTTAGTGTCCATATGAGACAAAAAGTACTTTTTCTCTTTTTATAAAATAAGAATGATGCTTTATTTGTGCAACTTAGGATAAGAGGAAAAGTGGGGGCTTTTTATTTATTAAAAAGGGGAAAAATATTTTTTTTAATAAAATAAAATTTTTAGGATAAAATAGTTAGCCCAAGGAATAATCGAAAATGATGAAATAGGATTTGATCAAGAAATTGATAGAATGTTGATTATTGATAAAACTGATTTAGAGATAAATAAATTGAATAAATGGGGCCCAAAGTCTAGGCGACCATTTTTGGGTGCATACACCCATGACCCCTTTTGACACATTAGAACACTCAAGTGTGTCCTCAGGGGTCCTACGACCCCTCTTGACACACTTGAGCATTCAAATGTGTCGAAAGGGGTTATGAGGACTTCCAAGGGGTCTTAGTACACCTTATCATGCGTTAGGACCCCTAGGAAGTCCTTATGACCCCTTTCAACACATTGGAACCCTCAAGTGTGTCCTAAGGGTTCCTACAACCCCTTAGGACACACTTGAGCATTGCAATGTTTCAAAAGGGGTCATGGGGACTTCCTAGGGGTCTTAACGAGTGATAAAGCATACTAGGACACCTCAGAAGTCCCTATGACCCCTTTTGACACATTAGAACCCTCAAGTGTGTCCTCAGGGGTCCTACGATCCCTTCAAACACACTTTAGCATTCAAATGTGTAGAAAGGGGTCATTGGGACTTCCCAGGGGTCATAGTATGCTTTATCATGCGTTAGGACCCTTAAGAAGTCCTCATGACCCCTTTCAACACATTGGAATCCTCAAGTGTGTCCTAATGGGTCCTACAACCCCCTAGGACACACTTGAGCATTCCAATGTGTCAAAAGGGGTCATGGAGACTTCTTAGGGGTCTTAACACGTGGTAAGATGTACTAGGACACCTAGGAAGTCTCTATGACCCCTTTCAACACATTATAAACCTCAAGTGTGTCCTCAGGGGTTGTAGGACCCCTTAGGACACACTTGAGCATTCAAATGTGTCAAAAGGGTACATGGGGACTTCCTAGGGCTCCTATTACCCCTTATCATGTGTTAGGACCCCTAGGAAGTTTCCATGACCCCTTTCGACACATTGGAACTCTCAAGTGTTTCCTAAGGGGTCGTAGGACCCCTTAGGACACACTTGAGGGTTCCAATGTGTTGAAAGGGGTCATGAGGAATTCCTAGGGGTCCTAACATATGATAAGGCATACTAGGACCCTTGGGAAGACCCCATGACCCCTTTCGACACATTATAACTCTCAAGTGTGTCCTCAGGGGTCCTATGACCCCTCCGAACATAGTTGAGTATTCAAATATGTCAAAAGGGGTCATTGGGACTTCCTAGGTGTCCTAGTATATCTTATCATGCGTTAGGACTGCTAGGAAGTTCTCATGACCCCTTTTGACACATTGGAACCCTCAAATGTGTCCTAAGGGGTCCTATGACCCCTTAGGACATACTTGAGCATTCCAATGTGTCAAAATGGGTCATAGGATCCCTTAGGAGACACTTGAGTGTTAGAATGTGTCGAAAGGGGTCATGAAGACTTCCTAGGGCTCCTAACGCATGATAAGACATACTAGGACCCTTGGGAAGTCCCCATGACCCCTTTTGACACATTGGAACCCTCAAGTGTGTCCTCAGGGGTCCTACGACCCCTCCAGACACACTTGAGGATTCAAATGTGTCGAAAGGGGTCATGGGGACTTCCTAGGTGTCTTAGTATGTCTTATCATGTGTTAGGACCCCTAGGAAGTCCCCATGAACCCTTTCAACACATTGGAACCCTCAAGTGTGTCCTAAGGGGTCGTAGGATTATGACCCCTTAGGACACACTTGAGGGTTCCAATGTGTCGAAAGGGGTCATGGGGACTTCCTAGGGGTTCTAACACATGATAAGGGGTACTAGGAGACCTAGGAAGTCCCAATGACCCCTTTTGACACATTTGAATGGTCAAGTGTGTCCTAAGGGGTCATACAACCCCTGAGGACACATTTGAGGGTTCTAATTAGTTGAAAGGGGTCATGGGGACTTCCTAGGTGTCCTAGTACCCCTTATCACACGTTAGGATCCCTAGGAAGTCCTCATGACCCCTCTCTCTCTCACACACACACATCTAGAGCCTTCACCTCCACTTTTTAATGTATATCTAAAGGTTTCATATACCTTTTTGTGGACAATGTACCTTAAATGTTCTTACATCAATTTTTATGCCACTGTTTGTTTCTAGAACAGATGATGAGTGTACAGTGGTTCTACAACTGTGTGAAATTTCTTTTCAAGAGCTAAAAATAAATTGATTGTATTCAATCGAGGGGAAGTCCATTGACATCTGCTTATTTAGTATAGTCAGACCGGTGAAATTATAAGGATTATGTAGAAAAATCTTCTGCTGGATATTTTCAAGAGGATTTGGGCTGAAACTGTTTGTCCTCAAATCAACTATGCAGGTATTTTTTCAAAATCATTTTGTATATCAAATAATATAATACATACTAATATAAATATTTATATTATAATATTTATGCTATGCTATTATTATTTAATATTAATATTTAAAATGAAATTAATATTAACATAACAAAAATATAATTTAATATGAAACTTGAATTTGGGAAAAGTGGGGTATTTGAAATTTCAAAATAGGTGGGCTTTTTCGGATATCCGATTAGGCTTGGTATTTGCTTCGGCATTACCAAACTGATACCGAGACTTCGACCATGTAGTTGATGACTATTTTTTTACCTAAAATTGATGAAATGAAAAGGGTTTCTTAAAGACATTATCAGCTTTCCATCAATATAATTGCTGTAAAATTTTAAGTTCTGTAAGTAATTATTACTTATTTTTCAATTGAGTTATCTTTAAAGTCGTAACTGACATACTAATTGAAAAACAACTATAACTTTCAAACTGTTTAACCTTTTTGAAATCCAAAACATGTGTCACATTCTATGCTTTGACTACTATAAGAAAAAAAAAGTTTTGAATTTGGTAAAATTTTGAATTAGTTAAGGTGGTCAAACACGAGAGTTTTTTTATTCTGAAAAATTTGTAGCAGAAAATTCATAATTAATTATTTATTTGACCAAAAATTATAAAAAAATATGCATCACATCTGGGCATGAGTCTACTACTTATATCTAGAATCTTGAGAAAATATATCATCATTTGATTATGAATAAGGTGGTCAGACATACACGTACTCTTTATCTTTTCCCTAAAATTTTCGTAGTACTGCATTGAAATCTAAAATTTTGAACAATTAGACAAAAAAAATTTCAAACAAGGGCTAGTAGTTTAGAAACTACATTCAATTTCCTACAGATTCTACTCTTACAACTTTTTCACATAAGGTTCATAAGATGTTCAACTTTTTACATCAAGTTGACTAACCCTGATTTTCTAATTTTTCATTGCCACTTAAGGCCATAGTTTGGTATACCATGATCCTACACATACCCATATATGTATATATATATGTATACATATAGATACACACACACATATATACATATACATATGTATGTGTGTGTGTGTGCACCAAGAGAGGTGCTTGCTACATGAAATCATATATCTACTTGTTCCTTCCTTGGTTTTGGAGAGTCGACATGCTCATTGTTATGAACTTACATCATCTCCACTAATTTTACTCCATGAGAATATCCTACACCATATTTTCCCAACATTAAACTTCCAATATAAAAAACACCACAAACATTTTCACACCTCCAATACAAAATTTATATCAATGTTAGAATAACATCCTATCATATACATATACATATGTATATGTGTGTGTGTGTGTGCACCAAGAGAGGTGCTTGCTACATGAAATCATATATCTACTTGTTCCTACCTTGGTTTTGGAGATTCAACACACTCATTGTTATGAACTTACATCATCCCCACTAATTTCACTCCATGAGAATAGCCTACACCATATTTTCCCAACATTAAACTTCCAATATAAAAAGCACCACAAACATTTTAACACTCTAGCACAAAATTTGTATCAATGTTAGAATAACATCCTATCATACTCTTGTGTAATAATGCATGCCAATATTAGTGTGCCATTTTTTAAAACTCATGGAGAATTCATCCCCACTAAGACTTGGCCTAGGAGTTCGGTGAAGAAGAGTCTTTTCACAAAGTGTCAAGTTGATATTTATTGCTAAGTTTTTTGAATAATGAATATATATAGTAAGAAAAAGGCTTGAAATGAGTATTCTCTCAGTTTCACATAGATTAGAGTCATCATAAGCATGTTGGCCTGGATAACCACACAAGTTTTTGAACTCTTCATGAAGTAATTTTGACTTATCCAATTGTTATGTCAAAGAAAATAAATAAATGAAAAAGAAAGACCAAAGTAGTCATTAAAGTGAAAATTTTAGTTAGAATTAAAGGGTGATTCTAGCAATGTCTACTAGGGATATGGATGCCTAACTAGCAGTAGGGCTCGACTAGATCTTGAAACATACAAGGATCTTTGTTGGGGCTATGGAACCTTGTCTGGTAGGAGATCAATTCCTATAAAATCTTTGTTGATATTGTAAAAAACATTCTCTAACTTGGTTCTTTCCGAGTGACTTTCGTTAAGTCATTTGGTGGAATGAATACACTCTGCACACATAGGAAGCTTATGCAAGGGTGTCATTCTAGAGACCTTTGAAAAGGTGTTTCTTACACCTTATAACTATGTGCTAGTTATTTGGTGTAGGGTTAATTCAAAAGGTAGTTTGCTAGTAAAGAAACTTCTTGGTCGTTTCTTCTTTTTTCAGGGCTATTTGTTGTGCCTCCACAACACACCCCATTTTGGTCTCTTGGACTATGGGGACCCCTTTTTTTTGCCTCTTGTTTGTTTGTTTCGACAAGGTCTCTGTCAATCAGTCATCATGTTGGTCAGATTGTGTGCTTTAGGTTACTGATAGTTCAATGTTTGAAGTGTAGAGGTCTTGTTCTTTGTTTCTCTTTTCCTTTTCCTTTTCCTTTTCCTTTTCTTCCTTTTTCTTTTCTCTTGTCTTTTACTTGTCGATGTTTGACCTAAGTTGAAGATGGATGTTTCTTTGGGCATTTAGGGGTGGGATGTACTCTTTTCTTCCTTGCACCCCTGGTGCCCAAACCCCTAAGGATCTACCATCAAATGATTAGGGTTTCAATGTGTTGGGGGTGGTTGAAGGTCTCAAGACCCTCAACACCTTGCACCCCTAGCACCCCAATCCATGAGGACCCAAAGCCCCCATGATCCCTAGCCATAGATTGGTAGTTTGGGGTTTCGAGGGTGTTCAAAGGTCTTAGTACCCCCAACACCTTGACACCCCAAAGCCCAACCAAGGGTCAAGGATGACGAAAACCCAAAATCCTTATATAAGGATGAAAAGGCCCTTATTTTCCCACTTTGCATCCACATAGAAATTGAGATTTTCTGAGCTCCAGAGTCTTTTACAATGATATTAATGGTTTTTTTGGTGCTTTATCAGAGTGGTCTGTGTTACCATAACTGATAGTAATGTTGAAGATTGATTATCTGATGGAGATGATGATGAAGACTGACCAAGATAAGAGGAATAAATGATAGTAGAAAGGTTAGATCAGCTATTGTCTTGTCATTGATGTCAAGCAATTGATTTTTGGTTCATATTATGTTTCTATATCATTCGGTAATAACATAAGATAAATGAGTTAAGGAGAAGAAGAAACATTGAGAAGTTGAAAAACTTAAATGGGAAACTGGTACAAATCATACAATGATTAGATTATGTTGATATAATTGTTTTCCACCTTACATATGATTATGTTAAGTCGATAAAGCATGGTGATGAAGATTTGACAATTTGGTAAGTTAAGTTGTTTCAGCTACTGAGAAGGAATGCCGCTCGGTAAGGTAAAGGTTAAAAGAAAGGTCACTCGGTAAAAAAAAAAAGGAACTCAAGACACCAAACAACAAAGTATGGTTTTGGTACCAAGAGATGTAACCAAAATTCTAGTGAAGAACACCGAGCAAGGAAAAGATATTAAATAAGGATTGAATCGACATTTAATGATTAGCTATGATGAGCTGGATGATCATGATGATGAGGAAGGTTAGTTACAAGAGAACTATGGATAGGAATATTCAAGTGAATATCTACAACAAGATCTAAGCGGAAAAAAGAGATGGAACAAGTTTCAAGAAAAGTTCAAGTTCCTAGGTGAAAAGAAAATGTGTTACCGAGATTCAGATTTGAGGTATAATGAATTGAACAGTTAAGATTCATTAAAGGAAAATGTAATAAATGAGACTAAGAGGCAAAAATTTGTCTATATAAAGGATGATCTTGTATGGGCAATTAGCTAGAAAACTGAATAGTTGAAGGGTTACCAACTATTGCAGAGAAGAAGGAACATAGAGATTCTGAGTGGGAAAGTAAGGATTTGATGAAGTGTTGATGCCAATAGCTGATGAAGAATTGAAATGAATATTGAAGAATGCATAAGGATCTGATTGAGAAAAGATAGTTTCAAATCTACAGGTAAATTTTATTGTTGTTGCTTACTAGCATTTGTAATAGATAAATCTCTTAACAGAATAGACCTAATAGTCTTATTGTAAAATCCTTGAAAAAAGTGACATTCTAAAGAGTGTTTAAACCCCTCTAATAAGGCCACTTCTAACAGGGTGAAGATCATAACAGATCTGAGGTAAATTTGTTAACCGGGTCAGACGTAATAGTGTGTATTGTAATCTTTAATCAGACTGAATCTTAATCGGGCATACTTCAGAAGATTATTTTCTTAGTGGGTGACAATTCCCATAGTAGTTTTTCCTAAAGCTGGGTTTTTACATGTTAAATATTGGTGTTACATGTTGTGAATGATTTATGTGAATGATTTATTGATTGTTATAGTCTATTTACTATTGTCGGTAAATAGTGAATTGTGCTTCAACTGAGCTACTACCTAGTTAGTCAGAGAAAAAAATTTGAAGGTATTTGTGATCAAGCATTATTGATTCACCCCGCTCTCCGTAATCCAACAATTGGTATCAGAGCTAAGCAATCTGAAGAGATAAGTTCAAAAGGCTTGAGTAAAAGATCCAAAGATGTATAGGAGAGAAGTACCTAAGTTGAAAAAGGAAAGTTCTTCTACATGGAAAAGCAGAATGAGATTGTATCTATCTAGGATTGGAGATTCTGCACTGCATTTGATTGATAATGACTACACTCCACCACCTACTGGACCTTTGATAGTTGATCAAATGAGATAAAATCAGGAACACAACTCGGTTGTGATAGAGATTGCTTCTTCCCTCTTTGATGATGAATTTAATGATATTAAGGATTGTGTTAATTCAAAAGAGATGTGGGACATTCTTACACTTATCTATGGAGGAGGTCACCATGTACAAAAAGCTAAGGTTGACAATTTGAGAGGAAAATATGATGAAATGAGAATGAAAGATGAAGATAACATCACACAATATAGCAATAGAATCAAGGAAGTTGTTAGTGCCATTAGAGGTGCTGGTGGATCATTGACCAATGAAGAAGTGGTAAGTAATATCTTGAGAACTCTTTCTTCTAAGTATGATATTAGAGTATCTGCAATTTAGGAATTAAGATATATACCAAATAATGTTGTTAATCTTAAAGCCCTAATCGGTAAATTGATTGCATTTGAGCTTAGTAAGTATGATAATAGTCTACCAACCATTGAGATTGCCTTTAAGTCATCTTTGATCATTAGAACATCAAGAAGAGAAAGAGAAAATCACAACAATTCATATGAAAATGAGTATGGCAGTATCCTAAATAAAGAGAAAGAACAAGAAGAATTGGAAGCACTACTGGCTAACTGACTACCTAGAGGCAAAGGAAAGTACAAAGGCAAGTTACCATTGAAATGTTTCAATTGTAAAAAGATTGGACATATTGCATCTAAATGTCCTGACAATGACATGAATGATAAAAATGACAAAAGAGACAACTGACACCGAAGATTCAAATATTTTAAGGATGAAGGAAAAAAGTCTTGCTACCTAGCTGAGGAAGGTGTAACTGATGATTAATCTAATGATACCGAAGAAGGACATGAAGTTGTCTTTGTTTTTGTAAAAGAAGAATCAAATGAGGAAAAGTATGAAGATAAAAAAGAACATTTTTCTCATGTAAGTAAACTAGACCCTTGGATTACTAATAGTGGTTGTTCATGCATCATATGACTAGTGATATTGATAAATTTGAGAACCTAGAAGAATATGATGGAGGATTTTTCAGAATTTTCAATGATTCTCCATGTCCTGTGAAAGATAAAGGATCCATTGTGATAAATGAGAATATGAAATCTAATGATGCATATTGGGTTAGAGGACCGAACTACAATCTATTAAGTGTTGCACAATTGAACAATACTAGCCACCAACTAGAGTTTTAGAATAGAAAAGTTAAGATCTATGGTGTTGATGGAGATCTAATTGGAACTAGAGGACAATCAAGAGGTAATTTATTTTATCTTGATATTGATGCAAAGAGTTTCTTGTTTGTTAAAACTAAAGATGTATGGCTATGGCATAAGAGATTGTGTCATGTGAATTTTGATAACTTGATCAAAGTGAGTAAGACGGGTAGAGTCAGAGGACTATCAAGATTAAGAAAACCTGATAAAGCTATGTGTAAAGACTGTCAAGTTGGTAAGATGGCTAGCCAAAATTTCCAAGTAAATCTTATTCTACAAATGGTATTTTGGAATTGATTCACACTGACCTTTGTGGTCCTATTAAAGTTCAAAGATATTATGGAGATCAATACTTTATTTTATTTTTTGATGATTATTCAAGAATGATATGTGTTATGTTTCTAAAAGAAATATATGACGCATTTCAAATATTTAAGTGGTATAAGGTTAGAGTTGAAAAAGAAACATGTAAACAGTTGAAGTGTTTGAGATCTGATAGAGGAGGTGAATTTATCTCTGATGAATTTATTGTCTTTTGTAATGCTAATGGAATTAAAACACATGTATCTACACCAAGGACTCCACAACAAAATGGGATAGAGCTGAAAGAAGAAACAAATCTATTATTGATTGTGCTAGAACTTTATTGATTGACAAAAGGGTTGCACAAATTTTTTGGAGAGAAGCTATAAGTACTATGATTTACACTCTCAATCAAGTACAATTGAAGAAAGGTACCAACAAGACACTCAGCTATGAACTATGGTTTGGACACACACCAAATGTAAGTGTATCATCAGAAAATGGAAGCACTTCCATTCAGGACTGGTTTAGCCCTCCGAGTAAATGGTTTGGGGTCATGTCAAATGCCTCGAATGGGTTTTTGACTTGGATCTATCTTTTTCCCTTGTCCTGCCCTATTTTCCACTTCTTTCCTACCTATTTCTGGTTTCTTGCTATGAGATTTTAAGGTTCTTGATCTCAGGGTCAAGATCATCCTTCTGGGTCAAGGTCGACCTTGACCCTAACCCAGGGTCTAAATTTCAAATTCCAAAGATTTTTGAATGTCCGTGTTTGGAAATAATTCTTCCCCACTTCCAGGTAAGCTGCTTCGGGCTTTGAAATGGTGACTCTTAAAAGGTATTTAATTTAGGTCCACTCCTAAGGGTATGAGCCTAATGGGAATTTATTTCTCATATGTCGGCCTCTCTAGAAGTTGGTGTCCTAGACTAGTATATAAGGAAGCCTTCTCCTCTCATTTTAGGGAGGAGGAAGAAGGAAAAAGAGAAAGAAAGAAAGAAAAAGGGAGGATCATCTATGCATAAGTAGCCATTGAAGGATTCAAGCTCTATGGAGCCCTCTTGTTGAAGATTTATCCATCCATATCCATTCAAGCTTCTTCCTATTCCAAGATCCATTCAAGATTGGTGTTGAAGATCTAAATGCAATTGATTTGAGACATCCTACATCCTACATCCTACAATTCTACATCCATTTGGAGCATCCATACTTGTGGATTCAAGGATTCGAATCCTCCATAAGGGTTTCAACATAAGCAAGGTGAATTGTTCTATTTACTTTGTTTATTACTGCAATTTCAATTCTATTTCAAGGTTAATTCTAAAACTGGGGTTTGACCAAGGCAAACCCCTCATCCAAACAACAAAACCATTTTTCTTGCAGGAACATGTAGGGAACAACAAATTACAAAGAAGATTCGGATACCCTTTTTTGGCAAACTTTCAGGATCCTTGAATAAAATTTTTGTTGGAGTAGTGCAGGTCAAGGTCAACATAAAGGGGCATGATTGCACCCTCGTATTTAGGTCAAGGTCGACTTGTCTCAGAAAAGAAAAAGATTTATGGGTTTTATCCATCTCCGTGTTTGTGTTCCAGATCCGATTGCAGAATTTCCAGAAACTTAGTACAGACACCAAAAAACAACAATTTCCAGATATGCTACATTTCAAGATAAGTGTTTCATTTTATCCTAATCTTTCTGATTTATTATTTTACTTTATAATTAAGAAATTAGACTCCCTTTCCCTCTTTATCCATAACCAGTTGATTCATTTTTGTGTTAATCATCTCCTTTCAGTTAATCAATTAAGATCTCCTTGTCTTGGATTAGGAGGTAATATATATCTACAACATTTTCAACACACCCCACCCACAAACACATTCAAAAACCACACATACACACACATAGATATAAAAATATATATACACCATATATATATATATATATATATATATATATATATATATATATATATATATATATATATATATATATATATATTATAGTAAGCTACTTTAAAATTTTTGGAAGTAGGTGTAATATACTGAAATATTCTAGAAATGGAAAGTTTAACTCTAAAGGTGATAAAGAAATATTTCTTGGTTACTCATCAAAGAAAAAAGAATATAAATGTTTAAGCAAGGATTCTAAAGAAATTGTTGAAAGTGAAAATGTAAGAGTTGATGAATTTGCAAAAAGGAATGAAGAGGATAGAAAAAAGGAACCTTAGGATTATAACAGATTTGTTTATGTACAAGATGGTAATTCGGTTGATACAATCGAGAAGAAACAAGAAGGAAATGATGAACAAGATGAGAGTCCACCAAGAGATGAAAATACTGATGAACAATCTGTTGAACCTGTATTAGAAAAATATGTGAGAAGACACCACCCACGGAGCAGAATTATTAGAGACAAGAATGCAGGAGTCATGACAAGAAGTAAGTTGAAAGATAACGCATGTTTGATTTTTTAATGTGAGCCTAGATTGGTAAAAGATGCACTAGAGAATGAAGATTGGATGAATGCAATGAAGAAAGAAATTGATCAGATTGAAAAGAATAACACATGGTCACTGGTGTCGAGAGCTAAGGATAAGAATGTGTTTGGAACAAAGGGGATTTTTAGGAATAAACTCAATGAGAAAGGAGACATGATCAAGATAAAGCAAGATTAGTTTGAAAAGGTTATGAATAAGATGAAGTTATTGATTATGGTGAGAATTTTTCCCCTGTTGCTAGATTAGAAGGTGTAAGGATATTGCTTACAAAGGATTCAAAGTTTATCAAATGGATGTTAAGTCTACATTTATAAATGGAATTCTTGAAGAAGAAGTCTACATTGAACAACCTAATGGATTTTTTGACAAAATAAATAAGAATATGGTTTGAAAACTGCATAAAGCTTTGTATGCATTGAAGTAGGCTCCCCGAGCATGGTATGAAAGGCTGCACTCTTACTTAGTTAATATTGGATTTGAAAAGACTAGTGATAACAAAAATTTGTATTTGAAATGTGATAAGTTTGATGAAATTTTGATTGTTGAGATATTTTTTGATGACATTATATTTGGTGGTAATGAGCTAATGTCTAAGTCATTTGTTGAATAAATGAGAAAGGAATTTGAGATGTCTATGATAGGAGAGATAAAATTCTTTATTGGACTTAAAATTCAACAAGTTAAGGATGGGATCTACATAAATCAATCAAATTATATCAAGGAGATCCTGAAAACATTCAATATGGAAGACTCAAAACCAATTGGAACACCGATGGCTACTAGTTGTAAATTGTCTAAGGAAGATGACATTAAGGAAGTGAATGAAACACTTTGTTGATCTATGATTGATAAATTACAATATGTTATACATAGTAGACTAGACATTTCACATTCAATTGGTATTATTGCAAGGTTTTCAACAAACCCAAAGGAGACACATTTGTCTGCACTTAAGAGGATATTCAGATATTTGAAAGGCACTGAAGATTTCAGTTTGTTATACACAAGAAGAGGAAATTTTGACCTTAAGGTATATACTAATGCTGATTGAGAAAGAAATATTGATGACAAAAAAAGCACTAGTGGCGGGGCTTTTTTTAGGATAAAGGCTAGTGACATGGTTAAACAAGAAATATAGTTTTATTTTACAATCTACTATCGAAACTGAATATGTGGCAGCATCTATGAATTGTTCTAACATTGTATGTATCAAAAAACTACTAGAAGATATGCATGAAGAGATTACTGATCCTATTACAATTTAATGTGATAATGCCAACACTATTAACATATCAAAGAACCTTGTGATGCATTCCAAGACAAAGCATATATCTATTAAGTATCACTACTTGAGAGAGAAAGTACAAGATAAGCATTTGACATTAGAGTATGTGAATTCTAAAGAGAAAATAGATGACATATTTACTAAACCATTACCGAAGGATGCTTTTGAGTATCTCTAAGGTAAGTTAGGGGTTCTTCCCCTATCTAATGTTCATTAAGGAAAGATACATGTTTCATTAATTCAAGGACTCAATAGAATATATATATTGTGATTTGATGCTAAGTTTTCACTCTTTAGGTGAAGCCTGAAGTTGTGAAGGAAGTTTATGACTACAATGGAAAATCTATACACCTGAGGTATAATATGAGAAGTTTATGTTTCTTTGGCATTTTTGTCAAAGAGGGAGAAGATTAGAGGAAGAAGAACATAATATAAGAATGGAGATGAATAAGTCAATTGATGTAAGAAGAAGATGATTACTGAAAGAGGGAGAACAATAATTGATGACATATTATCACGAGGGAGATGAATAAGATAATGTTGCTGATGGAATCATAATGGAAAGAGAAAGACTACAGATCAAAGATCAAAAAAGGAAAAGCTACTACTTAGAGGGAGTACAAGATATGAATGCCAGTGAAGGATGCCATCATCAATTAAACATTGAATTTGTTAGTGTTTCCATCAATGCCTAAGAGGGAGACTGTTACCATAAGTGATAGTAATATTGAAGATTGATTATCTAATGGATCTGATGATGAAGACCGACCAATATAAGAGGAATACATGATAGTAGAAATGTTAGATCATTTATTGTCTTTTCATTGATGTCAAGTAATTTATTTATGGTTTATATTATGTTGCCATATCATTCGGTAATAATATAAGATGAATGAGTTAAGGAGAAGAAGAAATGAGAAGTTGAGAAGTTGAAGAGCTTAAATGGGTAACTGATACAGATTAGACAATGATTAGATTATGTTGATATAATTGTTTTCTACCTTACATATGATTATGTTAAGTCGGTAAAGCATGGTGATGAAGATTTGACAATTCGGTAAGTTAAGTTGTTTTGGCTACCGAGTAGCAATGTAACTCGGCAAGGTAAAGGTAAAAAGAAAGGCCACTTGATAAAACAAAAGGAAATCAAGACATGAAACAAAAAAGAAAGGTTTAGACACTGAGCAATGTAACCAAAATTCTAATAAAGAACACCGAGAAAGGAAAAGATATTAAATAATGATTGAATCAACATTTAGTGATTAGCTATGATGAGATGGATGATCATGATGATAAGGAAAGTTAGTTACAAGAGATCTACAAACATGAATATTCAAGTGAAGATATACGACAAGATCTAAGTGAAAAAAAGAGATGGAACAAGTTTCAAGAAAAGTTCAAGTTCCTAGGTGAAAAGAAAATGTGTTATAGAGATTTAGATTTGATGTATAAGGAATTGAATGGTTAAGATTGATTAAAGGAAAACATAATAGATGAGATTAATAGGAAAAAATATGTATGTATAAAGGATGATCTTGTATGGACAACTGGCTAGAAAATTGAATAGTTGAAGAGTTACCGACTATTGCAGAGAAGAAGGAACAGTGAGATTCTGAGTGGGAAAGGAAGGATTTGATGAAGTGTTGATGCCAGTAGATAATGATGAATTGAAGTGAAGATTGAAGAGTACATAAGAATCTAATTCAGAAAAGATAGTTGAAAATATGCAGGTCAATTTTATTACTATTTCTTACTATCATTTGTAACAGAGAAATCTCTTAATAGAGTAGACCTACCAATATTATTGTAAAATCCTTGAAAAAGGTGACATTATAAAGAGTGTTTAAAGCCCTCTAACAAGGCCACTCCTAATAGGGTGAAGATCCTAATAGATCTAAGGTAAATCCATTAACTGGGTCACACCTAATAGTGTGTATTGTAATCTTTAACCAGATTGGCTCTTAATCAGGTTTACTTCATAAGAGTATTTTCTTAGTGGGTGAAAATTCCCATAGTGGTTTTTTCCAAAGTTGGGTTTCCATGTTAAATATTGGAGTTACATGTTGTGAACTCTTTGTGTGAATGATTTACTAATTGTTATATTCTATTTACTGTTGTCGGTAAATAGTGAGTTGTGTTTATACCAAGCTACTACCCAGTTAATCAGAGAAAATTTTTTGAAGGTATTTGTGATCAGGGATTACTCATCCACCCCCCTTCTCCCTAATGCAACAGTATTTTGGGTTGTAGTAATATTAGTGTGATTATGTAGCATCTTCCTCTAACTTAGGTTAGTTTTTTGTATTGTGTTTTCTGCAATTTATCTTCATATTTTTCCTTTTGGTTCATTGTATCCTTCATCTAGGTTTTAGGCTTTGGTTTTTTTTTTTTTGTCTCTTCCTAATCCTCCTTTGTGTTCAAGCCCTTAGTCAGTGAAGAGAACTCTAGATTGGGTAGCTCCACAGATAGGGTTCTGATAAATACTAAGCACTTCAAGACATTGTAGTATTGGGGCTCTCATAACCCTCGATTCCTAAAAAGGGTTGTGGTTCATGCGACCCACGCTTCATGAAATACCTTTTTTTACACAGGAATCAACTAAACACCTTTGAGGTGTTGGAGTGGTGTCACCCTTGATCCCTGAAAGGTGGATTAGATATCATCCATCCCTAAAGCCATGAGGCTATAATGAACACCATGCCTAACAAATGGACTCCAAGGTGTTGGAGATGTCTCAACCCCTGATCCCCATAAGGGATTCATGGATCAAGCATCACCAAAACCCCTAATGCATACATAAAGGATGGCTATCACTAAAAAACATGCGAGGTTTTGCAGTTTTTGAGGTATCTCCACCCTTACACTTTGAAACCCTGAAAGATGATAAAAGATAGTTTAAAGGGAAAATTTTAAGTGTTTTTACTATGTTTTGGGGGTGTTTGGGTTTTCTTTATTTGGTTTTTCTACTTGTGTCTTTCAATTTAGTTATTTTTTCTTTTGTAATTAGTATTGTTTTTGTAGTTGATTTTTCTTTCATAGTTAATTTAATTTTTAATAAGCGTGTTGACCAGTGTTTTGTTTCAAGTGTAGAATCTTAGGGTATGTCTGTTGTTCAACTAATGAAGTTCAAGTTCATGGGTTATAACAAGCCCTCTGAGTTGGTCAACTTACATAGTGAAATTATAGATACTGGTATTGGGTACATGGACTTTAATGAGTTCTTGAGAAGAATAGGGAACTCAAAAAACATGTCTCATGATGCTTCCTCCATGGTGATATCAGGTTTGGTACATACAACAAGCTTTCCACAATAAATCCAATCACCTAATCTGACTATGACAATTGTGGAGCAATATAAGCCTATAAAGAGGAGAGCGTTGAAAAAACAAGGTGAGGTAGTTTTGAAAATAAGGTCAAACATTATTGAAGAGGCCAAGTTCAAATTCCCCTTATTGATTAGTATTCTAACGTCTCAATTGAGAGAGAAGAGAGTTGGTATAGAGATAAACCTAACATAGAGAAGAAAATAAACAATAACTACCTAGAAATTCCCTAGGAGGGTGTACAATTGGAATAATTAAACCATCACTAGGCCTATTTGATGAAGGACATGATGAATTGTATCACATTTCTGAGAAGGGTCTTTAGCCTCCCATAAGAAAATAAACTAGAAATATGGATGGTGTTATACATCGACACTATCTAAAAGAGGAAAAATAAGATTGATTGGGGTTAAATAATTAGTAATAATCTCAACCATTAGTTTCAAAAGGTCAATATTGACCCTAATTTTTACATGAATTCCTACATAATCTACCTATTGTTAGCCTAATAAAAGTACTTAGGTTTAACAAGAAGAGGGTCTCTCTAAGATCCTAAGGCATATGTATATAAGGTATACCTGTAGTTGGCCTGAAAGGATAAACTATCTGAGTTCAGTTTTGAATATCACATTGCTAATGATGTGTTCATTTTTGCAATCATCTACTCCATAGAAGGAGATTTTGCAAAGAGGATATCAAAGGAGGCCATAGCTCAAATCAAGAAAGTAGGCAACTAGTTTACTCAATTCCATCCTTTTCCATTTATCAGAGTGGTTGAATGCACATTGCAACCTAGAAAGATTCTCTAGTACAACTCAAATAGGCATTGGTGTAATGAAATATTCACTAATTGCAATTTACTTAAGCTTAGGATAATTCATTGCATAGTAGTTTTCATATGAGACACCTAGGATCTTTCACCTATATTAAGCACATGGTGTAGGATAATCTCACTTTAGGTGGTGATAGTTGTTATCCACATCGTATGACACATACTTCATTGCATAACAAAGGATGATCCACCTTTAGTGGACATGTGATTCCACCTTGTATTGGTGATAACTTATCATCTCTTTATCATTGTATCTTATTGCCTTGCCTATATAAGCAAGACTATTATGTACATTTTAATTATGTCTATTATCATTAATATCATTCTCACATCTTAATTAAATTATCTTTCTAGACATTCTCTTGTGGAAGTTATCATGGTCTTTCACTTGATCTTGAGGGTGTTGTAGAGTGTTTTAGGAGCATCTCAGGTTCTTGGAAATCATGTATCACCAAAAACATGATAAGAGCGGTTAGATATGATTGGTAGCTTCTTTTGGCTCTCGGTGATGTTTTCCTATTTCCACCAACGGGGCTCAGTTGATACTCGGTTCCATCATTTACCAAGTTGGCTCGGTTGGTTCATCGAGTTATTTCCTAGCACTCAGTAATCTTGCTCACCGAGTGGTTTATTTTGGATTTCCTTTGAGGTCGACTTGTGCATTGAATTTTGGTTGTAAAGTTAATGTTGGTATCAATCATTGGAAAGTGTGTGGACCTAGATTTGGTCATTTCTTTCTCTAATGATGGATCTAAAGGCTGACTTGTTTTGGTAGCCTCTTGTATAAATAGAGTTGTTGTTCGTAGTTTTAGGATCATCAGTAGTGGGAGATCAGTTCTAGAAGATAGAAGATAGTTTCTGAAGGCTAAATTATTGCATGTTAGAGGACTATTGTAATTTTTGAATGTGTTTGGCCATAACCGGGAAGGCCTTACAACCTGACATGTATGAGGTTGTTTGATGAATAATTAATGATATTCTACAATTTCTCTCTCATTTTTTTGTTATTGCTTTCAAGTGTGGTTTTTGCAACGAGGTTGGTGATCAAGGTGTGTCTTTGGCCCCTCATACTACCCTCTCTTGTGTTAGGTGGTATCAGAGCGAGGTTGAGATCTAGATCTGAACTTGCGAGTTTAGGTCAAGGGTTCCTACTTGCAAACCCTAGTTGATATTTTTTGTGGGGTAGAAAATTGTGATCTAACATGCAATTACAGAGGGTTTCAATATGGTTTGTGGGAGGTGAAATGCAAATCCAAGATTGGTACATATGTTAAGACAAATTGCTACTAGGTTAGAAGTTGTTGAGACAACCCATCGCCAAGGAAGACATCTTGAGGATGTTAGTGATGAAGAAATTGAAGATGCACAAGGTGAAGTTGAACCTACACCTGTGATGGATCAAGGTGAAGAAATAAGTTTTGAAGGCATTGACAAAATTGAAGTCTACACCACATTTCAATGCTCCTAAATAAAGTGGAAGGCTAGATTCAGATGAGAGACAAGATCAAGGAATGGAATAAGATGGTGAATAAATTGAAAGGAAAGTTCTTACCATGTGATTATCAGATTAACCTAGTTAGGTGAATACAAAGTTTGAGGCAGAAAGATAGATCGATAAGAGATTATACTAAGGAATTATGTAGATTAGATATTAGATCTAGACATGATGAGGATGAAGTGGAAAGAATTGTTAGGTACTTGAATGGGTTAAGAGTTTCCATCCAAGAAGAAATCAGTTTGGTTAAGTTGGAAAGTATTGAAGAAGCTTATCAGTTTGCCTTGAAAGCTAAGGAAAAATTAAACAAAAGACATTAGAAAAGACAAAGAGGAAGAGGTGGTAGATTCCCTAGAGGAAGAGGGATATCCTATGGTGAAAACAATAGATCTAATCAAGACAAAATAAATCAGGATAAAGGCAAGACCGAGTGGAAAGGTGAAAGTTATGCTAGAGGAAGATGCAGTAACTACCGAGGTGGTTATAATAGAGGTGGATTTTGAGGAACTTGTTATAATTGTTGAGAAGAAGGACATAGGTCATAGAGTGTACACATGCAAGTAATAAGGTCAGTAGCAGTAGAAATCCTTTGGTGAAAGAAGACTCACCGAATGAACTTGAGAAAGAAAAGAACTTGAGGGTCAGGAGAGCACTATGGAATGAAAGTAATAAGGAAGATCCAATAAGGAAAAGCTTGTTCAAGACCAGATGTAGATTTTTTGATGAAGTGTGGAAGGTAATCATTGACAGTGGAAGCTCAGAGAATTTGGCATCTAAGGAAATGGTTGCAAAGTTGCATTTGGAAAGGTTGAAACACCCAAGACCCTATCAGATTTCATAGATCAAGGATGAGCATACACTATAGGTAAGTGAACAATGTTATTTGAATTTTAAAAATAGAAAGTACTATGATAAAGTGTTATGTGATATCATGCCTATGGATTGTTGTCATATTTTGTTGGGTAGATCTTGGCAATGTGATAGACATGCTATACATGATGGGAGATTGCATAAATACACTATTTAGGCTAATGGGAGAAGACAAATCTTGTTTCCTTTGATTGAAGAACCTTCTAGTAATGTATGTACATCAGTGAAAGTTTTTCTAATGGAAGGAATAAATTTTGTTAAGGATTTGAAGAAGAATGATGTGTGTTTTGATGTGATTCCTAACAAACTGAGTGAGAAAATAGTAGATAATGTCCCTGAACAGATTGATAAGATACTCACCGAGTAAAAGGAGATCATTTATGATAATTTACCTGATGGTTTTCCACCAAAGAGAAGTATTGATCATTGTATGGATATAATTCTTGGAGATAGTTTACCGAATAAGGCACCACATCGGTTAACACCTACCGAGAATAGGGAATTAAACTGACAAATCCAAGAATTATTCCAGAAAGATTTGATCCGAGAAATTTTTAGTCTATGTGTAGTACTAGATGTATTGGTAGCTAAGAAGTATGGAGAATGGTGAATGTGTACTGATTCCAGATCAATCAACAAGATAACAGTAAAATATAGGTTTCTTATACCGAGAATGGATGACATAATAGATAGTTTGACTAGAGAAAAATATTTTACCAAAATTGATTTGAAAAGTGGATATCATCATATCAGAATCAGAGAAGGTGATGAGTAGAAGACTGATTTTAAGACAAAATAAGGTTTGTATGAGTGGTTGGTTATGCCTTTTGGTTTATTTAATGTAGCGAGTACTTTTATGAGACTGATGAATGAGGTTTTGAAGAAATTTTTTGATAAATTTGTGATTGTGTACCGGATGACATTCTGATATTCAGTAAGACTAGAGAAGAGAATTTGTTGCACATTAAACAAGTATTGCAGAGGTTGAAAGAACAAAACTTGATGATTAATATGAAAAAGTGTTCCTTCATGAGAGAAGAGATTGTATATTTCGGATTTTTAATTTCAGCCGATGGTTTGAAAATGGACCCTAAAAAGGTTGAACCTATTTTGAATTGGCCTACACCTAAAAATGCTAGTGAGGTAAGATCATTTCATGGTTTAGCAAGTTTTTACTGAAAGCTCATCATAAATTTCAGCAATTTGTAATGCTATGACTGAGACTATGAGAGGAGATAAAAGAGAATTCAAGTGGACACATGGAGCTAATAAAAGTTTTGAGATTTTGCAGCAGAAGGTTGTTGAATTGCCTATGTTAGCTTTACTTGATTTCAATAAGGTATTTCAAGTTGAATGTGATGCAAGTGGTAATGCAATAGGAGATGTGTTGAGTCAAGAAGGTAAAATTGTTGCTTTCTTTAGTGATAAATTGAATGATGCAAAAAGGAAATATTATGTATATGATCAAGATTTCTATGCTATTGTTCAATCCCTGAAGAAATAGAGACATTATTTGATATCGAGTGAATTTTTGTTGTATACTGATCATAAGGCTTTACAATATTTGGGTAGTTAGAATAAGTTGAATTAGAGACATATGAAATGGGTTGAATATTTGTAGCATTATACATTTGTGATAAAACATAAGAGTGGAGTCACTAACTGAGTTGTTGATTCATTGAGTAGAAGAAGATCTTTGATGACTGAAATGAGAATTAAAGTTCTTGGTTTTGATGGCATGAAAGATTTGTATGAAACTGACCCTGATTTTTCTAAGCCATGGAGGAAGTGCAGAGCACCTATTCAAGATCAACCAAGTACTAAATGGGAAGACTATTTCATCCAAGAAGGTATGTTGTTTATAAATATTTAGTTGTGTATACTGAGAAGATCAATGAGAACTAATTTGATAAATGAGAAACATAGTAGTGGTTTGGTTGGACATTTTGGTATTGACAAAATATTGAATTTTCTTAAGGAGAAATACTTTTGGCCACAGTTGTATAAGGATGTTCAGAAATTTGTGAGAAGTTGTGGAATTTGTCAAGTTGCAAAGGGAGTAAGTTAGAATACTGGATTGTATATACTGATTTATGTTCCTGAGAAACCTTGGAGTGATATCATTATGGATTTTGTTCTTGGCTTACCGAAGACAATAAGAGGTAATGATTCTATATTTGTTGTCGCAGATAGATTTTATAAGATGGCACATTTTATACCCTGTAGAAAAACATCAGATGCGGTGCATATAGAAGATCTTTTCTTTAAGGAAATTTTCATATTGCATGGATTACTAAGTATCATCTCTAACCAAGATAGTAAGTTTGTTGGATACTTTTGGAAGACTCTTTGGAAAAAGTTGGTTATCGAGTTGAGGTATAGTTCTAAATTTCACCCATAGACTGATGGACAAATAGAGGTTGTAAATAGAAGTTTGGGTAATCTTTTGAGATGCTTAGTTGGAGATAAACAGAGTAATTGGGAATCTATGTTGGCACGAGAAGAGTTTGCATACAATAATTCAGTAAATAGGAGTACTGGGAAAACACCTTTTGAGATTGTTAATGGCATACAACCGAGAGGTTGTTAATATGATTTAGAACAATAGAGAGGGGGGGGGTTGAATCAGTTGTTCTCAGGTCCTGATGTATAAAACAAACTTCAAAAACTTTTCTTTAAATCAGATCTAACAACCAAAACCAACTCGGTCATCACTGATTTGATAATAGAAACATATAGCATTTTAGTCCACTACCCAACTGTATCTAACTTGTAAAACACATAAATGTTCAAACCAAAACATTCACACAAGCATTGATACTAGGATTTATAGTGGAAACCCAATCTGGGAAAAACCACTTTGTAACATGCTACTATTATTTTCACTCTTCTGAAGTGAGCTTCGTTAAAAGCCAACCCTGTGAAAGGTTACAATACACACTGTTAGGTGTGACCCGGTTAAAGGATTTCAATCACCCTATTAAAAGTGAGCCTTGTTATAGGACTTACATACAATCCATTAGAATGCAACCTTGTTCGAAGGATTTAAACATATGACTCTTAGGTCAACCTCTGTTAAAAGGATTTTGACTATTACAATGGTTAGAAAGTAGCAACAGTAATGATCTGTAAAAAATACAACTCACTTTGCAAATATTAGATCCAAATTCTGTACTCAAATGCTAGTTTACTGACTTTGAAACTTTACCATTTCCATCTTTGATCTGCTTGGAAATTTTCTTCAAGCAATCACCCCACTTCTCCTTCAGCCTTTTTGATCCTTCCAATATAGCTACAGAGGAAAATGTCTCCCCATAATATATTCCTTCTTCTTGTGCGTAGCCTTTGCATACCAGCCTAGCTTTGTTCCTAGTTATTTCACCTTTTTCATTCAACTTATTCCGGAACACCCACTTTGTTCCTATAACATTTTTATTTTCAGGTATTGGCACCAGAGTCCAAGTATTGTTCTTCTCTATTTGGTCTATTTCTTCATTCATTGCTTGTATCCAGTCTTCATTTTCTAATGCCTCTCTAGTTGACTTAGGTTCAAATTCACACAGTAAACATGTTGGATCCTTTGTCTTACTTCTAGTCAGAATTTCATTATGTTTGTCTCCAATTATTTGTTTAGGCTTGTGATGTCTTCTTACATATTTTTCCAAAATAGGTTCAGCTCTTCTCTCCTCTATTTCATCAGGTTCCTCAACAAGATTGTCAGAATCAGCTTCTGAATGCTCGGAAACCTCTTCCTGATACTCAATAGCATTATCTTGTCGCTCGACATGTTCATGTTCTCTTTCGACACTATTTTCCTGATGCTCGGCAGCATCTTCCTGTCGCTCGACATTGCTTACCTGAGACTCGGCATCAGGTGCAAGTTTGTTACTTGCCTCTTCTTCTTCTTCAATATACACAAAAGATCTATAATCTTCTGGTTCTCTTTTGCTGTCAACTTCATTTCTTTCTACATACTCATCAATTTTGACATTCACACTTTCCACAATTTTGTTAGTGTTAGAGTTCAAACACTTATAAGCTTTACTTTTTGTGGAATACCCTAGGAATATGCCTTCATCACTTTTAGCATCAAACTTTCCATTCCTATTATCTTTTAGTATGTAGCACTTGCTTCCAAAGATTCTAAAGTTTTTAACACTCAGTGCATGCCCATGCCATAATTCACAGGGTGTCAGATTTGTACCTTTCTTGATCTGTACCCAGTTAAGAGTGTAGACAACTGTACTTATAGCTTCTTTCTAGTATTTTTGTGCCACATTATTTTCAATCAACAATGTCCTTGCACAATCCAAGATAGATCTATTTCTTCTCTTTGCTATACCACTCTGTGGAGGTGTTCTAGGTGCAGACATCTTTCTTTTGATTCCTCTATCATTGCAAAACAGATTGAATTCATTTGATGTAAATTCTCCACCTCAGTCAGATCTAAGACATTTTAGGTTCCTACCTGTCTCCTTCTCAACCTTAGCCAAATACCACTTAAAGAATTGAAAAGCGTCAAATTTTTCTTTTAGAAACATTACATGCATCATCCTGGTATGGTCATCAACAAACAAGATAAAATATCTAGTACCACAGTAACTTTTTACACCCATAGGTCCACAAAGGTCAATATGAATCAAATCTAAAATGTTTTCAGAAGTAAAGGATTTGCTCTTAAAAATTGACTTTGTCATTTTTCCTAACTGGCATTCCTTGCACATCACATTCTCAGGTTTCTTCAATCTAGGTAGACCTCTTACTTTCTTCTTACTTATTTCTACCAGATTATCAAAGTTAACATGACATAGCCTCTTATGCCATAACCAAATGTCATCAAGTTTTGCAACCATACATGCTTCTTCAGATAGGTCAAGATAGAACAAATTACCTCTAGTCTGTTCTCCACTTCCGATCAGTTCACCAGTAGCATCAAATATTTTAGCTTTCTTGTGATGAAATTCCACTCAGTAACCAGTGTTGTTGAGCTGAGCAACACTTAGCAGATTATAATTTAGACCTTCAACCCAATATGCATTTTCACAAGAGATCTTATCAGTCAGTTTAATCAAACCTTTTCCTCTAACAGGACATGGTGCATCATTACCAAATTTTACACTTTTACCTCTATAATGATGTAAGGTCTCAAACTTACTCATGTCACCAGTCATGTGATGTGAACAACCATTGTCAATAATCCATTCTTCATTCTTGTTCACATAAGAGATCAATGCAATTTTCTCATCCTCATCAAATTCATCTTTCATTGCAAAATAGACTACCTCAATTTCAAAATCATCACTATCTATGTCAGTTCTTTCTTCAACAATGTAACAAGATTTCTTACCTTTTCCTTTGTAGTCTTTATGCCTTCGGTAGCTTCTGTCATCTCTTCTGTCTTTGTGTTTGCTTTTTCTTTCTTCATCTTTATCATTCCTGTCAGGACATCTAGCAGCTATATGACCAACTTTATTACATGCAAAACATATAATAGGTAGTTTACCTTTATATTTTCCTTTTCCCCTTCTCAGTCTTCTAGCCATAAGAGCTTCTAGATCTTCAAGTTCTTCATTAGAAGTGTCACTGTCACTTTCACTTTCACTGATGCATCTTTCTTTTTCTTTCTTTGGCTTGTCCAGAACTAATTGTGACTTAAAAGAAGATTCAACATTTCCAATACTACCAACAGTGAAGTTATCATAGTTAGAGAGTTCAAAATCAATCAGCTTGCCAACCAAACTTTGCAAAGTAAGCGGGTAAAAGTACAAAGCTGTGTCACACTTTTATAAAGGAAAAGGCCAACAACACACAAATTTTTTAACTTTAACGACATAAAAATGACATTTATGTTTAAAATTTGGAGATGATGTAAACTAATGAAATGTGTAAAAGTGGATGAAGTTTATGCCTATAATTTTTTAAATTTTTTTTGAACAAGAATTCACATAGTTTTAAAATTTTTTAAGTCCATTTTTTACTTGCTGAAAAATGCTGAAAAACGAGGGTCTTGTTCACAACAAAAAAGTATATGCAAATAATCTTTTTTTCCTTTGATTTCAAAATATGTCATAGATAAAATGTATAGCTAGTGCAGAAAAGAAGAAAAATTTGTTTTCAATGTATATTTTCTCTAATATAACTACTCAAAGTCGAACATACCTGAAATCGACAGTTTTCATCTCGCGTCAAATTTCCCCTATCAAATCTACACCATTTAGAAAATAAATGACACACTCTTGAAGATAACTCTCTCCTCTAGTGTTAAATATAAATTTTCAATTTTTTTGATAAGCTTTACTATTTTTTTCTATTTTTGAAGCATCTTGTTCTTGAATGTTAAAATACCTACTTGGAGTATTTTGAAATTATAATATATTAAATCTAATTAAAATATTATAAAAATTATATGATGATAATCTTGACTCTGTGCTCTAAAAAAGGGTATTTTTATATTTGTCAAAAAATATCACTAAAAAGAGTAAGAGTTATTGAAACATCACTTTTCTGAAATAATTTTATTTCTTTAGTAATTGTTATAAAACATGCTTTTAATAGATATTTCCAATTGGAAAAGGTGAAGAACTTGTCTAACTTAGCTAGAATGAATCTAGCTAGACCATATGTTTGACAAAAAATAATTTTAGTTAGAAATACTCAAATTCAGCTATGCTGATAAGTTGTCCTAAAACGTGACACAACTTTGTGCTTTTACCCAAGCACATTTGCAGAGTTACATCTAGATTCTTGAATAGCTGAGATCTTAATAGCATATATAGGACACCGAGTTCTTAGTACTTTTCCAATTATAGTTTCATTATCAATAGTCCCATTTGCTCCTCTAATAGCATTCACAACTTCTTTTATTCTACCATAATATTGTGCAATGTTGTCACCTTCTTGCATTCTCATTTCATCAAACTTACCTCTGAGACTCTCGGCCTTAGCTTTCAGTACATTTAGGTCACCACCATAGATCTTTGCAAGAGTGTCCCACATCTCCTTAGCACTTGTGCAATCCTTAATGTCCTCAAATTCTAGATAGCTAAGGGCAGATGTAATTTCTAGCATTGCCTGATTATGTTCTTGCTTAGCTCTCATTTCCTCGGTAGTCAAAGGTGCGATAGATGAGACATAGTCATTCTCAATGTAATAATTTGTAGAATCACCAATACTGGCCAGATGTAGCTTCATCAAGCTTTGTCATGCAGGGAAGTTTTCCTTATTCAGCTTCGGTACCTCCTTCTTATACATCCTGATCATTTGCTTCAAGTCGCTTTAAACTTGATTTCTGTAAACACCAATAATAAGCAACACAGCTCTGATACCAATTGTTAATATGATTTAGAACAACAGAGAGGGGGGGTGAATAAGTTGTTCTCAGGTCCTAATGTATAAAACAAACTTCAAAAACTTTTCTTTAAATCAGATCTAACAACCAAAACCAACTCGGTCATCATTGATTCTATAATAGAGACATATAACATTGCAATCCACTACCCAGTTGTATCTAACTTGTAAAACACAGAAATGTTCAAACCAAAACATTCACACAAGCAATGACACTAGGATTTATAGTGGAAACCCAATCTGAGAAAAACCACTTTGTAACATGCTACTATTATTTTCACTCTTCTAAAGTGAGCTCGGTTAAAAGCCAACCCTATCAAAGGTTACAATACACACTATTAGGTGTGACCCAGTTAAAGGATTTCAATCACCCTATTAAAAGTGAGCCTTGTTATAGGATTTACATACAATCCATTAGAATGCAACCTTGTTCAAAGGATTTAAACATATGACTCTTAGGTCAACCTCTGTTAAAAGAATTTTGACTATTACAATGGTTAGAAAGTAGCAACAGTAATGATCTGTAAAATATACAACTCACTTTGCAAATATCAGATCCAAATTCCATACTCAAATGCTGGTTTACTGACTTTGAAACTTTGTCATTTCCATCTCTGATCTGCTCAGAACTTTTCTTCAAGCAATCACCCCACTTCTCCTTTAGCCTTTTTGCTTATACAGTCAATAACATCTACTGATCTTCCAGCATCCTCTTTTCACCCATGCACACACATACCTTATGCTTAGGTTCCCTTAATACTTCCTCAATTAGGTTAACTCATCTTTTGTCGCTCAATCTCCTTCGTAGATCTTAGGGTTAGGTCAGATTCATTGAATCTACCCACTTTATGTTCTTCGGCTCCTTTTCTAGAAACATCTCAAATCTCTTAAGGATTTACAATAAAACATTTTTCAGTGCATTTAATGCTTTCAAACAATCAATAAATAAAGTCAACACATTTTACATAATCCAAGAATTCAACAATGTCAGCTCCAAATCTGAATTCTCTTCAAAAATAAAAATGTTGATGCTCGGTCAATACTATGATCAACTACTCGGTCTTCATGTAGAAATCTTGGTCATTACTAAAAATGTTTCCTCGGCTTATACTATCTTTCTCGGCAATTAACTTATGTTCGATCGACACTAGAATTTTTCTCGGCATATATTGACTCGGTCAACACTAGCATTTTTCTCGGCATATACTAACTCGGTCGACACTAACATCACTCGGCTTGAACATGATTTCTCCATTTTTTCTTGGTCAAGCCTACTAATTTTGTCTTCAATCTTACTAGGATAAACAATACATTGTCTCATCATTCTACCACATAATCAAGTACTCATTGAAGTATCAAGATAACTCAACCTTTCCTTAGGTACTATTGTTACCAACCTTTCCTATCCCCTTAGCAACACTCAAATAGATATAGTACTTTCCTAAGTAGCAACAGTCTTACCAGTTAAGGTTTGACATCAATGACAACACAACAATTGCTTCAATTACAGTTTCCAACAGAGGTATATCAAATTTGAAGGATATTGATGGGGAAGAAAAGAGAAGTGTTGAAGGAGAAAAATTTTCTGAGTTCATGGAGACATTGCATGAGGAAGTAAAACATAAATTGGAGAATAGTAATCATAGATATAAGGATAGAGTAGATAGATCAAGAAGACATAAGACTTTTACAGTTGGGGATGAAATAATGGTTCATTTGAAGAAAGGTAGATTTCCTATTGGAACATATGGGAAGTTGAAAATGAAGAAATTTTGTTCTTACAAGATATTGAGGAAATTTCACAGTGGAAATGCTTATGAGATTGAATTGTCTGATGACATGGATATATCACCTATATTCAATATTTCAAACTTGTATGAATATCATGAACCTGATGAAGATATGACAGTATCAAATGATTATCCTAAGAAACATACAGAAGAAGTTGAGAAGATTTTGGAACAAAGAGTTGGCAGAAGCACAAGAGGAAAGGAATACATGGAGTATCTAGTGAAGTGGAAGAACAAAATGATTGAATATAGTTCATGGATTTCACAATTTGAGTTGGATTCAAATTGGTTTGTACCTGCTACATGATTTGGATAATCATTTCAAGCAACCCCAAGTGTCTGATGCAGGAGCATCTTGGGTTCTTGGCAATCATGTATCACCAAAAACATTATTAGAGTGGTTAGATATGATTGGTAGCTTCTTTTGGCTCTTGGTGATGTTTTCCTATTTCCACTGATGTGGCTCAGTTCCTTCATTTACCGAGTTGGCTCAGTTGGTTCACCAAGTTATTTCCCAGCGCTCGGTAATCTTGCTCACCAAGTGGTTTATTTTGGACTTCCTTTGAGGCCGACTTGTGCATTGAATTTTGGTCACAGATTGAATGTTGGCATCGATCATTGGGAAGTGTGTGGATGTAGATCTGGTCATTTCTTTCTCCAGTGATGGATCTAAAGGCTGACTTGTTTTTGTAGCCTCTTGTATAAGTAAAGTTTAAGATCAGTTCTAGAAGATAGAAGATAGTTTCTGAAGGTTGAATCCTCTCATGTTAGAGGACTGTTGTAATTGAATCTGAATATATTTGGCCATAACCAAAAAGGCCTTACACCCTACCATGTATGAGGTTATTTGATGAATAATTAATGATATTCTACATTATCTATCTCATTTTTGTGTTATTACTTCTGAGTGTAGTTTCTGCAAGGAGGTTGGTGATCAGGGTGTGCCTTTGGCCCCTCATACTTCCCTCTCTTGCGTCATAGAGTCACTGACCTAAACTCAACATGGTATCAAAGAAATTCAAACATGGTATTATATCTCTCAAGGTGTGAAGACCTCTTCTCAAGAATAGAGATCTTGGCTTGATTTGATTGTGGGTGCAAAATAAGACTATTTGGGCATCACCATTGTGTAGTCTATTTGGAGAAATTTGGGGTACCAGGGTGATCACTACTTTGATCATTTCTTTCTCTAGTGATGGATCTAAAGGCTGACTTGTTTTTTTAGCCTCTTGTATAAGTAAAGTTGAAGATCAGTTCTAGAAGATAGAAGATAGTTTCTGAAGGCTGAATCCTCGCATGTTAGAGGACTATTGTAATTGAATCTGAATGTATTTGGCCATCACTGGAAAGGCCTTACACCTTGGCATGTATGAGGTTATTTGATGAATAATTAATGATATTCTAAATTGTCTATCTCATTGTTGTGTTATTACTTCCAAGTGTAGTTTCTGCAAGGAGGTTGGTGATCAGGGTGTGCCTTTGGCCCCTCATACTTCCCTCTCTTGCATCATAGAGCCACTGGCCTAAACTCAACATGGTATCAAAGGAATTCAAACATGGTATTATATCTCTCAAGGTGTGAAGACCTCTTCTCAAGAATAGAGATCTTGGCTTGATTCGATTGTGGGTACAAAATAAGACTATTTGGGCATCACCATTGTGTAGTTTATTTGGAGAATTTTGGGGTTTTGTATTTTTTGGCTTTCTATTGCAGGTCAATATTAGAGTTTTTTGGTGAAAATCATAGGTTGGAATCATATTTAGGAGGTCCAAAAACCCCTAAATAGACTTTTGTTTCATCCAAATCCGACATATGAGGCCAAATCTAGAGCCATTTGAATTTTGGAGGTGTGGCGACGATGATTCAAAAAAAATAATTACAAAGGTAATTTTCAAACAATGATATCTTAGTCATCATGACTCCTTTTTTTGAGATTTTTTGTTTGTTTGGGGGTACAATTATGTGCTCTACACAGTGATGTAGGTGATTTATGATCTCTATTCTTGAATTTTTTTGAAAATCACAAATCACATTTTTTGCAACTTCCAAGGCCTTGTTTGGGCTCATATGAACTCCTTGTCAGGTGCAATTTATTTTAAAGTGTATAATGTTTTCTATATTCTCCATATCTAGTATTAGTTTTCAGTGACTATGATAAAAAAATGTACTTTCATACTTTAGCTTAGTTTTTAAATTGTAATGCATTGGCCTTAGTTTGGTCTTTTACATAATGATCTAAGTCTATTATAGCCTAATTGTGGAGTGTAATAAATTGCTGATCTCAATTTATAATGTGAGAAACATATCATCAATATAATTATGGTATATGGTAGACATCCTATTGTAATATCTTTGACTAGGGATTATTATGAGTCATGAGAAAATGGAATCATCACACATTGTAGATGGCTTAATATCTTGCCTTATTTTTATGGAATCATACCTAAGCCAAAGACAAAGTGAAAGAAAATAGTTTATGAAGACAAAAATGGTCATATTAAAGGAGTGATTGGTACTATTCTTAGTTCATATTTATACCATGTATTCTCTCCAAAATCAAGGATATTTATTGCCTTCACATAGCTTGGACCATTATTTGGGAGCATTTTGGAGATCCACATGTTCCTCCATTCTTAGATGATCTTGTTGCAGATTATATCCTTCCACTTGATGATGTAGATACAATTATGTATGATTATGATACATTAGATGAGATTGAATATAATTCATATATTGAGAGTAAGGATGATCCAGTGACTCCACTTGTAACTCCTACTTCTCCATTTGAGATCACACATTCATCTCTTGTTGGTGATTCTAGTGAGTCATTGCAAGAGATATTTGTCTTCCTGATTGGGATTCTTACATTTCAGATTTGGGAGACACACTTGAGGGGTTTTCTCTTATATTTGATGATATCTTCATAATAGTTAGATTTGGAGATACTTCTTCATCTTCTTTTGAGATTGACATGCTTGATTCCTTTGTATCACTTGGTTTGTCACATTTCATTGTTCAATTTGATGATGTGATGGAATCCTTGGAGATACCTATTCAATATTTAGAGATGCATATTTGGATACCTTCTTCCTCCTTTCATTTGGATATGGATTAGTTTGTGGCATAATCATCATACTTCATTTGGATTCCACTTCCTAGTTCCTATCCAGAATGGTAATTGTTCCTACATTTGTACTTGGTTTATCTTCTTCCTAAGGGGGGAAATGTTGTTTGTAGGCATTGGACTATATTTTATATTCAAACACTCCCCATTTTTGTAGGAGATTATTCATTATAGGGGAGATATCATGTCTCCTACTTTTCTTCCTATGGAAGAATAATTGATTGTATATACATGATGTATGTAATCCTTGGGAGGTCTTGAGTCCTCCATCCATCCATGCATCTTGTTTATTTTGATCTCTCTTTTTGGAGGATATTTTTTCCCATGAGATTTTCTCTCTTTCTTCACTTTATGAGAGATTTCATTTCATGTATTGCATTGAATATTGTAAATGGGTACCTAACATAGCCTAGTAGGCAGGACCCTATTGGTGGTATTTTCAGGTCTTTGATGTTCTCCTTTCTAAATCTAGGTTTGCCACCCATTTCCATTTTTCCTGTGCTTTAGGTGTTTGAAATTTAGTCAATTTTGCCCTATTTGAGTTTGAAAACCCTCACCTTAGGTTTCTTGCCTTGGTAGGTTTTTAATTTTTCATAAAACCCTTGTGTTGGCCCTATTTTTATGTTTGATCATTACTTTTTGGTCACTTAAGTGGTTAGCCGTGCACATGGTTATTTATCTCATTGTTCATTGAATCAGGAAATGTCATGGCATGTCTTTGAGTTATTCAGCAAATTAGCAAATGGGTTGGAACTTTGTTAAGTATTTCCTTCAGTCGTGAGGTCTCCAAGTACTCGGCGGTTATCAACAAGCTTTGCGCAATTTGGTGAATGTGTTGTCTCCCGTTTGCATAATATCTAGCGATTTCTTATAAACTCTCAGCGACCTAGCATTCTGTGTGTTCGCTTGTTCTCGAAATCATGCGGTTAAGTCTTCTAGCATTTAGCGATCCAGTGAACACCGTTGATTTTCTGAAGATCGACGGATGTGTTTTAACCTCAGAATACATTGGGTCCTACATGTTTTGACTTGGCGATCGGGCGACTAAGCAGTTGTGTTACTATCCTCTAAATTTGGCGGCTTTGATAGTTTGACATAATAATTTTGGCAGAGGTAAGGTTCTCTTTGTTTGCTTATTCTCAAAATAAGTTAGTAAAGCTTTAAATGATCTAGCGATTCAGCGAATCATGTGGTCGCAAGTTCTTTTAAAAGAAAGGTGAAGGTTAGAAGTATTTGGCGAATGGGCAAATCAAAGGATTAGCAGAGTATTAAGCTTTCAGTCACTTAATTGCATAAAGAATGGTCAGTGTTTGAAGTATTGGGTGATTCAGTGAACCTTTTGTTCGTTGAGTCTCATAATAAAAGGGTAAGGCTTGTTTTGATTCAGCGAATTAACGAGGATAGTTGATTAAGTCTATGATCAACTGTTGAATCTAAATCGCGGCTTGAAGCTAGCAGTTAAGAAAGAATTCAGCGACTCAGAGGAAGGCTTGTTCGCTAATTCGCGTAATATGCATGAGGTTAAGATTTGGATTGAGCGAATAAGTGGAGTCTTCAGTTGCCAAATATCAAGATAACTTGACAGTTAACCGGAACAATAAGTGAATAAGAGGTAGCCTTTAGTCGCTGATTCGCTACGTAATGAATGTAATCATGTTCGGTTATATTCAACTTGTTCATTGGTTCACTAAAAGATGGGTGAGTTAAGAGTTTGATTCTGAGAGTGTGCGAAGGCTTTGGTCACTAGTTCTTTGAATATAAACTAGGGTTAACATTGTATTTAGCAAATAAGAGGAAGCCTTCAGTTGTTGATTCGCCAAATGGGCCCAGTTGGAGAAAGTAATAAAGGGAAAGCTAGAAACCGTTGCTACGTGGATAAAAGTACGTTGTCAAGTTGGAAAGAAAAGTAATCGATCATCCAATCATATATCAAGGGAGGATTTTGTGACGTAAACTGGGTTAAAGTACAAAGTTGTAATCATTGCCTTTTTCTCTGTTTTCAAATTGTTTAATCTATCTGTCAACATTCAAACACTGGCTAGCTCAAATTTGAAAACTGATGGTATGTGAAATTGAATGTGGGAGCAATTAAGGATTGATTTGCAATGATTTTGGTAGTTGTACACATCTAGTCTGCATCAATAAATAAGCTTAACTCATTGTTTTATGTGTCCAAAATAAATTCGGGGAGAATTGTGTTTGCTAAAGTAGTTTTTGAGTGCCAAGAGAATCAAGTTTGCAGAATTGAGAGTAGTTGCAGGAAAAATGAGTCAACCATTGCAGAATGTAGTTTCTTTTAGTAGTGAAGTAAAATCTAAAGGAGGTGAAGATAAAAACAAGCTGAATTATTCAGATGAGTTCATGAAGTTGTTGCCTAGTTCCAGCCAGAACAAAAGAGCTCCTGATGATGTCTTCGAAGATGTTCTAGGGCTTTTCAGAGATCATGTCATACCAAATAGCTCAGGTTATACTATTTTCAACTTCTTTTATGGAAATAGAGGTAAGAATGTTCTTGTGTGTAATGGTTGGGCTTTGGGTTTGGGGAAATTAGTTGTCCCTGATGTGTTCTTAGATGTGGATTTAATTGTTGCACTAGCTAAGCGTTATGACTCTATTTCCAAAACAATTAGAAAAGAGGACCAGTCACCTTTGGTTACTCTTGATAGGGGTTCTTTCATGAAAGCCTTTAGTTTTTATACATCTTCCTCTACAGAAATTGACCTAAGCCAAGAAAGAGAGCGGTACAAAAATAACATAGGGTCAATAAAGGACCAAATGGTGAAGCACATCCCAAAACAGGATAAATATATAGTTCCCCTCCCTACTCACATGAATGCCCCTTACCAATTTAAATCCCTCTAGCACTATATGAGGAAAACTTGCTATGGGTTGTGTAGGGTTTTGGGAATTGATGGGGATGCAGAGTTCTTGCCAATTGATCTATTGATGATAATCTTAGACATCTAGAACCCCCTAGTAAATACTGATTATGATTACATTCAGTATATAATTGATAGAATGCATGAAGGGTTGATATCTATTAAGGAAAGTAAGAGTCCCATTAAGTTCATGCATTATTCAATGTCAATGCACTTAATTTTGTTCTTCAACATCAATAGCTTTGATTTGAACATGCTGAAACCAAGGTTTACCTTTGAAGGCTAGCATATTCCAGTACAATTATGGGTGAGGAAATGGAACACTTCTTCAAATGAGGGTGACTTCTATGTTTTCCATAATTTCATTGTTTATCCCATTGTAAGGATGCTGGGCATAAATGTTATAAGGATATCACCAAGGGTCCTTAAACTCCTAAGACCTAACCAGTTTGCAGAGAAGTGGGAGGGAGACCATAACTAGGGTGATTTTTACTTTGGGGAAAATTCCACAATCTTGAGAGTCTATGGTTGCCCCCGACCCCCACATTTGTTACCAAAATTTGTGCCACCAAGAGTTGCCTGTTTAGAATTCATTTGGCAGTTGATGTGGACGGAAAAAGAGCTTTTGGCCCCCCATAAGAAGGGCACCTTCACACCTAGGTAGTTCAAAATTGGTGATTTCTTGATTGGCAAGAGAGCCTTCCCACAAGTCACTGCATGGTTAAATCAATTCAAGATGGTGTCTAGTTTTTGTAGGCATGTGGACCCTGAGGATTTTATTAGGACTACAAGGTTAACCCTAATCCCTAATATTGGTCTCATCAAGGAACATGAAGGCCTTGATGAAGAGGATGTAATCAGAAATGTTGTGGATATGGATGAAGTTACTAGGAGGTGGAATGGGTTCTTTGATTTGAAAGATCTATCAAAATAGGTGATGGAAGCTCAAATTCCTTTTGAGGGTTTCTTCCCTGACCTTCCTTACTTGAAAAGAATTGATAAGATGATAGAGATGCATGACACTCTATCAAATTAGTTGGAGAAATTGATTGATCAAAAGCAGCCAAAGAAAAGGAAGGATTACTCATCCTCTGATCAAGAGGAGTGTTTTGATGAATCCCAAGAAGGGAATAGCCCACCATAAGTTGGGGATGTACAAATTTCTAAGCCTGTTGAAAACCAGCCAAAGGTAGAGAATGTCCAAGAGCCACCTTTGAAGAAGCAAAGGCTTGAGGAAGGAGAGCCTTCAAGGCAAGGAAAACAAAAGAGAATAGTTGATAGAGCATCTGCTCTTGTGCCAGGTGATAGGGCCTACCATCACCAGTTGAGGAAGACAATAAGAGCCGATAAGAAAAAGGCTACTGATGAGGAGAATGAAGAACAATCCCTGTGGTTGGGACAAGACATTAGAGAAATTTATCAAGAGGAGTTTTTGAGTGATGACCAATTCATCAAAAGTGATGAATTCAAGAGTTTCCTTATCTGGAATAAGCATCAAGAAGTTTCCAAGGCCATGCTTGAAGGGGTGGAACCAAGTGAAGAGACCATGAGGGCTCTAGCCTCATATGATCCTAGCCTTGATCCTATAATAGTGAATGAAGCCAGGGAATTGGTCAGAGCAAGTGGAATGTTGTTAACTCCAGGATGGGATTTAAATTTTGCATTCATTATAGATCAAATAAGGAAGCAACCACAAGGTAGTCTGTCCTATGAAGTTCATATTGGGGATATGATCATAGGAAGTGGCTATGACCCCAAGAACCAGGCTATTGCAATGTGGTCTATCACCCCCAAGACCAAAAATCCATCTTTGTTGAGTATAGAAGACTGTATGGAAGGGAACAAGATTATTTGGACTATACAAAACACTACGACCTTGAGGTTTCCAAGGTAGTAACTCATTGGGCTAATTTGAATGAAGCTAAGACACTCCAATTGTCAGAAAGATACTCCAAATTATTTGAAAGTGCAAGTATAGTGGCCAAAGACAGGGATTTGAAGATGGTGAAGATCAAACATTTGGAGGATGAGTTGGCAGAGATGCAAGTTAAACTTGAAGAAGCCTCAAAGATAGTTCCTCCCCTTCCTTTAAAAGTTGAGGTCCCTCCTTAGCCAGATGTAGAAATTATTGAGAAACATGATGATGATTTGGAGAAGGTAAAATTAGAGGCATCCCTGGACACTATAGCAAGAATTGTGCAATATAGGCAGGGTAAAATAAAGGATAGAATGGAATCAGTCCATAAATCAGTCAGCTTATTGCATCAGACTAATGAAAAGGTGAATGAGTATCTAATCACCTTGGAGCCACTTTTTAGTACATGGTTAGGAAGGAGTGCATTATTTGACAAACTTGATGATTTGCAAGAATATAGGTCAGATGTTCCTAAAGTAGTAAGTGAGGTTTTTGAGAAGATTGGCTTAATAAGTGTTGCCTCAAAGTTTTTCAAAGGAAAGTCAAACCAAGTAAAGGCCAAGTTGGCCATGTTTGATAAAGATTATAGCAAGTATTTGCCTTCAATATATGATGACAATGGAAAAGTGGTTAGTTTGGAAGAGTGGAAGTTGTCAATGGATCAATTAGTGATTAAACACGATGCCTACTTGAAAGATGACAAAGTTTTGGACTTAGAGAGATGTAATTATATCATTGACAATCTTTTCAAAATTGAGAATGATTGCATACGCTTTGTAGCAGAGGCCAAGAATATAACTGATTCCACTTGGGAGTAGCAGATCAAGTCACTTCAAGAGTTGCAAAATTACAACTGGCTGTCAGATGATGATGTAGTAGTATGGGACAAATTGACAAAGAAGAAGAAGAAGAAGAAGCCAGCTGCTCAAATGACAGAAGAGGAAGAAGAATAGAACTACAGATGGCACCTGATCTAGAATTCGAGGGAGGGCGTGTTTCAAACATAGAATGATGTAGGTTAGCCTGTAATGGCGGTCATCATTCATGCAACAAATTTAGTAACTGCTCTGAAATATCCTTAGACAAAGGTGCCACCTGTGAAATTGTTGAGGAATGGATAATTGTAATCTATTATCACAATCATATTTGTCATTTTGTACTTTTGTTTTTAGTGTAAGATCTTTTCCCAGCCATCCCAAGCTTGTTGCATCCTTTGAGGATTCCAAGGTGGTTGTGGATATATATAGTAAGTTTTTATTCATTGAGAGGGGTGGACAATACTTTGTAAAGAGGTTCTAAATACAAAACCTGATTTTCTTTGAAGTCAAGAGAATACTGTATGAACATAGTTTGATGATTAAGACAAAATATTGGAGCTTTGTTACTACTATTTTGTTGTCTTTGTGTATGGATGTGTTAGTTTTCTTATGCATTTAAATTGTAAGGCTTTTTCAGTGCATTATTCACCAGGTGAATAGAAGGGTTAAGCTTAAGTGTCTTTCAAGGAAAGAGTAAAATCTTAGGGGAGATCTCTGTGAACTAATAATCTATGTATGAATTTGATGGCAATTGTAGGAATTAAAAGAATGGGATGTTAGGCATGTCATTTGAGTTTTAGTATATTTGTCTTGATAGATTTCTATGGGAATAGGGTTTGACTCTGACGCCCAAGTAGATAAGGTACTGGTTTAGGATCCATTTGCACTTATTACTACCAAGAAAATAAACAATTGATTCATTTTACTTTTCCTATACAACCTTCATTTGAATCATTCTGTGATAAGTTCATGGATGTATTTTGTAATGCTTTATAGAAGGGTTGAATAAGGTTAACCTTCCTTGAGTTCAACTCTAAAAAGAAGAAGGATGAATATCCTTAAGCCATTGTTTTGTGTCATTACTTTCATAATTTCTATCATAGCATTGTGTATCAGGATAATTTGGGCCATACTCAGAGTTGTAATATCTCATTGAGTTAATTTTGAAAGCAATAACAAAGCAGTGAAGGAGCTAGCTCACAATTCAGAGGTCAATCAAACAGTGAATTGATATAGGTACACCTGCCTGAGTTTTCTTACTCGAAGTGAAGAAGGTTTTTAACCTTAATACCTTAGTGCTTGTATTTTGTTAGATTGTATCTATTGGGATCACATGAGTTTATGAGAATTTAATCATCTACAGATTTAAGCACTAACATACCCATCTTGCATTGTGAGTTTAAGTGTAGTCCCCTAAGCTGCACTTAAGGGGGGGTGTTGGTGTAAGTAAATATTCACTAATTACACTTTACTTAAGCTTATGTAGGACAATTTATTTCATAGTAGTTTGCATGTGAGACACCTAGGAGTTTGCATCTGTATTAAGCACATGGTGTAGGAGAATTTCACTTTAGGTAGTGATAGTTGTTATCTAATTCCACTTTATGTGTGAGATCCACATTTAGTGCACATATCACATTATCATCCTCATCATATGGAACATACTTCATTGCATAATAGAAGATGATTAACCTTTGGTGGACATGTGATTCCACCTTGCATAGGTGATAACTTATAATATCCTTATCATTGTCTCTTATTGTCTTGATTATATAAGAAGGTCAATTATGTACATTTTAATTATTTCCATTATCAATAATATCATTCTTACATCTTAATGAAATTGTCTATCCATTCAAGAATCTTGTGGAAGTTATCTTAGTCTTTCATTTTATCTTGGGGGTGTTTTAGAGTCACCTAAAACTCTAATATGATTTCAAAGAAATTCTAATTATAGGCTTGTTTTGGTGGAGTTATATAGACAAATTTTATATTCCCATAGATTGATAGTTATGAAGCATAAGCTTTGATTCAAATTAACAATTGGAATTGGAGCCCACCTATCTCAAGATGTTAAAGTGGTGAAGTCAGTTTTCCTTGAGTGGGATGAATTCCCACTTGATAACTTGATAATAATCCTGGGGAAATTTGACCCCATTGGTACATTGAAAAAGGTAATGGGCGCCCAATTCAATCATGAGCCTCACCTTGAGGATCACTGGGTGAATTATATAGATGATTATGAGGTGCATATAAGGGATTAGTACCAGATGAGATTATATTTGGCTCAAGATGTCCTAGACTGGTACATATTAGAGAAGCAATAGGAACTTGACTATAAGGATGTATTGTTGTCTCTATATAATACTGACTAAATTTCAAATGCTAAGATTAGGGTAGGTGAGTTAGATTAAATTGAGCATCAAGAAAGGAATGTGATATAGTGCACCAAAGATTAGGTATAGAAGTCATTCAAATTCTATCATGTTCCCATGAAGGAAATGACAGATAAAATTTTAAAGGTAGACATGGGAAATGGAAAGAAGGTTCATATTCCAATTTTAAAGAAGACTCCCTCTACTCTTTAGCCAGAGGAAGTGATAAAACATGCAAGGGAATAGGAAAGACAATATCCCTCATAGCTCTTAAAACAATAGAAGAAAAAGGATAAAAGGAAAGGAGAAACCTCTATTGTTTCTACATCATCACTTGCGTCCACAACAACCCCTTCACCTCCATATTCTATCACTTCACCTTCTCCTCTGGTAGCAGATCTAGTTTTCATTGCCACCACTAATTCTCCTTCATTCAATGTTCCCTTTTCTTCTGGGAAAGAAGTAAAACCTTTCAAAGTCAATGTTAAGAAGCCCAAAGCACAACCTCCACTAGAGCCTTCATGAAGGGTACATATAAGAGAATAAAGGAAAAGCCCCCAATAGTAGAGACTCTATAAGGAGAGGAAATCGAGGAAGATGTTCCATTGGTATGTTGAACAAGGTCAACCATAGTCACTACTAGGAGACTAAACTTGGGAGACCCTTCTTTTAAGGACCTCTTTGAGCCTCGCCAAACAAGTCCAAGTGTTGCTTCTTAGATCCATAACATTAAATTAGATTCAGCAACAAAATAAGATGTACCAAAAGAAGATCCTTTGGGACTCAATGGATTTGATTTTTTAGACTTTGAAAACATCTTGGGTTTCAAGGAGTCTTTGCAAGGACTCCCACTAGAGCCAGATGTAGCAGGTATACCATTGCAAGGGATTGCCAAAGATCTTATTGGAGATGGACAAGAAGAGGCCCCTACTAAGATAGAGGTTGCACGACATAAATGAGGGGGTGGAAGGAGAGAATGTGGATAAAGGATAAGAAATACAACATGAATTAAGCTAGGGTGGGGATGATGTACCTGAGGAAATTCATGAAGAAAAATCCACCTAGAAACCCATAGAATATCCTATGGAAAAACTCAAGAACATGGTTCTCCATCATCTTTTGGGCATCAAGAAGAAAGGGAAAAAAGTAGAGGAGGAATTTTTTCAGCTTGAGGCATGTCAACCCCTCTCTACTAACACAAATCCTACCTAGTTTACGAAGGATATTCAACCCAAGAAAATGATATGTAGGGAAATGGAAGCTCTATATTTTTTAGAAATTTTCCAAGTTTTCCACACAAGGGAGTTGAGCCAAAATAAATCTCAGAGGATATCCTATGTCACAGAGGATACTTAGGAACATTGTAAAGTACAAGTTGTTGTCCACCCTCTAGATAAAGAAATGAATGATATTTTTTTTTTATGATTTTTTGATGGAAGAGGTCAATCTTGGGGTCCACACCAACAAAGGAGGAAAATTATTAGTAACATTGGGTGTTACATCATTGTTTAAACATATGTATAATAATGAAATAGAAATAAGGGGCCTTGTAGCCCATAATAAGATTTTAAAGGATTACATAGCCCAATTGGTGGGACCTATTGACCCAAAAAATGCAAAGGTCACATTACAAACAACATTAGAGGTACAAGCAACACCTTCACAAGAAAATCCCTTTTTTAAAGCTTGTGAAGAGTGGAAGAAGAAACTAGAAGATCTTAGTGAGAAGTTAATAAGATATATTTTGACTCACTTTCTTACTTTAGTGAAAGAGATCACCACTCTCAATTATATGGTGTTTGATGGCCAGGGAAGTATAAAGAGAAATGTGGCTATGTGGGGAGACTTTTTGTCAAGCTTGAGAATATAATGAAGAAGGCCGATGTTAATAAGATAATTGAGTCACTCACTTTTGAAGAGGGTGAAGTAGACAAATTGGACATCTAGATAAGGGAAATTAAATCAAGATCACAGTAAAAGACTACAATAAAAGGAAAGAGATGATTGAGAAAAGAAGGGATACAGTCATGCCATGAGTGCAGAAAGTTGAAGATTTTATAGAGTCCCTAGCATGTTAGCTATATCAAGATGAGAATAGACAAAAGACATACTATCAATAACATTGTTTAAAAATTTAAAGGAAAGATCATAGTATCAACACCAAAGAAGATGTAGATTGGATGCAAAGTGTGAAAAGGAGGTTGATGGAGATAAGAGATGAAATGCAACAACTCGAACAGGCAAGGAAACAACTTAGGGTTTTTCAGAAAAAAATAGCAAGCTCATTTGCAGTATATGAAACTACCCCCATTCGGTGATGTGAATTCGATGATTAATGATTTTTGCCAAGATTTTTCCAAGATCTTTCCACATTCATAGGATTTAACAATATTCATTTATTCTTCATTCTTTCATTTTTTTTCATAATTACTACCAATAAACAATGAGCTACATTTTTGGTCGAATTTGCTAATTTTCGGGGGTCAGCTACTCATGGAGATGTCATTTTGCATGTTTTCAATGGTTTAAATGGTCACATACATGAAGGGGTAGTGTTTTCTTAGAGTTAAACTCACACATTTTTTTAGAAAAATAGATTTGGGCGACCATCTCTTTGTTGCAGTCGAACTGGAGTTCACCAAAATTATAGGGCATGTTTTTGGGTTGGAATGGCCCCATTTTGAGTTGTAAATAGGTTAAAATTGAACTCAACGTGTAATAGGATAATTTAGAAGTAGTTTTCAGTTGTTAGACTTTAGTATTAAATTTATTACGCCCAAAAACCCTAGCCACTAGTTTGACAATTTTGAGGTTGAAAAATCTATATGAACTCAATTTTTTATTGTAATAAGGGTTAAGATTTTTGTAATAGATAAGATACACATTTTGTTATTGAAATCCT
>BSBK01007131.1:1702500-1822500 GCA_027943335.1 Chamaecyparis obtusa
GACTCTGAGTCTTCAAAAATCAAGACAAATTATTGTATAGGGTCCTAACAAAACCCTATAGGTTCAAAAAGATCATGCATAGGTGTCACGGATTTTAAAAACTAGTTCTTCAAAGTTCAATAATTTTGTGCACTTAGGGCACTCAAGGGACATCGTCGGTAGGGTATGGCGGTGAGTGTTTAGATGCATGGGGACATAAAATAGGATCATTCTTAGGGTAAACCCACCCAATCAAACACATTCACACTGACAGTTGGACCCCATGATGAACACAACTCTTTCTAGGCAGCTTTGTGAATGATTATGTAAATTATGTATGTTACATATGATAACTACATATGAACACCAAAATCCTCTCAGTCTTCATGCGCAAAACCCTATGCAGGAACATGATGTAGCAACACCAGTGAATTCTAGTTTGGATTTGAATGTGTGCCCACCGCTTGAGACCCAAATTTTGGTTGGGTTGATGTTGTGGCTAATGCCCAATAGAACTAGTCAGGATGGGAGATTGCATAAGGTTCCCATGTGGAGCAGTTTGATCACACAACAGGGTGGTCATACGAAGTGTTGGGTTCTTCTCCCATGGTGGCACAAGTTGCAAGCTAGTTGTGTTCAGTGACAGACCCATCGGCCATGGAGGAGTGATTAGGCCCCATGTTGCAGTTTAATTTTTGGTTTCAATAAATGAATTTTGTTATTAAAATATTTCCTCAAAGACCTATGAGCCATTACCACAGGTAATGTGTTTTTGTAAAAATCAAAATATTCTCACTTGTCGGGATTTTGTTGTTTCTGGCCTTGGGTTGGTCAGTTTCCAGCTTGTATTTGTTATATCTCATGATAATGATATCCATCTTGTAACTATGGTTCTCTGATAGCTTCTCTATGTACTCGGGCTATGATATTGAGTTTTCTTTCTGGTTCTTTCCCAATTGAGCTCTTGAACCAGTTTATTATATAAATAAAATATCAGTGGTTCACCCACTTTTTCTTTATATATATATATATATATATATATATATATATATATATATATATATATATATATATATATATATATATATATATATATATATACGCATCATTGAAAATTGAAAAACATCAAATATTATGGAAACACATTGAAACACGTATGGAGCAAAAAATTGAAACAAATATTTTCCAAGCACATCAAATGTTATTGAAACATTGTGAAATGACACTTGTATTAGAAAAACCATGTAATGATTCCATAAACTTAATTACTACATTTAGTGGATATAAGGAATGAATTATATCAAAACTCATATTCTATTTATGAAACTATTTAATAAGTATGTATGTCCATATATACAATATGGCATAAATGCCATCTAGAACAAAGTTTTAAAAAATGTGGCATATGCCATCTAAAAATGTGCACATAAAATACATATGACGACTAAATGTGTCTATGATACCTTGGGATACTCATGGATCATCAAAATGAAGCCTCTTTGAGGCACTCTTCAGCTTTAAAGGATCCTGCACAAAACAAAAATTCAAACCATAATTGTCATTATTTAAAGTATAAATTAAACTATAATTGAAATTTCAAATTAAATTCATCAATGTACCTCATCTATACATCTCCTAGCATGATCAAGGTTCTTGGAATATGACCTTGACATTGAAGGGATGTCGCCAAAACTGGGAACACGAGCCTTTATATGTTCATAAGAATAATTTAATAAATTATCCTATAAAGTTGTCATTGATAGGAAAATAAATTTACTAAGGTCCTGAATAAAAATAAAAATGTACTTATGTGGGTGTGACTTCCTCTGGAAATGTTGGTGTGGTCAACAAGGATGCAAATCCATGCCACTGTACATCCCTCGCACTCAGTGTTATCTACAATAATAAAATAATATCAAAATGCTAGTTAATATAGATTTAAAATAATGATAATCTAAATGAAAAACATGTGTGCAAAGTTCAAGAATGTAAACAAATAAGTACAAAAGTACATACCAAGTGGCTATCAAGACCAAATGAAATGGCAGAGAGGTTGGGCTCTTCAACCCATGTCATGCCCTCCTCCGACATCAAGTCCCATTAAATAGAGATTGCAAATAAAAATTAGTACACTCCAATGATAAGTACGTTCATAATCATTCTCAAACTCTTCATTACCTTTACCTTCTCAGTGCCCTGCTTCCCCCTTCACATCGCACCCCCTGATAGTAGATGAAACATGCATGAGTAAAATATGATGAAAATGTTAATTAACATATGATTTAAATAATTATCACGATTAAAATCACAAGCATGTCTATTGATAAAAAAAAGTAAACGACCGAGTGTGAAAATATATACCATAGAGTTCTCAAGGCCAAATGAAATGGTCGAGAGTGTCACGTCCTGCACCTCTCTATCTCCTCCTTTGTCATTAACTAAACACAAATGGATCAATTATAAAAATATAAGTGTGCAATCATAACAAGTTATCTAATAAAAATACACATGATTTAAAATTAAATGCACTATGACATTAAACATTAAGTCTTACCATAAAATGAGGAATGAATGATGGAAGTGTCTCCTCATCTCTCGTATGCAAGGACTCTTCATGATAGGCTCTAGTCCCTGATGAGAGCTATTTATGACCCATTTTATACTGCATATTTTCATCCATTTTTATATACCATCATATTCACTTCCATATTCTTTTTCTATTTCATTTCATCCCATTTTACTCTTTTATGTTGCATATGGTTAAATATATATAAGTAGTATTAAATGTAGTTTTGAGATTAAAATATAGAAATTAATTATTGATTCTTATTACTAACAAGCATTTATATTTTATGTCTTGGAAAATGTATTTTCTAACATGAAAATCCAAGGGTACAGATCTTCATGTCATGATATAGGAAACCTTCCTGTCACTTTTTAGCGAGGAACATGTATATTTTATGTTTTGACTAGCAACTTATTTTATCCACATTGTATGATACCAACTTCCATAATGGCATTGGTTACATTCTAAATGTATAAAATAATTGGATCATCACAAAAACCCGTAAGTGGAAATTGCAAGTTGTTTTGGAGGAAATCGTGCCAATCTTAATAATACATATTTTTGTTCATTGTTATAAAAAAACAATTTGCAAGATGAGGACAACAACTCTAGTTCCATGTGTGCCAATCATGTGGTGACTAAACATATTAAGAAACCTACAGTGGAAGAAAAACTATGCTGACAATGTGTTTTCATATCACATAAAGAAAACTAAAATCTATCCTTTACTATTCTTTAGCTATTTTGTACTAGAAACATGATTATTATGTGGCTCGTAATTGTGTAGATTATTAATTTGTTGGTCCTAAGCCAAAATAGGTATTTTATTATTTCATGCGGTTGAGATAGACTACACATATGTATATGTTGCATAATGTAAGTTACATGGGGATATTGAATGTGTGCAGATTTGAGTTGAAGCGACAGATTTTTGTGGTAGAACATTGTGTGCAGACTTTGTAATATTTGTGGAAGAATAAAATAATGTTATTCTGATCGTAATAGTGTAGAACATTTATTTCCCTCACTAGGCATATTGAGGAGGTAGGATCCACTTCTCAGGATGACTAGTGATTTTTTTTAGATTATATGCGTGTTTTTATTTTTTGTGTGTTATTATTTTAATTTGATTTCGTACATAGAATTATTATATTAGTTTATATAGTTTAATTTATGTAATTATAAATAATTATCATTAATTTGTATTTACTTCAGATTTAATTATGAATTTGGTTGTGTGGTTTGTTATTTTTTTCCTGCAATATTAAATTCTAGATTAAATTTAATGTTTTATAATGCTTTCTAGTTTTTTTAGAATAGTTTCTTTAAGAGTTGTCAGTTTAGTTCCTATCGCCAGATTTATTTAAGTTTGTTGAAGGTTTATTTGTGTGTGTTCTAGCTGAATTCATCCCCACTTGGCTTTCTATCTTCATACCTTGAGCATACAAGAACTATACCTTTCATTACTCTACAACCTCAAATTGACATTAGATGCAAGATGAACTAGCTATTAAATCTTATCAATTATTCTTAATATTGGAATTGCAGTTTGTCCTCACAGTCCCCATCGTCAAATTGGGTGCACCACCCATATTGCCAACCTCACAATCCTCGTTGTCCATAGTTTCCTCGACAAGGTCATCGAGGGGACCCAAATATATATTCTGACACTTACTAAAAGTATGAGGCACACACATATGTACACCTGAGGAGGATGCATCAGTAGATTGAGAAGGTTGCGCTAATGACACAATGTGAGTAACTAGATGGTCACTCAAAGTGTGAATGGCCCTAATTGTCTCTAACACAACCTCTACAATAATATCTAGATTCTTCACTAGAGGAGGGGGATCAATGAGAGGAGGGAGAACATATGGGCCTTGTACTACTCTATGTGCCCCTTCCTCCACCTATGCTGATGAATGATCTCATACTCCAATAATTGACATCTTTACTCATGAAAAACTCAAAATATAATTTTTTTATGAAATAAAATGGGGCATCCATATTTTTGTTGGGTGGCTTATCAAAAACCATCCACCAATAATCCCAAAAGTTGGCTTGTATGCCAGGATGAATGCACCATTTCATAGATAATTTATATTTTGTTATTTCAGGAGTCTTTATAGAATGGGTATCCCTAAATAGGGAACATTTATCAACTTTAGTGATCCCAAGGTCCTTCACCCCGTCATAATACAACCCATCATCATATATGGTATGCATTTCCTCTTGCCACCAAAGTGAAACATCATGTTGTGCGGTGAGGGTTTGCATTACCTGTATGATGGAATCTATAGTTGCAAACACGAGGGCTAATCTAGGGATGCTATTATAAACATCCCTAATCCTCCTCAACTGGTTCAAATTATCCCCTATAAGCTCTTGTAATGGTTGAGGGTTTGTCACAGGAGAGTTTTGAGGTTGTTGGTCTCTACACTATGGGTTTTCAAACTATGGATTATCGAAGGGTGGGTTTACATGGTCAAGATAATTTGTATTATCTTCCATACCTAATTAAAATGAAAATTCATATAAATAAAATGAATTTAAAAAACTACAGGCAATTTTAATTGAAAAAACCTAGTTTTCATCTAAAAATTGAAAATAAAACTTAAAATAATGGAAAAAAATGACTAACAACATACCTGAATGTGAATTTGGCACAAGAAAATCACCTCTTAGGATCTGATATGAGATATCCTTCTGATATTAGTTACAAAACGTTGCTCTTCACACAAAAGTCATGGGTTCAAATGACCCACGCTTTGGGTTTTTTTTGTTTATATACGCAGGTATTCGATATCAGATACTAATAAATAAATTGTAATGGTCCACGACCCCATAGGACATAGGCCATATATAATTTATATTATATATATTTTTATAATGTTAAACTATTTTATATATATAATATAATATATATGATATAATATAATATATTATATTACATTTCATATTATATAATTTATAATATAAAATATTATATTATATCATATTTTATAATATATAAAATAATTGTACAAGTATCCGATATCAGATATATATTCGATATCAGATATATATTCGATATCAGATACTGACTTTGCTTTGGTTTTTGCATTGCCCAGGTGTACTAACACCTAGGCCTAGTGAAAAGGCAACACACATTTTCACATTTTTAAGCAAATGAAAAATATTTTTTATTCACATCACCACTTTTTGTCCCCCCATGATCATGCACTAACCCATATATTATTTCATATGTAAGTTGAAACTATTCATGGTTGATTTCCATAGGAGTTATTTTCAGTAATTTTGCTTTAAAATCTCTTGTTACCCTCAATATTTTGTAATTTTTTAAAATTTGAGATTTAGAATAGGCATTAGTGTAGAAAATTAGTTTGTTAGAACTTTTCTATTTTACATATTTCTCATTTCCAAGTTTTCATATATTAAGAAAATCACAAAAAAAAAAGAATTGTTAATTTTTAGTCTCAAGCTCAATGAACTAGCAAAGGTCTACCTTGTGTTTTCACATTGAATCTTCATGTATCCCCAGTGTGATTATGACCCAATCATTGAGAACCTTTGGAGTGATTCTCATCGCTCTTTCAAGAGAGGGATTTGATCTTCTTATCCCTATTATTGCATCATGCTAACATGACAATCAACAAGAACAAGACTACACTACTCCTACTCCTATGACATAAAGTAAAATGACTGAATTTGGTTGGTATCTGAGACAAACTTAAGAAACTTGATTAGATCAGTGCCTAATCCACAATGTGCAGAGTCAAGCTTTTGATCATAAATTTATTCATATAAAAAAGATTATTCCAATTAGCTAAACTTCAACATTCATGTCTTACATAAACGAATCCATTTAAACAACTAAAAATTCATGCTTGCATATCCATATTATCTACTCAATCTCACAACACATGTATACAATATTTAATTCCTCCCTTAAAGAGAAATCCATACACAAATTACACAATTGCAAAAAGGATTACAATGCCATATTAGCTCTAAATATCATTAATATTCCAACATTATATGACTTGAGTAAGTACATAACCTGGAGATAATTCTATAATGTCCATTATTTCAAGAAAATTAACTAAAATTGATACATGAAAACACAAACTTCCTGAAAACTAGCCTCTATCCCTATGCTATACACTTCACTACATTACATTTCCTTCGAATGAAAAAATCAAAACCCTTGGACATGGCCTTGGTATTCCTTTTATAACTGCAAAGAATGCAACAAGTTACAATCCATTTACAAATATTCTATTTTTAACCACCATTAGTCTATTACAAAAATATTATCCCAATAAAGTTTGTTGCCACTAGTTTTGTCTTTAAGAAAAACTGCTTGCTTGATATACAAGGGAGCATTGGTTCCAAGGAAGGGAGTGCTTATAGAAATCCAACTAGGCTTGTGAGCCATGTCATTATCACCCATGGGTGGTTATTGATGCAAAGAAGGATAAGATGCAATATTCTCACCATTACCCCTAATAGGGGAGAACCTTGATACTTTTTCTCAAAGGGGAATGGATGACTCCACAACCACATATTTTGTACTAGCACCCATGCCCCAATTTGCATCCCTATTGTAAAAAAGAATTAGAGCAATAGCCAAAGAGATTGGAATTATTTGCAAGCAATAGAAAATCCCTATAGCTACACTCATGGATTTTAATATCACTTTGACTACCTATGCAAAATTTAATATACCTTTGGCTACAAGGTCGAACATTAACCTATTCAATCCCTTGGTCACTATATGTCTCTTGCAACATGGTTCTCTTCAACCATCTTGAATATTGTACCAGAATTCACCCACTTCCTCCATAAACTTCAACATCAGCTTTATTAAATATAGAAACAATTTCTCTTTAATGAAGACAATCATCTCCAGAGGACATATTAATATCCTCACAACTATGAGATACAATTAATACTTCTCAAATTAATAAATTGTGGCAATTACTTATCAGACCTGCATAATTTTCACCACATATTCCTAGTGGCAAGACACTTGTATAAAAATAGATTAAAATAGATTAGAGAGAAATCTTACCTTTCTTAAAAAACTTAATATTTTGTACATAACTAGGATGTTGTGAGATCTCTCGCACATGCTTTTCTTGGTAGTAAAGAATTACTAGGAAAGTCAAAATGTTCCGAAGGTGATCCTAATGATTTCCTAGCCTATATTGATCATCTAAACTCTGCAACTTTTCAAATCAAACATCACACCATCTCTCTAACTCTATCAATTTTCCTTTTCCCTCTCTCTACAACATCAAAATATCTTGACCGATTTCACCTAGAACCCCCTTTCCTACGTGGTTCCACAAGACCACTAATCATTTTCTTAAATCTATTCAATCTAAACCACATAGGATTGTCAAAGTTGAAAACAAGAGAAATTTCATGTGTTACTTGGCAAGACACTTGTCAAAAGACTGCAAATCTGTGAGCCATAGAAAATAATACTTGCAAAAACAATGAAGTTGTGCTCAACATTATTTGCAACATTAAAAAATTTGTTGCTAAGTCATGGCTTTAAACTTGTTCAATCTCCTTTTCCTATGAAGCAACGAGATCAATTCCCTAAAACACATGCCAAAATATCACACAATCACAAGGATTTGATATGTTGTCAATTTACAGTTGCAATGATGTACCATATTAATACCAGCCTATTTTATTTCTCTTTCTTCTTTCCTTTACATCTCGAATACACATGTCAAATTTTTGTAGCATTGTAGAAAAAAAACTAGGGATCCACTTAACTAGTTGTGAAGTCACAAAGAACTATCTTTTTAACCTTTCCTAATCTTATCACAATTTCAAAAGAAGCTATAATTTTCCTTGCTAACCATTGTGAAGTTGTGAAGATACTTTATGTCACCTCTAGAAAACCATTTCCCAGCGTCACAAGAAAAACTAGCAGTCAACACCAACTGTTATGAAGCTATTGAATCACTTTATTTAACCTCTAATATACTATATCACAACATTTCAAACTCACCTTAATGCTCTAATGAACTATTGCAAAGTTTTGAAAACCATTATTTATCCATTAATTTGTCAATTTCTATCTGAAGGAGAAATACACAACATCCACCAACATCCTTGCACCCTAACATATGATGATGTCACATTCCCTTGAAAAGATGAAAAAGTCATTGATCTCTCCATGTGGACCATCTGCGACATGTGGCATCATCTCGCCACTCCGTAGGTAAATCATTGTCTTTCTCAAACAGGTTGTGGAGGTGTGAAAACCACATATTGCAACTTTTTAAAGATGGCTCACACGTTCATAACCACCAATAGTTAAAAACATAAACCATTGCAAGAATTTGGAAATGATTTGATTTAACTATGAAAAGAAGTTTTGCAACTTTGAAACCTTTAATATCCAGTAGCCTTAACTGCTACAAAGCAGCTGGAAACATTTTATTTAACTATTAATAGTTGTTTGCAACCTCGCAACCCTAAATGTTACCTTGACAAAACTGTTGCGAGGATATGGAAATACTTTGATTGATCACCAATTTGAATGTGCATAAAACATATAAATCAAAAGGGGATTGTTCACTAGGACTTATGGAATTATGCGACCACCCACATTCTATTTCTTCTCCTCACAAGCGCGCCTACGATTATTCAAAAATTGAAATTGGAGAATATATGTTTTGTTTTTATCCGAAGTCAAATATGGGCCGTGAAAATAGGTCTTGGGCCACCCCTATTATTATTAAGAAGTTTGAAACCATAAACTAAAAACAAATAAAATTGAAATTGTCAAGAGATTATAATAGGGGGCTCCATCAATGAGAGCGACATTTTAAAGATATTTAATTTAAAATTAAAAGACATGGGAAATAAGGGCAAAATATGTTTCTTAACCCCCATATAGCATATGAAATTGTATTTAAAGGGGAATTTTTTGGCTTAGAGGAGAGATGAGGAAATTGGGAATTAGATGGTGAAGTAATTAAACTCTATGCAGATAGCCACAGAGGGCTTATAGCCAATGTATTCTATACTTCAAGGAGGGGAAATTTATAGACTTCATTATTGTCCAAGAAGACTTTGTAAAAGCTTTGTTCCAAATTGAGGGTGCCTTCTAATAAATAAATTTAGAGCATTATCAAGGGTTAATCACTCTTAGGAGTGGGACTTGGAGATGTAGCCAATTTCAGTGAGCTTCATTATCAACTCGTGTTCCCTTATCTTCTCTTATTTTTCTCTATTACTATTTTTTCATTTACTTATTGTGATGTTTATTTAAGCATTTCAATTTCATTTTCAATACCTTCAATTTAATCTTTGTAAAAAGTTATTATTCACATGCAAATGTCATAGATCCTAATAATAGATTGATTTTGTAATAGGATGGTAATCTCACTTTTTTGTTCTCTAAGTTGATGCATCTTTTTTTATCAAGATTGTCATTCATCCACCATTTAGGCAATGGAAACTACCCTTCATGATCATTTCTTTATGTCAAACTTAAAATCCTTTTGTAATATATCTTGGGGATTGAGATCACCTAGTATTTGTTGTCATATTTTTAGTCACCCTTGGAGGCCTAGTTACTAGATGAGCTACTGTACCCTAGTTTGCATTATTAAATGGTCTTGCTTGATATTTGTGTTCATTTTCATTGCAAAGTACATGAAAGGGAAAAGAGATAAATTGCATCTAAGATTACATGTGTCAATATCCTAAATATGCTGTACAGAAGGAAAGAGAACTAAAAAAGGAAATTTATCTGAGCTCACACATGCCGTGAGCATAGCCATTGCTAGAATTGCATAAATGAGTGCAAATATACATATATAATGAAGCATAGATGCATGGGTACCAGACATTGCCTGGTAATGAGACTTGATCTTCAGTGTGCCTGGTGGGCTCCTGTGATCCTGAACTTGCAAAGAGAGAAAAATAGAGGGGTTAGATCCAATGGATCTAAGCAATGAATGGTGCCACAACATCTATAAGCATGCATACATGCACTCAGCTATACACCTCTGGCACGGGCTGTGCTCAGGACATGTGCATCAAGGAGCCTCTGGAAATAAATGAAATATCATTGTTTTTCACTAATATGTTTGTTCCATGTGCAGAGATAGAAGAAGCTGATTCATAACAAATAGTAGAATATCGGGATCCAGATGAATGATGATGCCCTGTGATGTGGGCTCTCTCAGAAAAATCTCAAATCTCCTGGAGAGAAACCACATCATAGGTCAAGAACACCCATGATCAGTATTGAGTCTCCTAGTACCCTACACTGAACCGGTGAGGGTTGTCAAAAGCTCTATTCCCACAGAGTTTTTGGGAACCCTAACTGTCTCAAGGAGAGGCACTAATCATGTAGGGGGAACTCAGTAAGTGAGCAGTGTCAGCATGGAGATATTCTAAAGCATGATGAGCGTTGGTGTACACATCTCATTGACATGGAGGCATTAACAAGCATAGATCGAAGATGCCAGATAGAAAATGAAGAATGAACGCAATACCAAACATGGAACAATAAACATGATGTTCATGCTCTCGGGCCATGACAATGAGCACAATCTAACTTCAATGAACATATTCAGTCCCAATGACATGATGAGGAGACAAGAAGTGAATGCCCTGTTCCTATGTTCTCAGGCTGAGCATGTAATAACAACAAGTGGCATGTAGCATAGCATAATACAATAAAAGGCATGATAAGCTCGGGTCTTCGAGACATCAAATTTATGCAAAGATTCAAACAATCAAATACCATGCCCTAGTATGCACTCGGGCTATGTGATTAAGCAACAACAAATACCATTAACAATAGCAGTGATCATATATATTCAGGGATGCCAAGGTAATAAACAGTAAAAACAATAAGTAATGAGCCTTGAAGAATGCCAATAGTGTGCCCTCGGTGTCACAGATACAAATGCAACGATACCATATACCAATGCCGCGCCTTGGCCCTGCTCACAGGGGCATCATGGCTAATAGTTCAAGCATCATATGGTGCCCTAGCATTTGCAGTTCATGGGCTTTTCCAAATACAAGGGGTAACATTTGCCATGCCATGACAAAGACCATTGTGCCACGGGTCTATAACAAACAAGACAATGGCGCTACAACAAACACAAAATCCATGCCCTCAAGATACATAAGAGGTACAATACTAGTCCCCTAGTCAGCATTAACAGTGGTCTCAATACCAATGCAAAAGGAAATGAAACAACAAATAACATGGATGCCCTAGTTTTGTAACAATGCCCTTAGATACAACAATTTGCTAAGAAATGGCAACACAAAAGATCATTGCCCTCAGCTTTAACAAAGGAAATCAAATGAAGAGGCAAGGAAATTGAATGCACAGTGATATCAACAGTGAACAAGTAATGAAGCAATAGATACAACAGAGAAATCAAATCAAATCGAGCCCTAAAAAATGCAATAAGTGATGAATCAAGTGCCTACCTCGAGATCAAATTGCCGAGATCATGCTGCTATTTCTAATTCAGTAATGGAAGTTTCCATTCGAGACTATAGTAGGTTTGGAATGTGCCAGATGTCGAGTTGCAGATGTTGTCAATAGAGTCCACTCATTTTCAATCAAGGGTTTTCAATAGCATGCTAATCTTTTTGTCTCCCTTTTTTTTTAGGGTTGAGGATTATTTGCTATAAGATGCTAAAATATTTCACAGGGCATGGATTTATTTTAATTAATATAGTTACCTCTTTTGAGGTAAATATATTAATTGTTTTGATGCCAATAAATTTCTAAACGCGGTAGTCAATTTTGACTAAGGAGATGAATATTATATTGAAACCATATATTTTGACATGGGGGGCTATATTTTTAGGATGCAATTATGTGTCAAATGGATATACAAAGTTGTAAACATTTCAAATATGTTTTCCCCTTCTATTTAGGGTTGAGAACTATTTGTTAATGTATTTAGGATCCATCTTATTTGGCATAGTGAGTGGGATATGTTTTTATTGTAAAAGTCATTGCTCTTATTCATTGTATGATATTGACAGGTGGTGTTTTTATAAACCACTGTCATATTATCAGTTATAGACATGACTTAGTGGGTTATGGTCTTCCTTTTGACTACCTATTTTTAGGGACCTCACTTTTTTTGTCCCCCTAGATTCTCGGGAATTGGGCATCCAAATTTCAAAGTGGCATGATCATGGTCCTAGTGGCAGGTTTTTCCTATTCTTGGTGAGTAGTGGTTTTCAATGCAGATTCTTCAGATTTCCTTTATATGCCTCTCACCTTTGGTGATTGAAGGCTAGTTCTTCCTTCCCTCATTTTCACAAGGTGAATGTTGTAGCTCCAGGAGAAGCAAATTGATATTTTGACTCCTTTTATTCTAGTTAATAGCAATTGTCCTTCTTTTTCTACAGCTTTGTGAGTTGATTTGATGGATTTAATGTCATGTATTGTGATTGAAATTTGATCCTTTACTTGATATTTTGTTCATTTTGGTGTTTACAAGCACTGATTTTTCTTAAAGTTTCAATCTATGTGCATTTATATGTGTTTGAGTTGTGGAATCTATTTTCCCTTCTCATTTACAACCAGCACCTGATTATTTTCTAAGAGAAGAATCAGATTTGGGAAGAGTTGTGATGTTCAGGTTATATGCTGGATTACATTGTGAGTCTATTTTCAGTTTGTGGATCTATCCAGTTTGGTGAATCACCTAAGTTAAATTTTAGTTATTTCAATTTTATGCAAGCTCTCTCCCTTTCCCTTCAAGTTCAGTTCAGTTTCAGGTGATACAAACGGGGAAGCTGGCCCTTAATCCAAAGGTTTATTCTCAGTAAAGCAGTCCCACATCCTGAGAGTATTCCCATGTTTCACGAGATTTCTAGGTTCCATACTTAGACATCACGGGTGCAATCCCTAGTGACAACAATATTCTTCATGGATAATTCTTGCATAGTCTAAGAACACTCTTGATATTATCTATAGATTTTGCATAGCTTACAATAAGCCTACATCAACTCCATTTCTATTTGGGGTCAAATTTTAGCTAAGCATTCTTCTACTTTTGTGGATGGCACTTTGTATTAACTACTTTGATTTACTTGGACCACATGAAACCTAACATTTCATATGTGTTAGGAATGGTCTCTTGATTCATGTAGGAGCCCCATGAGCTACATTGGAAATCAAGTAAGAGGACTCTTCACTACATTCAAGGTACTCACAATTATGGGATTCACTATGCAACATGCATGAAATTTTACTTGGTGGGATACATAGATTCAGATTAGGTAGGCAAATCTAGGACCACAAGTATACTTCATGATATTAGTTTTCTCTTGGATCTATTCTATTTTTTTGGTCGATAAAGTAGTCTATAATTTCTCTTTCATCTACATAGGTTGAATACAAGGAATAATTAATGTTTCTATTAAGGAAATTTATATTTAGAATAGTTTAAATATTGAATTTGGCATTAATTTTTAGAATCCTATAGTCATCTTTTGTGATAACCAAAGTACCATATAAATCTTGTAGAATCCAAGATCTAATAGAGATAAAATTAAGCACAATAACACAAATTGAAAGAAAAAGTCAACACTCATTCATTGGAGAAAAAAAGTACATATAGGAAGAGTGATTGGGTTGAATCATAAGTCAAACCCAATACTCAGTGAGTGGTGGTGAACTGCCTACCACTAAACTTAGGAGGACAAGATAAAAGATGGGTCCCAACTAGTAGCTTGGTGAGGTACCCATGTACAATGAAATATATCATAAAAGGAGAGAGATAGAAAACCTAGTGGGAATAAACTATCTTCCAAAAGGAGATAAGAAAAGAAGAAGCCTATAAGGCCCCTCCAAAGGATGATGATGATGCTGATGTATACTGCACACCTTGAGAAAATCTTGTGGCCCTTCTTGAAAATCTTCCTAAATATGACTGTCATTTGAGTTGAATCATCTGAACTATGAGGACAAGAATTAGGATCTGAAGAGTTCACATCAAGTTGAGAATCCATATGGTGTGTCGCACTAGAATATGTAATCTCTTTAGCAAATAAGAGCTTTCCTTCCAATTTCTCTTTGTCCTTAGTAATTTCCTGATTTGAAGAAGATGTTTTGGCATAATCAGATACCTCAATGATATTATTTTTTAGTAGAAAAGTAAGGTGCTCAATTTTATTTTTCATGCATTATTGTTCTTCATGACCATTTTTGTTACAAAAGTAACATTTAACTCTCTCAGTATTTGATTTACTTTGTTGAGACGAGTTATCCTTTTTGAAGTTGTCAATTTTGTCATATTTCTCCCCTTCTTTGTCTTTTTAAATGTTATTTTTCTCCCCTTAAGCATTTTGTTTCTTTTCATTTCCTGCAATTTGACCTTGTGCCTTAGTAGATTTTAAATTACCCATTTGAATTAACTTTTCTTGTTCCCTTTTAAGATCAACAATAAAGTTATCAAGTGATGGCATAGTCCATGAGGTTCCAAGGGCTCTTTTAGTATAATAGAAGGTAGAGACAAACACAAAAAATTTAGAACCTAGTTTGGAAAGTACAGAAAGGATTAATTGATCCTCTTTCGTTTCAGTTTTGCAATCTTTTGATTGCAACTTCAAAGATTTAAATTTAGTGAGGAAGTATTCTAAAGTTGAAAAACTTGAAGGACTAAGACATAAGAGTTTATTTTCCAACTCATGACTTCTAAGCTCATCAAATGTCACAAATAGTGTTTTGAGAGCTTCCCAAACTTGGTTGGATGTTTTCAAGTTCTCAACATGAAATACTAATTCAGGAGATAAATTTAAACATATAAATCCAAATGCTTGGTCACGCTTATTGAAAAAAAATTCTTTGTTTTTAGCTACATTAGGTTCTTTCCCTGTTCCCATTGTTACCCAAATAACCTTTCTTCTTTAGTACAAGAATGATTTTCAACTTCCAATCATGATAATCGAAAGGTGTTAGAGGTTGTATATTCACATTAAGATTGATCTATGTTGTTAGAATTATATTTTTTCTTTATAGAATGTAAAAATGAAGAGCACTTCTTGAGGAAGTGTGAAAAATAGGAAAACATGCAACATCCCCTCGATTATCTTTTTGTTCCCCTCTTATTTTTGGCACTTTATAGGAGTTATTTGTAACTAAACCCAAAAGAAAAAAATTGCAAATGACACTTTATAATGATAATGTGTCCTTTGGATTCCTGTTGAAAAAATGTGCACTTTTACAAAAACCAGATCATAATTTCAAGTTCCTGAGTAGAAGTTATGTGCAAATGAATTTTTTCCTCTTTATGGCCAACCTAAAATTAACGAACAATAAAACCCAAATGCTACGCGGTTCTCAGTTTAAAAACCTCACGCGGGATTTCCCATAAACACAATGGCCAAATCGTCTCCTTTGTACTAGGCTACTATGGTTCATACTAAACTATTGTCGAACTAGATAGCCATGGGGGTGCACGGATCAGTGCATCCCACATTGATGGGACCGAAGTGCTTGGGATAGATTTCCACAAGAAGGAGCTACCAAGGCTATCAACTTCTATGATATAGGCTTCAAACTATCTCAAATTGCTCTAATACCATGTAGAATCTAAGATCTAAGGGAGGTAAAATTAAGCACAATAACACAAATTGAAAGAAAAAGTCGATAATATTCATTGGAGAAGCAAAGTGCATATAGGAAGAGTGAATGGGTCTAATTAGAAGTCGAACCTAGAACTCAATGAGTGGTGGCGAGTTTCCTCCCACTAAACTAGGATGAGGTGTCGAAATAGAATCAACACCTCTCTAAGTAACTCCTAAATGATGACAACTTGTGTGAACATATTTTAAATGAACATAAACACCTAAGTAGGATTAGTAAGCCTAAGTGTTAATAAGTGAAATAAATACACTAAAAAATCTCTCACAATTTGGTCCATCATCAGAGGACCAATTACATTGAGATCCACATTCACTACCAAGAGATGATTCAAGAGAAAATCACTAATCTCAGTAATATCAAATATAAGATTAGATTGTAGACATCTTCACCAAATCCTTCACTGAAATAAATTTTCTTCATTTGTAAACTTTGTCGATGGTGCAATAGGTTTCCACTTCAGGTGAAGAGTCTCTCTCTCTCTCTCTCTCACACACACACACACACACACACACACACACACGTTGTAGGGATTCTCTTTTGTGTTTGGGAAGGGGTGAGTGTATTCTTGTCTTTTGGGGGTACTTATTATATAGGGGGTACCTAATATGCCCCCATTTTCTAGGACCTGTCAACTTTTCACCCGCCTAAAATACAATTGTTTAAGGGGACCTTGTTAGAGTAAGTTTTTATTTCTTACTTGGTTATTTTGTTTTCCATCCCTAGATTTTTCCTACACTTTTAATTATTATTGCTTTCAATCAATAAAGGAATTATTAGTGTGAATGGATACAAGGTATTGACAATATCTTTAATAGGATTCACACTTGCCTATTTTAGGCTACTTTGGTGCTCTCTTCCCATTGGTTTTTTTTTCCACCTCTCCCCTCTATCATTTTCTATATATACTCACTTCTAGATAGTCTTGGTATTCCATTCAATTGCATTCTAATTGTATTCTACATTTTTATTCTTTAGCATTTGCAATTCTCTCTTGGAGGCTAACTATGTGTCGTTATTTTTATCTTGTATTATATAGATTCACAATTTTATTTCCATTTGTTTGCACTATTTATTTTGGGTTATTTATCTTTTTAGATTCTACCATATTCTCTTGTATAATTTTTTTGCATTGTCATCAAATTATCAAGCATATAATATATAATTTAGAATGTTTGTTTGATACTAGTCAATGGGAAAATTAATTGATTACTATTAGCTGGGCTAAAGATAAATTTATGTTATGGAAATGTAATTGTAAGAACTATAATAAGAAACCACTTGTAACAAAACTATGTAATCACTATCTTTGCAATGCAATAAAATAATGATTACAAGTATATATATTTTAATGTCAAATATAATTGTAATATAGAGTTAGCATAATATTTTTATTATCTTGATATTTTAATTAATAATGGTATGATGGTTTAATGAGCTTGGTTTACCAAATTATATCCTTGTAGTACCATTTAATTAAGCAATTTTGTTACCATCTAGTTTAGGTTGGTATGAACCTTAGGCCTTAGACCCTAGTCTTAGGAATTAATCTTATCTAGAAAGAGGACTACACCATCCTAGTTAATCATCATCAAGTGTTAGGTCTTGTGTTGAATGATAAGATAGTTCACACATACTTGGTAGTACCTTTTGCATGCTTCACATATTTAGTGAGATGTACATGTGGTTCCTTATGGATGTATATGTTATTATATGCCAAGATATAACATAATTATGTGTAAATTACACACTTATAAAGGTGTATGTTGTTGATATTTACATTAAGAAAAAATATTGGTTGGGTTTTTTCACATTTAATTTATGGCCATGACATAGGTCAGAATCAAGATGTTGTATAGTCATTTATGGAGAAGTTGTAAGTTAGCTTAGTTTTGAGGAAGAAGACATGTTTAAAGATACTATTACTCACATTGAGTGTATGAAACATGTATCCCAACCAAAATTACACACCAGGAAGAATTTTATCAAAATATTTTAGCAATTAGACCAAAGGTTGGTTATAAATATGGTGTACAAGATGAATAATTACAATAGGGGTTGTATAGTTTATGCTTTATTTTAAGTACATGTATGTAGTTGATTTTTATTATTCTAGTTAATTTTGTATTTTGATGATATTATTATTTGTGTTCCTTGTATATGGATCCACAATGGTTGGGAATCAAATATGTCTTCTAAGCTACTTGAAGTTGTTGGTTTTGTTTAGATTTAAATCAATTCCATCACCCAAATTTTGATGTTCACAAGTTTGATGGTAAGGATCCAATAAGTTGATTATACCATATAGAAGTTATTTGATCTTTATGATGTTCCATGTAAATAAAAAGTTGCAATTTGACATCCTTATATTTGGAGCTAGATCAATTTATTTGTAATTTTGGCTATATGACTAGAAGTAAAAAAAGGGATAGAATGTTACATAGACTATTTTTCAAGAGGGACTCATGTTCAAAATTATGTCAATTCGAATGCATAGCTACTTTAGCTAGTTCAACAAATTAAAGGAAAAAGTTGTAAATGGTTTGTATGCATTGTTGAGGTACATGAATATGTATATTATATAGAGATAAAGAACGCATACTTTGTATTTGGGGCAAAGTTTATTTTGAGACAACTCTCTCTGTGTATATTATATAGAGATTAAGAACGCATACTTTGTATTTGAGGCAAAGTTTATTTTGAGACAACTCTCTCTCTCTACCAAATGCGTATGTAGAATCGTTATTAATCCTGAACAAAAAGTCTCTCTCATCTGAGATAAAGCAATGTAATACGACGCTGCATCCAGCTATTCATCTGTACGTATATCAATGAATGAGTTACTAAACTTGAGTGAAGCTGGAAGCTTTCAATGAGCTACAAACATTGCAATAAATATTTCCTGCAAACGCTAGTTGGGTTGCTCATATCTTCTACAAAAACTTTTTGGTGATCCAGGCCAAGTAATACACTGTGAATCAGAAAAATGTGGCCTTCAAACGTCATATTTTACGTTTTCCCCACATTGTGCATACTCATCTGTGCAGGGAAAGCCATTGAAGGAGCAAATACTGGTAAGGCCAAAGTGCCTGCTCTCTTTACATTCGGTGACTCCATCTTTGATCCGGGCAACAATGACTTCATACCCACCTCTGTGAGAGCCAACAATCCTCCATACGGTCAAGATTTCATGGGTGGAAAGCCAACAGGCCGCTTCTGTAACGGAAAACTCTCAGCAGATTTCATCTGTATGTATGGAATTCATTATGTATCTTCGTTCCATAAGTTTTTTAATCTCCCATTCTGTGTTTTCACAAGCATTTTGACGTGCAGCTGAAGGGTTGGGGTTGAAGGATACGCTCCCGCCATTTTTAAACCCTCAAATCACCACCCAAGATCTTCTCACAGGCGTCAGCTTTGCTTCAGCGGGATCTGGTTTAGACAATCTCACTGCAGAGCTCAGTGTAAGTCATTTTATATATATATTGTTTTCCTGGCTATTCTTAATTCTTACTTCATGGTGGAGGTTTTTAATGCTTTCTAGACTCAATGAGTTATATAGTTTTTACAGTTGACAAAGTTAGTTTTTTTTTAAAAAAAAAAATTCTGTAATGTTCTTCATCATTAGGATCAAATCGTACTATATGATCTATTATAAGAATGAAATAAAAAAGTAGAATGAAAAAGTACAAAATAAAATTTAAATTTTTTATTTGTAAGAGTTCTGAATTTGATTGTGTTGAATAATTTTGTATCAACATTTCAAATCATACTACATGATACATCATCACGATGAAGCATAAGAGAGCATAAGGGAAAATGGATTAAGTTGCAGACCTGAACAAGTTAAACAGAGTGGGCAAGGTAGAAGGATAAACCCATTTGCTCTACACTTCAATCGTTCCACCTCTCCCACTCTATTTAACTTGTTCAGGTCTGCAATTTTATTCATTTTTTTCTGTTCTCTCTTATGCTTCATCCTGATGATCCGTTGATGCAAAAATATTCAACACAATTGAATCTAAAAACTAGTACAAACGATTATCAGAAATTGTAAAAATCTCTTCCCTTTGTTTAAAACTTTTATCTTTGATCTTTAAGGTTACTACCCATCTTTAAGCTTTAATGTTACTACCCATACTAATTATCATAAAAATAGAAGAAAAATGTAGACAACAGAACATTGTGGAAGCTTAGAACTTTTATCTTTGATCTTTTATGTTACAGAATGTGATACCCATTTGGCAACAACTGGAAAACTTTAGACAGTATAAGGCTCGCTTGGTACATCTGGTGGGAGAAGAAAACGCATCGGATATAATTGGGGAAGCCATATTCTTAAGCGTTGCAGGTACTAATGATTTTGGGGACAATTATTTCTTGCTTCCTACGCGAAGAAATCTGTTCAGTGTTGCACAGTACATCGACTTTCTGCAACGGACATGCATCGCTTTCATGGAGGTACAATTAAAAAATGCCTTTTTAACTTGTCATTACATTTCAGCTTCATTTATAAGAACTGATGGGATTTTTTAAAAACAGGAAATGTACAATTTGGGTGCCCGCAAATTTGGTGTCTATGGGTTACCTCCAATGGGATGTGTACCCCTTCAGAAAACATTATTGGGACAATCAGATTTGAATGGATGTATTGAGGAATTAAACCAAGTGTCTGTTTCTTATAATACAAAACTACAATCAGCTCTGAATGTGCTCACAGCTCGCCTCCCCGGCATTAGAGTAGTTTACATTGACATTTACTACAGCTTCTTGGACATTGTGGAAAATCCATCTAAATATGGTATGAATTTCAATATTGATAACTAGGAGATATTTTCAACTGCAAGTTGAGTTGTGATATTGCTATTAGAATTCAGCTTTTTAGCTTTTTGAGTCAAATTCATTGACCTATGTTTCATGAGTAGCGGTTCACAAGAACCCATTTCTCATGAGAATGAATGGAACACGTAATGCTCATTGCATCTAGGTGATGCTCACAGAGGTGAAAAATGGGGACTTCCAAGGAGGTAACCTATCCTAGACCCATGGCTATCTAACAAAGTAAACCGTAAGATATATAAGGAATGTTTGAAAAAAAACGAAGTGTCTTTTTGGCAAGATACATGTTTTAGTTTGTTATTTAAATGTGCCCTAATCCCAGTACTACTCCAGCTCAAGCAATGGGAGGTTAGCTTGAGCTGGAATAGAACTGGGATGGATGACCTCCAGAGAAGTCATGGTGTTTCACCTCTATGAACATCACGTAAATGCAATGAGTGCTAAGTATTCCATTCATTCTCATGAGAGATGGTTTATTATGAACCACTACTCATGAAACATGGATCAATGAATTTGACTCAAAAACTACATTGTTGAATTCTAATAGCCATATCACAATTTCAAAAAAAAATTTAACCTCAAAAAATCTTAAGAAAAGTGAAATCTCTGATGGGTATCTTTTGTGGGTGTTGTATGTAGGGTTTGAGAAATGGGACAGGGGATGCTGTGGCACAGGATTAGTTGAGATTGGTCCAACCTGCAATGCCGCTACTCCAGTTACTTGTTCAGATGCATCCAAGTCTGTTTTCTGGGACGCCGTTCATTCTACAGAGAGAACTTATCAATTGACCGCCAATCTTGTCCTGCAGAATTATATTTCAAAGCTTCTCTGATTTGAGATGATCTCGACCAGCGTTTGTGCTGGCGATCAGATTTTCAGGAATTATTAATGTATGGTACGACCATATTTATTGTCCGATTTGCAAAAATGGATTCAAAATATATCCTATCGCTGTTATTACTGAACAATGGTAGCAATTGACCCGGGCATTTTTAAATGTTGCTGTCATCTGAATCAGGCCTGCTTTTGGCGCGCATACTTACTCATTTATGTTATATTTAAGTCGAGTTGATTATCTAGTTGTGTTATTTTCCATTGTAAACTTAGGGCCGTTTGTTTGGGGAATTGAAATTTGAGTCAAAACCTGATTATCTCAAAATCAGGTTTTGAAATTTCGGTTTTGTATATTCAGAAGATAGTTTGGACCGTTTGGTTGACCCGGAAGATGGCTGAGACAATACAGAGAATAAATGACCCTCAGACGGACAATGAGCCCATTTTGAATTCTTGACCTCTTGTGAACTGAATGTACACCACTTGAATTTATCATGATAAAGAAAATTGTTTCAGGCAAAACTAACATAGGACATACTAAATAGAAAATCTGTACATAACGAAGTCCCATTAAACCAAATAATCAAGAATCAATGGGCAATCCATGAATATATACATCTTCCATCCCTTGTTCTAAGAAGTTGCAGGGCATATCATCATAATCATCACTTGGACTGATGTCTCTGCGATCATTACCATAAAAGTTGATGTCTCTGCGAGCAACATAAAAGACCTGCAACTCCATTTCTAGCACTATCAAAGCTCGATTCAAGTCGGGGGCAAGCTCCATCATCTTTTTAGCGAAACCCACGCATACCAGCATCATTACTCCACGATCCATCATCTCCTTTGCCTATCACAAACAACTCATATTTCTATTATCTGGCCATCATGTATGGATAATTTTTGAGATTTATAGCATAGCATTGCTGAAGAGAAGGGTTACACTTGATTTAAACTCACCTTGTTTGAGAGAGACTGGAGATTTTGAAAGACGAATTGCAGAGTGGATAAAGAATTGAATTTGAATCCTTCCCACTCTGCCTTCCACAGCTCTTCTTTACGCGCTTCACAAAATGGATACGCCTCAAATCCCCATGGATTTGACAGAAATTAAAATGGGATTCATAAAATGCCAAAACTAGATTATAATTTCGAATTCCACCTCTTGGGTGGGAAGATGGTGCCGCCCATTTTGGTGGTATATTCGGGTTTTGACGGTATAACCTGATTTTCAAAATTAGGGTTCCAAACGGTGGATTCAGGTCAAAACTTGATTATCCACTTCCAATTCTAGCCATCTTCCCGCAAACAAATGGGCCCTGGGTTTACATGCCAGATAGGGGAGAATGGAAGGGTACACATATATAGGGGAATTGGCCATCTTGTCTTTAGGTTTGACCAAAGCTCATTTATGTATTGGTGTATTTAAGAGTTAGATAGTTATTTTCATTCATAATAGTTATAGTTAATTCATTTATATTAAGTTTGTAAATTGTATGTTAGGTTTTGATGTTTTTTTAGTTTTGTTTATATGAGATTTAAGTGTTTATAGTTATAGTTTTGTTTTTAGTGGTGGTATTTGTTATATATGTAAAGATCAAAAGTGATCATTTTGAGTTGACCTCTCTTACATGCTTTCTATTGTCTCATCAACTCACCACTTTTTACTGCTACAAGATTTGTAGAAGTCATCCAATCCATATGCACAAATGTCTCAATAATCAATAAAGTTGCACAATTCTTCTAATTACAAACATTTTGTTTAACTATAAGATATATTGATTATGAGAACTTGAATGATAAATAGACCCTTTCACATATGCAAATGTAATCTTAATTTTTAATTATGTTATTAATTTAATTTATTTATTAGGTAGATGCTAGGATGTATATTACAAATCTCCATGTATGATGCCAACAGTAATGTGTGAATGCAAATGTAAGTACTTTGATCTTAACGAACTATTTATTATTGCTAGAGTGCAATGTAGATCAACAATACATGTTATTAATTTAATTTATTTATTAGGTAGATGCCAAGATGTATATTACAAATCTCCATGTATGATGCCCACAATATTGTGTGAATGCAAATGTAAGTACTTTAATCTTAACGAACTATATATTATTGCCAGTGTGCAATGTAGATCAACAATACAAAGATGATATTTGGACATATAAATATCTATTTTGGATTATAACAAATTCAAACAACTAATAGAGTAGGGTGAGGAGTTACTCCCACCGAAATTGCAAATACAGAATAGGGAGGATCTTACACCTCTGAAATTGCAACAACACCAAACTTCCAACTGGAGTTCTCAAATAGAAAGGAAATAAAAAATTCACCAACATTTAACTTCCAACTAGAGTTCACAAATAGAAAGGAAATACAAAATTCACCATACCTACAACAATACCAAACTCGTCCTTACAAATGGGCTTTGGAAAACATCCTGAAGGGTTACAAATGACCGACATGACAAAAAAGTTTCTAACTAATAAAATAAAAAGGGGCCCAAAAGATATTATTATTAAGTTTTAGGGCCATATTATAACAAATAGTTTTAATTGAACTATTTAATTACATCAAGGACATTATAGTCCTCCCGACCCAAGAATTGCTTGCCCTCAAGAAATTGCAGACGTAGATGCTCCAAGATATGTTCGCCTTCCCATGTGGCATCTTCAATTGGTAGATCCTTCCAATGAACTAGGTACTCCTTGATGGTGCACGGCCTCGTCTTTTTCTCTCTGACGTCGATGATCTTTGCGGGCTCCAAAATAAGTTTTCCTTCTTCGTCAATGGGTGGGATTTCCTCAGAAACTGTGACACTCTAATTGACTTTCTTTTAAGGTATGAAACATGGAAACATTGTGATAATGAACATGAACATATGGCAAGTTTTTTTGACAGAGCATCAACGACCACATTATTCTTTCCCTTCACATACTCAATGTTTAAATCATATGCTTGGAGTTTGCTCACCCATTTTTGTTGCCGCTCATTCAAGTCCTTGTACTCCTGGAAATATATCAAACTATTGTAGTCTGTCCACACAACAAATTTTCCTCCAATGAGATACTATTGAAACTTGGCTAGTGCGTGCATGATGGAGAGCATCTCCTTGTCATAGATGGAGTACAATCATTTCTTTCCTGAGAGCTTCCGACTCTTGAATGTGATGGGCTGATGATCTTGCATTAGCACGACTCCAATGCCTTCACCAGACGCATCATACTCCAGGACGAAGGGTCGAGTGAATCCTGATAGTGTTAGTATTGAACATGTACTCACACATTCCTTTAATTGCTCAAAGGTTTTTTGTACCTTCCCACCCCAATAGAAATATCCTTTCTTTGTCAGATCTGTCAGGGGTGCCCCAAGATGTGAAAATCCTTTTACAAATCTTATGTAATAATTGCACAATCCAAAGAATCCATGCAGCTCTGAGAGTGTCTTGGGTGGGGGCCAGTCCAAAATTGTTTGAATCTTCTCTTGGTGTACTTGTACCCCTCGAAAACTAATGACATGACCCAAGTACAAGATTTCAAACATCCCAAACTCATATTTGGACCTTTTTGCAAACAATAAATGTGATTCCATGATTCCCAATACTTTGTCCAAATGTCTCAGATGTTTTTCCTAGGTCTTGTTGTAAATGAGTATTTCATCGAAGAATACCAACAAAAACTTGTGCAATTTCTTGTTGAAGATATGGCCCATGCAGGACAGAAAAGTGGCTAGAACATTGGTCAATCCAAATGGAATGACCAAGAACTTGTAGTGTCTATAGTGGCAACATAAAATTATCTTCTTGACATCTTTCTCTTTCATGCAGATCTGGTGGTAGCCAGAGAGAAGATCAATTTTGGAGAAATAGACTGTTCCATGTAGTTCGTCCAACAACTCATCGATGTTGGGAATGGGGTATCTATTATTGATAGTTTTCTTGTTCAATGCTTGGTAGTCGACACACATTCTGAAGGTCTCATCCTTCTTCACAAATACCACCGAGGATACAAAGGGGCTAGAGACGGGCCTAATCCATCCCTTATAGAGGAGTCCCTAGATTGTCTTTTCTATCTCTTCCTTAAACTTATTAGGATGGTTATTGGGTGTGGTGATAATAGGTTTGGCTCCTTCCTCCTACTCGATGGTGTGCTCAAAGCATCGATGTGGGGGTATACCAGGAGGAATATTAGTGAAGACCAAACCTCGCTTATCCAATACTCCCTGAAGCCCCTCATCCTAGTAGTAAGTTTTTTGTCCCCTCATAGGCTTCGTCGAGACCAAGCAGTTTGCCACCCAGACGACATCATCATATCTGCAAATTGCCTCCATCACTTCATTGAAATCTCCCTCGGACCACCATTCAACATCCCTCTCAGTACCACCTTCTTGCAATCCACTTCAAATGATAATTTCATCCTTTTAAAACTTTGTGTGTACTGGTCAAGGGTTTCCATCCACTGAATGCCCAATATTACATATGTATCATTGATATCTACCCTAAAGAAATCATTTGTCACTGTGTAGTTTCCTATGGTGATTCTCAGTTGCAGAACTAGATGAGTGCATGATAAGAGATTTCCTCCTGCCACCTTGACTTCAAACCCTTCATGTTCTTTTGTATGCAAACCCCTTTGGGTAACAAGTGATGAGTTGATGAACTTGAGTGTCGCCCTACTATCGATCACAACTATGAGTCATTGGTCCTAGAGTATACCACGTACCTGAAACACACTACATCTTTGGGTGTCATCCAATTCCATAATGATGCCTCCCCTTTGTACCAATGTGGCAATTTTTCTGCATGATTTATTTCTTCTATAGACTCCTCTTTTGGTGGCTCAAATTTCTCACGCTTCTCGTCGGCATCAGACATCACCTCAATGCAATGTGTCTTCAGGTGAAACAAAGTTTCCTCCTCTTGAGCTCCTGACATGTGGCCTTATCTAATTATGGCTTCTTCGGAAAGGATTTTTTATCTTTCTTCTTTGGGGCAATGGGTGGTTTGGCATGTGAATAATTCCTACAACAAGATGTGGCCATGTCATGTGCCTTCTTAATCTCTTTAGTGGACATCTTGGGGTTGAACCCTTTCACCCAACCCTTCATAGGTTCCATCAATCCATCCATGAACAATACCGCCAATCTCCTCTCTGAGATATCTATCACCAACACAGACAGTCTCTGGTATTCTATAATATTATTGTCCACTAATCTGGATTACTTTAGTTGAACCAACTCCTTGAAGTTGAGCTCTGAATCCTTTATGTCAAAGCAGTCTATAAGCCTCCTCGTGGATTTAGCATACGAATTTACTTGATCGTGGACAAGGGTGACCATTTTATGATGTCACCATTCATGAGCGACTCTTTTTAGATGAAGTGCTACAAATTTGATGGCCTCATCTTCAGGGATTGGATTAAGATGGAACTAGGTATCTGCCTTTTGTACCCATTCTTATGTTGATGTTGTCCCAGTCCTGTCAAAGGATGACAAATTTATCTTTCCAACCTTTCGTTTGATATCATCATTGTAGTAGCCATGACTCCCTTCATTCGAGTATTTTATTCGAAGATCTACATATTATTTGAAGGATATATCTCCCTCAAGATTCAAATCCTTCTAGTCTTGTCTCAACTACTCTTGCAACTCTTGGAAACTAGGTTCTTTCTCTCCACGAGGTGCTTATGTTCTCCAGGAAAATGTCACCATCAATGGTCGAGAATGTGAGTGTTGTGTGTTATTATGGTCTCCATTTGTTCTACCTGCTTCCAATCATTGCAATGTCTCCTCCATGAGATGTTGTTATTGTTCCCCTCCAACCATGGTTTCATTAAGCTAATCTTGGCTTCTGGTTAGCAACTTCCTTAATAGTGTCATGATTTAAGTGGTAGCGTTATGTGGTTCCCCCATTCTATCAGTAAAACAATACCTCCTTCTCGAGTATACCTGCATCCACTACTGAACAAGCTGGAAGAATCACCATCTCTGACACCACTATAATGTTCACACTGGTGGTGTATGGATCTGTAGTACCTCCATATTTTGCTTTCAGTTTACCAGTGCCGTACTCTTTTAGGCCACATTGCATGTGTGCATTTATGGATATTGTTTCAGTGATTGTGGATTTATCTGGATTATGTTTATGCTATAATGATATGTGATTTCATATTTAGATGATTATGTTATTATGATGTGATGTTTCATGTTTCAATTGGTTTATGATATACTTACCCCATACTAGCATGTGTATGGTGTTCATATGTATGTATCTGTATTATGTGTCTTTATGGTAGAGGGCGGAGGCGTAGTTACTCACTTTGTCGAGATCCACACGACTGACCGTACCTTATCATTGCTTGTTATATGTTGTATTTACATGCTTTGTTTGGTGATGACAGGTTTGCAGGTATAGGGCATCGTCTTCTCTGAATTGGCAGGAGTGAGTGTGCCCACATACATTCATCTCATGGTAAAGAGGGGAGATAGTATTTAGACCCAAAACCCAATCCTTAGCCTATTTATCCTAATTGATGGATAAAGTGTCGGTTGACTACCTTGCACGAGTTTGGTCAGGTTGACCTAATTCGTGGATCCCATCTTGTGAGTTTGTATGATGCATGAATGTTCCTGAAATATTGCTTTGATTTAATTATTTTGCTATGGTTATTTTAATTAATTATATAGTGGGAAAATAATGATTAAAGTTTTTCTTATGTCGTTGAATAATTATTAATTAATTAAAAATCAAATATGAGAATATTTGAATTTAATTAATTAATTGTGCTAAATTTTGATTTAATACATTTTTATTAAATTGTTGAAGAATTAGTGCATGTTTTAATTGTGTAATAAATTATTAAATAATTTAAATGTGAAATTTCATATTGCATGTGCTTTATTTATTTATGTGAAATCAGATTTCATAAAATCACTTGTAATTAGAGTTCCATGTGAGTTGTGCATGAATAATATATTTTATAATTAAATATTGGTATTTTCCCTCAACTCAAAAAGAGGAGTTTGAATAGGAGTTGTCTGGTGACTCATTAGGGTTTGCATGATAGGTGGGTTTGATTTTCTATTTGGGAAAAATTGCATTCATTTTGCATAACCAAGTTTTGTTGGAATTTTCAATTTTGGAGAGGGAGCATTTTTGGAATATTTTGTGCTTTCTTGTGTTCTTGAGAATTTGGTGTGAGAATTTTTCTGGGTGAAGTGTGTGTGCATCTGGAATTGGAATTCTACAAGCTGTGATTCAGAGTTGCAGGATTGAGCTCTACATTTTCAGATTTGGGAGATTTAGCATCCTACAGGCAATTCTATCTCAGTTTCTTGCATTGGATTGAGGTAGGGGATTGATTTAATCTTCCTGTAATTTTATTTATAAAATTTTCATTATATAGTTGTGCTTGATTTGATTTGAGGATGCAAATCTATTTTTCAATTATATTTCATTATGGGTATTAGGAAACCCTTTGTTTTATGCTTTTGATTTTATATTGTGACTTGGCATAGTAATGTTATGCTGCTGAAATTTTTTGAGAAAAATTCATCCTAGGGCATTTAGAAAATAAAAATTTAAATCTCTATAGTAAGTTCTATAGTATGAATGATTTAATTAAATGGGTTGATCTTGAAAATTTAATTTGAGTTGGAAAAATACATTATGTGTAAAAAATCTCATTCTTTGTAAAATATATACAGTAAAAAAAATATTCTGGAAAAGACAAAAAAAAAAAGCCTTTGATTCTAATTGGTTGAGGTTGAAATCAATAAGTTTAAGTCTGTTTGTTAAAAAAAAAATCTATTAAAAAAAATTGGTTTTCATATTTCCAATTCTGGAAATAAAAAGAGATAGTCTGCCATTTCCATTTTCGAAAATACCAGACCTGCCAAATCATTCATTCTTTTTGTTAAATATAATATATAGTTATTATTATAATAAATGAAATGTAATGCATATGAAAAAAGAAAATATTAATTTATATATATCTTTTAGTAGATACCTTTGTTCTTTTTTTTTTTTTTTAAAGTTTTTTTTAAACAAAGTGCAAAGCACTTAGATGGTATGCATGGTACCTACGCAGGTAGGTACACTGCGCATGCGCAGTACCTATAGGCGCAGGTACACTGCGCTTGGGAATGGAGACTTGGGGGGGGGGGGGGGGGTGCGGTGGGGCCCCCCACTTTTAATTTGTTTGTTAATTTTTTTTATTAACTTTTATTTTATAAAATATATTTTATAAAAAGTTTTATTTTATAAAATATGTTTTATTAAAAAGTTTTGTTTAATTTTTATTTTAATAAATTTAATGATTTTAATTTATTAATAATAAATTTATTTTACTTCGTTAATAATGAATTTATTGAATTAGTTTAATAAATTTTATTAACAAATTTTATTTTGTGAAAATTAAACTTTGAGGTTTAATAGTATTTTATAATTAAACTTTTATTTTATTTATTATTTATTTAATAAATATTGTCTTATTGGAAAATATACCTTGTGTTCTTTGGGCAATTAATTAGGCTTAGTCAATTAAATAAATTATGATTGTCTATTCAATATTGGTTTAAATGTAAAGAATATTACGTGTTGCTTTATTATGGTCAAATTAGATTTTTACTCAATGATGTAAATGCATGATTTATCTTCTCATTTATACATATATTATTTTCTACTGAAATTGGCTGTTTTCCACAGTATGACTTCTATCTTTCCTGTATGTTTGGGTTATCAGTATTATGGGATCTAGATGACCTAGGAGAAACAGAGGCTTGGGAACTATCTGTTATTCAATCTGGTTATCAAGTTTGGCGTGAGTGTGATCTGTTTTGTTCCAGATGGCCTTATAGGCTCTTGTATTATGTGAATTCGGTGATTATGTTTATGTAGTCAATCCTGGGTTCTGTGACGATTCTGGATGTGAGACTATCTATATTATCTATGATTTGATCTAGGGGAGATCTTTGAGCCTAGGGTAGTTTACCTAGATATGTGTTAGGAGGTGGCTTGCAATAAGCGCCGGGTCCCACAAGTGGCTTCTGTTGACCACTTATTGTAAGTTATTGTAAACAAGTGATAACCTAAATTTAACTAAGGAAAATAAATGAACCTAATAAGATGGTTTCCTCTCCCATGCTTGAGTGCTATTATAGACCGAGATGAGGATGAGATGATGCTTGCCGCCTTTTGAGGTGTGTGTTTTGGCATAGTTAATGGCTTTGTCAGTATGAGAAGTCATTGATTCCGTGTATGGTCACTTGAGTGCCGGAATCCAGAGTGATTACCAGGATGAGACTCAAGGGTTAGACGTACATGATGACACCTACCTACACATAGTCTAGTTATCCTACATGGTTGGTTGCTTCTGGATTAGTGAGTCATACCTTTCACTACCTTTGTTGACTTTGAGTTAGTAAGCTTTCAAGATTCCTTTCCTAGTAGTGTTTCCTGGTTTGATTTGACTATCCGATTGGGGTCCGATGTTATCTCCTCAGCACGGTGGGGTAGACCTTTGTGGTTCTACATGGATGGGTGGTAGTGATTCTTTACCATTTGAGATTCGACGTCCTAGTACCAGTGCTTAATGGTGTCTTTTCAGATGGATTCCTTATGTTACTTCTTCATTGATGTTCTTATGTACTTATTCTTTATTGTATTTAATCTTGTATTAGAGTATCGCATGAGATACCTAATCTGGATATTGTAATTTAGTTGTTTGAATGAGTAATGCATAACCTGCGACATGTGCAGTGGATGTATGTTTATTAGAATTAATGATTGTTCATGAAATGTAAACAATACGATGTAATTGTTGTATTTATTTTATGGAATCATTTGTTGATGTTATTTGTTATGTTATGTTAGTAAGTAATACTACGTCATGGGACCCATTAGAGTTGTAACCTATGTTTACAATGTGTGTTATGTGAGATAATGGTTATTGCTTCATGTGATTGTTTATCTTGAATGTTAACTTTAGAAGAAAAAAATTGTTCACCAAACTTAGTATCATGTTTTAGGTTAGTTTCTTTTGGGTTCCCTGGCTGGGTGTTACAGGATCTGGAACACCCACACATAGATGAATTGACTCCATACGGCCTCCCTACACTCACATACGATCTAGTTGATGTTGTACGGTCTTTATAATCCTCCATACGATAAATTGTCATATAGTCTTCTCACATTTTGTCTGACTCTTTGAATCAAATCTCTCCTTAGTACGATGACATGACTAGCTGTACAATTTTCCTTCTACCCAAGTGGTCAATTTTAGTCAATATCTGGTCGTACGGTAGTGTCGATGTCGTACAGTGACTGATTCCCATTTGTACAGTGAATACAATCCTTTTGTGTGGTGATATAAGTTATTTGAAACAACTCTGAGAGGGTAGATGCCAGGATGTATATTGCATATCTTTGTGTACGGTGCCCATGTAGTATTGTGTGAATGAAAATTTAAGTATTTCGATCTTAATGAACTATTTATTATTTCCAAAGTGAAATGCAAATCAACAATACAGAGACAATATGCAAATAGATAAATATCTACTTTAGATTATAACAAATTCAGACAACTGATAGTGTAGGGTGAGGAGTTACTCCCATCAAAACTGCAAATACAAAATAGCCCTAGAGGATCTTGCACCTCTGAAACTACAACAACCTTGAACTTCCAACTGGAGTTTACAAATAGAAAGGAAATACAAAATTCACCAATGTTGAAATTCCAACTAGAGTTCACAAATAGAAAGGAAATACAAAATTCACCATGTCTACAACTGTGCCAAACTCGGTCTTATAAATGGGCTCTGGGAAACTTCCCAAAGGGTTACAAACAACCGACATGGAAATTTTTTTTTAACTAATAAATAAAAAGGAGCCCAAAATATATTATTATTAAGTTTCGGCGTCATACAACAAATAATTTTAATTGAACAATTTAGTAACTATTAACCTTTACAACAACTACAATTTAAACAATCAAATCACTTGTATGAGCCATATACATTTTTTTCAAACACGTTATAGATCCAAAAATCATGTTGCCATGACTTTGATTTATAGCCACTTAAATTCACAATTAGAAATATTTAACAAAGCTTATCCTTGACAAACACTTATTATTTGACAAATTTTATCTATATTAGACACACAAACTATTCAATAACAAAAAAGAATGAAAGAAAAAAAAATACAAGTATTTTTTTGATTAATTTTCTTTCATTTTATGATCACTTCAACTAGAAAAGTATGTTAACACATCATAAATTTTGATGATATTAAATAGATAATCATAAGTTCAAATAAATTATTATACAAAATTGGTTTGGTGCCTAACTTGATTGACGAGAACATCTCGTGGTAAGCATGAGGTCACAAGGTCTAGTCTCCCCCCATCCCACATGGTACTTAACAATGTAACACACCAACATCACAAGTCATCTTAAATTTTTTATCATGTGCATTGTAATTTATAAGGGGGCTACTTGATTCCTACTATCTAAAATAAGCCTTAATAGGGTGGTCCCATAATAGTGTGTCCCACTTTTTGGCCAACTTTGACATGGAGATCAACATTCTGAAAAAAAATTTCACTTTCAAACACCTGTTGCCGCAAAACTATTAGGAATTTGAAGATGATGTAAACTGGAGTCTTTTAGAATTTTCTTTCTAGTTTCTAAATATATATTTAAAAAAAATTTTAAAATTCATTAAAATTCATTTTTCCTTATCCTTCAAAAAGTGGTTTGCGTGAAAAAACTATGTTTTTAAGGAGTTACTGTCACTTGGATCAGCATAATTTTTTTTAAAAAATATGATAATGATGCAATTCTTTCGAGATTATATTTGTAACTTCAATATCTAAATGATGCAATTGGTTTTATTCATTTTGGGTTAATATTTCATATTTTATTAAGTTCTAAAGTGACAGTAACTATAATTTAGACATAAGGTCACTTGGATCGCTCTAACTTGATCTTTATATATCAAAATTCATTTGATCACTCTAACATGATCTCTGTATATCAAAATTTATTTTTTTCTTTTTTTCATAGAAAGGTAACACAAATACTCTTTTTCTACATATTTTCCATAATTTGTTTTTTGTAATTTATTATTTTTTCCGAAGTCTTGAAGAGACAGGTTGTTGAATGACCAAACAACCTATGTTTAGTTAAAGTAATATTTAAAAGTGATAATGAACTCAATATGTATTAAAATTATATTCATTAGAAAGCTTGTTCTGAATAACATCATTAGACATCGTATGTTTGAAAAAACCATCTTGTTTGGTCCTTGTCCTAGGCCTCGAAAGATAATTTTTTTGTAGTTCACTTTTTTTTTTAAGGCAAAATTTCAGTTTAGGGGTCTTCACACGAAGACCCCAAAGTGAAAAGTCCAGTGAAGAAACACCCCACTGGAATTTTTTCCAAGGTACTTCGAGCGAAGTCAGTTGGCTAGTGATGAATGTGTTTTGTAAATTTTTTTAGAATGGTATAAAACTAAAACATTTTGTTTCTACTTTATACTGAATTGCAATAAATTAATTCGCTTTTTCTATTGTTTTTTCTATTATTGACCAATTTTTACAAAGGCATTTTTTGGAGGAGGATTGTTATTTCTATTTTTTCAAAGGCATAATTTTGGAGAGGAGAAATATTAGATCAAAGTATTTTTTGAAGAAGAGAATTTTTATTGGCGATCTTGTGGAAGATATTTTTTGGAGAGAAGAAATGGGGAACAAGAAGGGAAGACAAAGTAAATCTTCTAGAAAATGGTCACTCGGTACTGAACAAAGAAATTGTGAAGCTCCATTGACATATTATCATAAAACTAAAGAAGGTGAAAGACAAGCTGAAGTAGGAGGGTCAAGTCAAGTCAAAGAATTGCACATTGAAGAAGGGTTGGGATCACTCCCTATGGAAGCTCAAGCAATTGATGTTGGAGAAGGGTCACGATCATGTGCTCCTACTGGTATGGATGAACTTTTAACTTTAGCTCAAAAAGTAAAGAGAAATATTAATTATAGAAACTTAGATCATTTACTTATAATGGATGTGGAGAATTTGAGATCACTTGCTAATGTTCAACCCTTAAGTCTTGCTAAGAAGAGAACAATGAATATGATAGCAAGAGAAATATTGGCCAAATTTGATAATTTTGAAACACTTGAACAAGCCCAATTGCTTTCAGTTGTACTTATAAATAAGAAGTTGGAAGGGGCATTAAAATTATTGGGTATAGACAACATCAAAGAAGAGAAAAGTTGTTGACATGCAAACTGATATGATTGAAAATCTTAGCAAAGGTTTGAGCCAGGTAGGGAAGCGATCTCGAACTAAAGATAAGAGCATTACAAGAAAAGTTATGTTGACATCCATTGTAGGTAACACTATGCTTTGAAAAAGACAGATATCTTTAGTTTCATCTCAGTTTGGTTCTAATAGGAAAACTTGATATCATGATATGTTAATAGGAGAATAATTTTGGATGATAGCACCTTGGAAGGCAATTGGGAAATCATGTGTAGAGCTCCTTATTTTGATAGGATTGATGAAGGAATCAAGAATTTGGTCACATTATTTTGGAATTATAATACATGTCCTTCATCAAACAATAGAGATGTTATCAGACATAGAATTTCAGCTAATCAATATGAATATCATACGAAACATTGGTTGGACACAACACAACATGAAATGTATGTGTCATTTTGTAGTTAAAATCCTAATATAAAGATTGGGCAAACATTGTTTGAAAGATTGAAGCCATATTATATCAGGACAAACAAAGTGTTTGAAACTTGTTGTTGTCATTATCATATTGAATTTGATCTCCACTATCATGTTTTTTGAAAGTTTGTAGAAGACACTTATGGTTTTGAAAATGCTCCTCCTACTAGACGAAGTGAGTTCATCTCATCTATTTTATGTGACAAAAGAGATGATGTAGCTGGATAAATAAATTGCATAAAAGGAATATGTCAAACATGTGCTGATTTGTCTCTTGTTCCTTTGAAAAATGAAAATATTGATGTAACAAAGATGGTAAATTGCAAGAGTTACAAATATGTAAAGAATGAAACAAAATTTGGGAAAGAATCCAAAGGTTAGAATATGTTGAAGAGGAGATAAATGTTGGAGTATTTATGGAAAAATTAAAAAAATTGATTCAACCCTACATTCATCATGTTTTTTTTGAAAAGTGGCAAGCACAACAATTCCAAACACTGAGAGACAATTTTCCACTTGGAACTATTGTATCAGTTGTTGATTTTGCAAAAAATTATTCTTTTATTCATCAAAAGGCAATTCAATCATAATACTATTTTTCAAAGCAAATTACTATTATGGTACATGTGTGTTATCGACACACACAATTAGATTTGGATGGTATTCGGAGCACATTTGAAGCATGGGTCATCAAGAAGGAATATCATTTTTATATAAGTGATGATAGAGAGCATGACATTCATTATGTAGAACATTGCTTCAAGATGTTTTTTGCAAATTTGAAAGAAAGAGGTATAAAAATTGATAAACATTATGTTTGGTCAGATGGATGAGCTACACAATTCAAATCATCGAGACCATTTTATGCACTATGTAGATATCATCATAATGAAAACATATCACATGTATGGAGTTTCTTTGAGAGTGGACATGGAAAAGGTGAACATGATGGTGCTGAAGCTTGCATCAAACGTGCTATACGAAAGTATCAAATGAATTATAAGGGAGTTCATATAAAAAATGCACATGATGTGGTTGAATGGTGCAAGACACATTTCACACCAAATGAGAATGACACGTCATCAGGATTGACTCAAGCGATGCCACATAGAAAATTTTGCGAGATAAAAGGTATGCACACATTTTTAAATTATTTGAAAGTGTTTAAATTTTTTATTTATTCTTTATTCAAATTATGTTTATAGAATGTATTATATATGAATTTGTTCAGATGTGGATAGAAAATTATGCATGGTTGTAATAGGATAGAAAAGATGTGATATTTGCATTCAATTATGAGTACAAATTGTCACAATTGGACATTGAACACTAGGGACTACTCATGCTTTTGTTGTCACTACATTGCTGACAATTATGAGGAATGCATCAATCAAGACCGTGGATATGTAGGTGCATGGAATCTAGTGCCACTAGTTGTTACGGATATATTTGATAGAGATGAAGATGAAAACTTTGATGATGTCCCTTTGATTTCTACTAATTACGATCACATCTCGAGATTGGTCAAAATTGGTAAGTATATATATTTCACATTATATGGTCCATTGACCTGCATGTATAGATAGATAGATAGATCTATAGTTTGAACTAAGTAAATTTTAAGTCTCACACATGTATATATAAATTTACTTTGCAGGAGATATCTATGCAGTGATTGCTGAGCGTGGAAATGTAGAAGGAGTTGGTTATTATTTACTATGTTGTACTGTAGAGAGGATGAAGTTACTTGAATATATATTGAGCTCAATTTGTAAATTTTAAATTTCAACCTTTTAACAAATTTCAAATTTAGTTTGTTGAAATTTATATTGTTAAAATTTGTGACATGCAGGTTCAGTTGTTTTAGAGGGAACATATTTCAAGAAAATCAAAGTAATTCAACATGGTATTCACTTTGTTGATTACCAACCAGAAAATAAGGTGTTTCAATATAGTCACCTAGTAGTTGCCACATCCATTTGTCTCCATACAGTTAAATCTCAACGTGGACGTCGTAAGTGGAGACTAGATAGTGAGGATCATGAGAGAATATTACATGTTCTCCATGAAAGGTCTGAACCACTCAAGTTGGTCTAAAAAGTATAATATGTATACCTATTTCATGTGTTAGGACCTACTTGATATCTTCGAATTAAATTGACTATACTTTGTGTATATATTTAAAGATATGATGGACTATACTTTGTTGATATATGATGGACCTATTTGATGGTTCAATGGTTTTAATATATAGAATTTTATGTATGCTTATATATATGTATGGTTTTATATGTATACTTTTATTATTTGATGATTTTTATAGATTGCATATTAGTTAAAGATTTTATGTCCCCTTAAGACCTCCCCTTAAGATTGCTTATTAGTTAGAATAGTTATTGTCCATTAGTTACATGTATTAACTAGTTATTTTTTATGATATTAATTCTAGATCTCCGTAAGACTTCCCCTTAAGATTGCTTGTTAGTTAAAGATCCCCTTAAGACACTAAAACATGATAAAATTAGTTAGATTACTTATGACATGTGTGAGTTCTAGAATGAGTTAGAATAGTTATTGTCCATTAGTTACATGCATTAACTAGTTATTTTTTATGATATTAATTGTAGATCCCCTTAATACCCCCCCTTAAGATCGCTTACTAGTTAAAGATCCCCTTAAGACACTAAAAAATGATGAAATTAGTTAGATTACTTATGACATGTGTTAGTTCTAGAATGAGTTACAATAGTCATTGTCCATTATTCACATGTATTAACTAGTTATTTTTTATGATATTAATTCTAGATCCCCTTAAGACATTAAAAAATGATGAAATTAGTTAGATTACTTATGACATGTGTTATTTCTAGAATGAGTTAGAATAGTTATTGTCCATTAGTTACATGTATTATTTAGTCATTTTTTATGATATTAATTCTAGATCCCCTTAAGACATCCCCTTCATATTGCTTATGAGTTAAAGATCCCCTTAAGACACTAAAAAATGATGAAATTAGTTAGATTACTTATGACATGTGTTAGTTCTAGAATGAGTTAGAATAGTTATTGTCCATTAGTTACATTTATTAACTAGTAATTTTTTATGATATTAATTCTAGATCCTCTTAAGAATTCCCCTTAAGATTGCTTATTAGTTAAAGATCCCCTTAAGACACTAAAAAATGATGAAATTAGTTAGATTGATTATGACGTGTTAGTTGTAGAATGAGTTAGAATAGTTATTGTCCATTAGTTACATGTATTAAGTTGTTATTTTTTATGATATTAATTCTACATCCATCTAATAAAATCTAATCAAATGAAACCATCTAATCAATTGAAACCATCGAATCAACTCATCTAATCAAATCATACTATCTAATCAAATGAAACTATCTAATCAAATCATATCATCTAATCAAATAACACCATCTAATCAAATCATCTATCATCTAAGCAAATCATCTAATCAAATCATATATCATATATTCAAATGAAATCATCTAATCAAATCATATCATATAATCAAATGAAACCATCTAATCAAATCATATTATCATCTAATCATATCATATCATCTAATCAAATGAAATTATCTAATCAAATCATATCATCTAATCAAATGAAACCATCATAAATCTATATAATGTCAAATCATAAATCATCTATGTCTAGAGGTGTGGATAGATTATAGAAATATGTCTCGAATCATAAACTAAAAATATCAAACATATAATAATGACATATATTTAATGAGTCTGAAATCAAAGATCTGTGCAACATGTCCTAAGCTAGGGAGTCATCTAAGCACATGCGAATAGAATGACCCTCTGGCTCTGACCAACTGCCACAAGCATCCTCTGGCTATGAGGCAACAATTGACCCCTCAAATATAAATGCATGTATATAATAATAATGTAAAATACATAAAATATTATAAATGCATGTTTAAACTTACATATTTTTAAAACTTACCTGACCACTACTAGGTGTCACATCTGCTGAATCTCTCCTATGAAGAACATCCTCTTATTGTGAAGCAACAACTGACCCCTGCAAATTTAGTACAATAGTTGGTTATATACATGTGCATAGTATATATTATGTAACGTACTTGAAATATATAAATAAATGTGTACAAGTGTACAAATGCATGCTTAAACATACATATATCCACTACAACATTTGGGGTCAAATTTTGACACCAATTTGCAACGCCACTACAATTTATGTTTTTTTTTGCAAGTTCCCCAGACGGTGTCATAATAGTGACGATATCGTCATAATTGAGACACCCATTTGGTTATAAACAAAAAAAAAAGAGAAAAGAAAGTGTCATTTGTAATTTGTGAATTCGAAGAGCTGTCACAAAGACAACACAACACTTTTGTGTAGCGCGAAGAGGGCATTCCAGTTTGGCATGCGTGAAGAGGCTGACATTCTGTAGTAGTGGTTGTTGCATTCATGACTATGATTGTCATTGATGTCAACATAGTGATATTCTGGAGTTTAGCAGAAAAGCAGGCACAACTTTGTTTTGCACACATGTTATATTGTACATTGAGTTATGCACAGTTGATGGTATGTTCTTTGTTATGTTATTAGCCTATGGTTAAGAGTGCAAAAATAAATTCATTTATTCATGAAAGTTATAAGCATTTTGGTGGAAGTAGTATTCTGGCAGTATTCATGTGTAGCGGTTTTTGGTAATCGGAGGATATCTCCTAATCGGGATAAAATCTGATTCTGCGCAGTTAAAGGGAAGTTTGAGACTCATTGGTGGTGACGTGGTTCATAGCGCAAACTTCAAGGTCACACGATTGGAAAGTTATTATGTCTGGAAGCTGACAGTTTTATGTAATTTTGATGTAGCGTGTTGAAATTATTATTTTGTATTTGCATGCCGACTCATTTGTAATTATTTGAGTGTGGTATAAAGGAAGGAATGTTTTTCTTGTTATCAGAGGATTGTAAGAGTTGTAATATGAAGTTGTGAAAGTTGTGATGCGAATGTATGCATGAAGTGAAGAAAAAAGCTAATTTAGTGATGAAGGAAGACTTGCGAAGTATAGAGATTTGGATTTGTGATCTTGTGTAGTAGAGAGTGCGGTTTTGGCACAGTGTGAAGGAGGTAACATATTTCATATTATTCTATTGAATAATTCTAAGATCTGTTGGACAGTGAGTTCAAAGATTTTGCCTTGAAGCTGTTTGGGCAGTGGGTCCTTCTATCTTCCATAACTCCTAACAGGGTTAGAATCTTTTAATGGGGATTCAAAATCTCCTAACAAAGATTCATATGTACTGAATGTATTTCATAAGACTCCTAACAGGGTCCATCCTCTAACAAGGAACTTTCATATTAGTGCATCATTTTGTGGGCATCATTCCCACCCGGGTTTACTCTTTGATCAAGAGGTTCTCTAGTTAACATATCTTGTGTTATTGTGTCATTGTGTATGATTATCTTTCTATGGTTGGTTACTGCATTAATTATATGGTTTAAAGTTGTTGAAGTTGATATTGAAGTTAATGTTGATAAATGGTTTAATTATCAGATAACTGATTCACCCCCCCCCCCCTCTCAGTTATCTTGGTGGTCTTTACTTTCTAACAATTGGTATCAAAGTAGTAGGTTCTTGAAAGAGAAGTTTAACAACTTATGGAGATGTATGACAAATTTTAGGAAAGAAAGCCCTAAGTTTGATGGAGTAAATTTTGACAATTGGAGAGAAAAAATGAAGACACATCTCTTGTGTTTAGGACCAAGTTATTGGTTGATTACAAAGAATGAAAGGACTATAATTGAAGAAGACAATCTTGAAACAAGTTCTAAAGATGAGGTAGATCTATTTATGTGTAACATACTTGCAAGAGAAGCACTTTTATCAGCACTTTCGAAGAATGAATACAGTTAGGTAAAAGGTTTAACTAAATCTCATGATATTTGGAAAGCTTTACATTCTACTTTTGAAGGTGATGAACATGCAAAGAAAGCTAGGTTACATAATTGGATTTGTGCATTTGAAGACATAAGAATGATGGAAGATGAATCTGTTATAAGCTATATTGGTAGGATGTCAGAAATTGTTGCAGGAATAAAGTCTTGTGGACGTGAAAAGACAAAGAATGAAGTAATATGGAAGATTTTGAGAACATTGACACCGGTATTTAGGCAGACTACACAAATGATTGAACAAGTGATACCTTGTACACCAAACTTTTCAAGAGAGACTCTTCTTGGAAGATTGGAAGCAACAGAGATGAATTTGAGATTATCAGGAGAACTACCTAGAGTGGAGACAGCATTCAGTGCTCTTAGCATCATACCTACTTTGTCTAGAAGTACAAGTGTGAATGGAGATTATGCCAGCAGTAGTAGATCCAAATCTGATGAAGATAAGAAGATTGAAGAAGGTGTTGCCTTGCTTGTGAAAAGAGAACCAGATGGTAAGAAAATCTTTAAATGTTGGACATGTCAAGAATATGGTCATTTTGCATCTAAGTGTCCTAAGAGAGTTAAGAAGTATAGAAACAATTTTAAGCCTAGAAGATCTAAAGAATGTTATTATGCAAATGATGAAGAAATTGAAGTAGGAATTGAAAGACATTTGAGTGACAGTGATAATGATAACTTTGATGACATAGGATTTGTAGCAATTAAGGAAGAAAATTCTGAATCTGATATTAAAGAAGAAAAAGCCTTAGTTTCCCAAGTTGAAAAAAAAGCCGATTGGATTATAGACCGTGGTTGTTCACGTCATATGACTGGTGATAAAGGAAAATTCATAAAGTTTAAAAATTATGATGGAGGAGTTGTTAGAGTTGGTAACAATGCACCTTGTTTTATTAAAGGTATAGGATCTATTACTCTTGATGGAAAGACTAATACTGATGATGTTTACTTTGTTGATGGATTGAAACATAATCTTTTAAGTGTTGGACAATTAGTGGATAAAGGATATCAAGTTTGGTTTACTGAGAAAACTTGTGTGATTAAGGATAAAGATAGAAATCTAATTGGAACTAGATCTAGAACCAGAGGTAATGTATTTCAGTTGAACCCTACTGAGATGACATGCTTGATGACTAAGATTGATGACAGTTGGTTATGGCATAGAAGGTTTTGTCATATAAGCTTTGATAATATTGTGAAAGTGAGTTCTACATTTACAGTAAGAGACTTACCTAAGATCATGAAGCCTACTAACATGATTTGCAAGGAATGTGTGATGACTAAGTAGAAAAGGAGTTCATTCCCTAGCAAGAAGTTCACATCTACAAAGAAGTTGGAGATTGTTCATACAGACTTGAGCGATCCTACTAGGACTAGAGGATTCTATGGAGAAAGGTATTTTATGATTCTTGTTGATGATTTTACAAGAATGATGTGGATTGCATTTTTGAAAGAAAAATTTGAAGCATTTGATAAGTTTAAGGTCATGAAGAATAAACTAGAGAATGAATCAGGAATGAGGATTAAATGTTTGAGATCCGATAGAGGTGGAGAATTTACATCTAAAGAGTTTAACACTTTTTGAGAAGCAAATGGTATTAAGAGATAGTTATCAGCCCCTAGAACACCTGAACAAAATGGTATTGCAGAAAGAAGAAACAAATCAGTAACTGAAGCAGCTAGAGCTATGTTATTTGAAGGTGACTTGGCAAAGACATTTTGGAGAGAAGTAGTGAATACAATAGTATATACAATGAACATAGTGCAAATCAGAGCAAACACAGACAAGACACCTTATGAATTGTGGTTTGGACATGCACCCTTAGTTAAGTATTTTAGAATTTTTGGAAGCAAATGTTATATTAAGAGAGATGATGATATAGGAAAGTTTGATCCTAGAAGCGATGAAGGAATTTTTCTTGGATATTCTTTGAAAAGAAAAGCATATAGATGTTACAATAAGAGAACTAAAACTATTGTTGAAAGTGCAAATGTAAAAGTTGATGAGAAGTTTAAAATTCAGGAAAGAATGCTTGATTATGAATCTGATGAAGGAACTAACCCACAGCCTAACATTGAAACTACTGAACAATTTTATGAGACTCACAGTGAATTTTTGAATGAAAGTCATGCTGAAGAAAATAGAGAAGAATCTATAGTTGAAGAAAGATCAATGACTATGACACCTAACAGGTATATATCAAGACATCATCCTGTTGAGAAAGTCATTGGAAGTTTGGATAGAGGAGTTATGACTAGAAAGAAGGTACATTTATGTTTGATTTCTCAAATAGAACCTAAATCTACTAATGAAGCTTGTGAAGATGAACATTGGATTAAAGCTATGAAAGAAGAATTGGATAAGATTGGAAAGAACAAGACATGGGAATTGGTCCCTAGACCTAAAGACAAAAATGTGATTGGAACTAAATCGGTATACATGAACAAGATGAATGAACAAGGAGAAGTAATTAGAAACAAAGCATGATTAGTATGTAAGGGATACTCACAACAAGAAGGAATTGACTATGAAGAGACTTTTGCCCCTGTGGCAAGACTTGAAGCAGTAACAATATTTTTGGCTTATGCAGCATTTAAGAAATTCAAAGTGTATCAGATGGATGTGAAGTCAACATTTCTAAATGGTGAATTAGAAGAAGAAGTCTACATTGAGCAGCCTGAAGGTTTTCCTTTGACTCAAGAAGGAGACATGGTATGTAAACTAAAGAAAGCATTGTATGGACTAAAGCAAGCACCTAGAACTTGGTATGCTAGATTAGATAAGTATTTGTTAAAATTGGGATTTACAAAAGGAACAACTGATAGCAACTTATACACAAAAGAAATAAAGAATGGATTGTTAATTTTGGTTATTTTTGTTGATGACATTATTTTTGGAGGAGAAGATGAAGCTAGTGACAAATTTGTTGATGAAATGAAGACAGAATTTGAAATGAGTATGATTGGAGAAATGAAATACTTTTTGGGATTTCAAATAACACAAAACAAAGATGGTATCTTTATAAGTCAAACTAAGTACTTGAATGATCTATTAAAAAGATTCGGTATGGAGAATTGCAAACCAGTTGGAACACCTATGGTTACAGGACATAAACTATCTAGTAAAGATAAAACACTAGAAGTTGAGCAAAAGAAATACAGATCTATGATTGGTGGATTGTAGTACTTGACACACACTAGACCAGATATACAAAATTCAGTTGGGATGGTAGCAAGATTTCAAGCCGAACCTAGAGAGTCACATTATGCAGCAGTAAAAAAGATACTGAGATATCTTAGAGGAACAATGGACTATGGACTGTGGTATGAAAATTTTGATGATTTTACCTTATGTGCATATACTGTTGCTGATTGGGGAGGCAGTGTTGATGACAAGAAAAGCACCAGTGGTGGAGCCTTTTTTCTTGGAGGAAGATTAGTTTCTTGGTTGAGCAAAAAGCAAAATTGTATCTCACAGAGTACAGCAGAAGTAGAATATGTCACAACAGCAAAAAATTGTAATCAGATAATTTGGATGGAGCAGATATTGATGGACATTGGAATCAAGTTTAATGAGCCTATTGTCATATATTGTGACAATACAAGTATAGTTAGTATGTCTAAGAATCTGGCTTTACATTCTAAAACAAAGCATATAGAGATCAAGTATCATGTTGTAAGAGAGAAAGTTGCAGAAAAAGAAGTCAGACTAGAGTACATAAGCACAAAGGAGTAGATAACAGATATATTTACTAAGCCCTTGCCTAAGGATACATTTGAGTATCTGAGAGGTATGCTTGGGGTTATGCCCCAACCTACTTTTGATTAATGATACAGTTGGTTGCATCCGTCCAGTGGTTTATGGCCCTATCTATTTTTTGGATTGGATGTTGGTACTTCCTCTATGGGGGAGTATGTGTATCTGAGCTGAGTCATTGAGGACTCTTGCGAATGTATTTTCTGAATAGTGTCTTTTGACATTGAGCTATTGTTTGACATAGTGATATAATTTTTGTCATTGATGTCAATGGGGGAGAGAATCATGAAAAAAATTCAGGAAACATTGAGGAACTACATTTATTGAAGAGATTGAATAGGATAACGAAGCAAGATTTGATTAATGATGAGTAGTAGTACAGTTGAGCAGCAGTGATTGGATTTTTAGAACATTGGATGTTTTTCATCTATGTTGCCATCAATGCCAATGGGGGAGATTATTAGGAATGAATTTTGAAGCCTTTGGCAGTCATTCTATAGCAGTGGTTGTTGCATTCATGACTATGATTGTCATTGATGTCAACACAGTGTTATTCTGGAGTTTAGCAGAGAAGCAGGCACAGTTTTGTTTTGCGCACATGTTATATTTTAGATTGAATTATGCGTAGTTGATGGTATGTTATTTTTTGTGTTACTAGCCTATGGTTAAGAGTGCAAAGAGAAATTCATTTATTCATGAAAGTTATAAGCATTTTTGTGGAAGCAGTATTCTGGCAGTTTTCCTGTGTAGCGATTTTTTGTAATTGGAGGATATCTCCTAATCGGGATGGAATCTGATTCTGCACAATTAAAGGGAAGTTTGAGACTCATTGGTGGTGATGTGGTTCATAGCACAAACTTCGAAGTCACACGATTGGAAAGTTATTGTATCTGGAAGCTGACAATTTTATGTAATTTTGATGTAGCGTGTTGAAATTATTATTTTATATTTGCATGCCGACTAATTTGTAATTATTTGAGTGTGGTATAAAGGAAGGAATTTTTTCCTTGTTATGTATGAGGAGTGTGAGAGTTATGATATGAAATTATGAAATTTGTGATGCGAATGTATGCATGAAGTGAAGAAAAGAGCTAATTTAGTGATGAAGGAAGACTTGCGAAGTACAGAGATCTGAATTTGTGATCTTGTGTAGTAGAGAGTGCAGTTTTGGCATAGTGTGAAGGAGGTAACATATTTCATATTATTCTATTGAATAATCCTAAGATCTGTTGGACAGTGAGTTCAGAGATTTTTCCTTGAAGCTATTTGGGCAGTGGCTCCTTCTATCTTCCATAACTCCTAACAGGGTTAGAATATTTTAACAGGGATTCAAAATCTCCTAACAGAGATTCATATGTACTGAATGTATTTCATAAGACTCCTAACAGGGTCCATCCTCTAACAAAGAACTTTCATATTAGTGCATCATTTTGTGGGTATCATTCCCACCGGGGTTTACTCTTTGATCAAGAGGTTCCCTAGTTAACATATCTTGTGTTATTGTGTCATTGTGTATGGTTATCTTTCTATGGTTAGTTACTTCATTAATTATATAGTTTAAAGCTGTTAAAGTTGATATTGAAGTTAATGAGGATAAATGGTTTAAATATCAGATAACTGATTCACCCCCCCCTCTCAGTTATCTTGGTGGTCTTTCCTTTCTAACAGCAGCAAGCATGCAATGACAACAATAACATTGCATGATGCTTGAGCTTAAATTCAAAGAAGTAAGTGTATTAATGTATGATCTAATAGCAGCAACCTCATTGATCATTACCTTTCACTCCTCCATCATTATAGAAGAGATAACTACCTACGACTAGGGCATCATACATTGTTTATGAGCTCATTATTTGAGCGCCTCATGTCCCTATTTGATTGGTCAGTGCTCAAACAATGAGCTCATAAATTACGACACCCATTTGGTTATAAACAAAAAAAAAGAAAAAGAAAGTGTCATTTGTAATTTGTGAATTCGAAGAGTTTCCGCGAAGATGGCACTGCACTTTCATGTGGCATGAAGAGGGCATTCGAGTTTGGCATGCCAGAAGAGGCCGGCACCATGTGGGAAGAGGGCACTAGCACTTGAGGTAGGCATTCGAGCTTTGTCTATTTGATCATAAACGGGGAGTACCACATAGTGAATATCAACAACAAAATAAATAAATAGAGAGATCAAACACTTCACACAATATATGTTGCTTATAGTTCACAGTCAACTACAATAGCTCATAGTGTCAATGAAATAAACAGTGTATAAAACAATATATAGTGCACAACAGCAGCAAGCATGCAATGATAGCAATAACATTGCATGATGCCTGAGCTCAAATTCAAAGAAGTAAGTGTATTAATGTATGATCTAATAGCATCAACCTCATTGATCACTACCTTTCACTCCTCCATCATTATAGAAGAGATAACTACCTACAACTAGGGAATCATGCATTGTTTATGAGCTCACTATTTGAGCACCTCATGTCCCTATTTTATTGGCCAGTGCTCAAACAGTGAGCTCATAAATTGCGACACCCATTTAGTTATAAACAAAAAAAAAAGAAAAAGAAAGTGTCATTTTTAATTTGTGAATTCGAAGAGCTGCCGCGAAGATGACACTGCACTTTTGCGTGCCGTGAAGAGGGAATTTGAGTTTGGCATGCCCGAAGAGGTTGGAACCATGTGGGAAGAGGGCACTAGCACTTGAGGTATGCATTCGAGCTTTGTCTATTTGATCATAAAGGGGGAGTACCACATAGTGAATATCAACAACAAAATAAATAAATAGAGAGATCAAACACTTCACACAATATATGTTGCTTATAGCTCACAGTCAACTACAATAGCTCACAGTCTCAATGAAATAAACAGTGTATAAAACAATATATGGTGTACAACAACAACAAGCATGCAATGACATCAATAACATTGCATGATGCTCGAGCTCAAATTCAAAGAAGTAAGTGTACTAATGTATGATCTAATAGCATCAACCTCATTGATCATTACCTTTCACTCCATCATTATAGAAGAGATAACTACCTAAAACTGGGACATCATGCATTGTTTATGAGCTCACTGTTTGAGCACCTAATGTCCTTATTTGATTGGCGAGTGCTCAAACAATGAGCTCATAAATTGCGACACCCATTTGGTTATAAATTAAAAAAAAAGAAAAAGAAAGTGTCATTTTTAATTTGTTAATTCGAAGAGCTGTCGTGAAGATGACACTACACTTTTGCATGGTGCGAAGAGGGCATTTGATTTTGGCGTGCCCAAAGAGGCCGAAACCGTGTGGGAAGAGGGCACTGGCACTTGAGGTAGGCATTCAAGCTTTGTCTATTTGATCATAGATGGGGAGTACCACATAGTGAATATCAACAACAAAACAAATAAATAGAGAGATCAAACACTTCACACAATATATGTTGCTTATAGCTCACAGTCAACTACAATAGCTCATAGTCTCAATGAAATAAATAGTGTATAAAATAATATATGGTGCACAACAAAAACAAGCATGTAATGACAACAATAACATTGCATGATGCTCGAGCTCAAATTCAAAACAGTAAATGTATTAATGTATGATCTAATAGTAGCAATCTCATTGATCATTACGTTTCACTCCTCCATCATTATAGAAGAGATAACTACCTACAACTAGGGCATCATGCATTGTTTATGAGCTCACTATTTGATCACCTCATGTCTCTATTTGATTGGCCAGTGCTCAAACAATGAGCTCATAAAGAATGCATGATGCCCTAGCTTGCAGCCTGCAAGCCATCAAGACATTTCCTCATGAAATGATCATAAACGGGGAGTACCATATAGTGAATATCAACAACAAAAAAAATAAAGAGAGATCAAACACTTCACACAATATATGTTTCTTTATAAGATTTTATTAAGACTAAATATATTGTTTTCTGAGCTCACTGTTTGAGCACCTCATGTCCCTATTTGATTGGTCGGTGTTCTATTTGTTATATTGATGCTATTAGATCAAATAGAGACATCAGTAATAAAATAATACACTATGTGGTACTCCCTATTTATGATCATTTCATGAGGAAATATCTTGGTGGCTCATGGGCTACTACAAGCTAGGGCATGATACATTGTTCATGAGCTCACTGTTTAATACTAGCTTTGTTTACATCTTTTCATTTGGAATTCTTGATGACCTATGAGCTTTGAGAGCTAGGGCATCATTTTTATTACCTTCAAGGCATTGTGTGAAATGTTTGATCTCTCTTTATTTTTTTTGGTGTTGATATTCACTATGTGGTACTCCCCGTTTATGATTATTTCATGAGGAAATGTCTTGATGGCTCGCGGGCTACAAGCTAGGGCATCATACAATTTTCATGAGCTCACTGTTTAATATCTAGCCAGACCATGTAAATGGTACCAGGTCAACCCAATCAGCCCAACAAAATGTGTCATGTTTTTCTTTGTCAAATACACTCGTTCACCATTTTGTTCTTGTTCTTCACACAAATATTACATCAAAAGTAATTATAAACAATGATTCAAAGAAAAAAGAAACAACTACAATAGATCAGACCCCAAAAGAATACAATCAACTACAATAGCTCATAGTTTCAATGAAATAAATAGTGTATAAAATAATATATGGTGCACAACAGTAGCAAGCATGCAATGACAGCAATAACATTGCATGATAAAATTCAATACTCTTACTTTTTATTCAAATCTATTCGAAACTCCTATCATCTCATTGTCCAATAGTTAAACTAACCTATGACTTCAAAGGAGGAATTATGAAATATAGTTGTAGGTAGTTATCTCTTCTATAATGAAAATGGTACCAGGCCAACCCAATCATCCCAACAAAATGTGTCATGTTTATCTTTGTCAAATACACTTGTTCACCATTTTGTTCTTGTTCTTCACACAAATATTGCATCAAAAGTAATTGTAAATAATGATTCAAAGAAAAAAGAAACAACTACAATAGATCAAACCCAAAAAAATACAGTCAACTACAATAGCTCACAGTCTCAATAAAATAAACAGTGTATAAAACAATATATGGTGCACAACAACAGCAAGCATGCAATGACAACAATAACATTGCATGATGCCCGAGCTCAAATTCAAAACTGTAAGTGTATTAATGTATGATCTAATAGTAGCAACCTCATTTATCATTACCTTTCACTCCTCCATCATTATAGAAGAGATAACTACCTACAACTAGGGAATCATGCATTGTTTTTGAGCTCACTATTTAAGCACCTCATGTCCCTATTTGATTGGCTGGTGCTCAAACAGTGAGCTCATAAATAATGCATGATGCCTTAGCTTGCAGCCCGCAAGCCAGCAAGATAGTTCCTCATGAAATGATCATAAACGGGGAGTACCACATAGTGAATATCAACAAAAAAACAAATAAAGAGAGATCAAACACTTCAGACAATATATGTGGCTTTATAAGATTTTAGTAATACTAAATATATTGTTTTATGAGCTCACTGTTTGAGCACCTCATGTCCCTATTTGATTGGTTGGTGCTCAGTTTGTTATATTGATGCTATTAGATATTTGAGTACCCTTTATGGAGTACCTTAACATACCAAAAGGGTAGGGTAGGTTTCTTTGGAAGGTATATGACTATTTAGACTGTTTCTTAGATTTTTAAGGCCTAAAACTCATGCATTTACAAAGGAAGTACTAACCAGTCAAACTCCCAAGCTCCAAGTCTTTGCACAGTGTCATGAATAGGTTCAAATCAAAGGAATATGAAGTCAATTTGACTCCAAGAGGTTTCTAGATACAAAAGCCCCAATTTGTGCCCTCAAAACCCTTAAATCTAGGGCTTCCTCAATGTCATGTTTCCAAATGTTTCCTGAAACAAATAATGGTTGATTCACCTTGTAATTAACATGTCTATACACTTTCAATCATAAAATATTACCCTTATTTGGCCAGAACTCTCTATCCTTCAGCCTATCCTCCAAATTCACTTAGTTTCTTAGTATTCCCTATGGTGATCACCACAATATTCAATCAAACTTGCATTTCCAAAGTTAGAGGATTATAATACATGTTAATTGGATGTCATTCTATGAGAACCAGTAATCTACATTCATAGAATGACATTCATAATGAAAGAAACTCAAGAAAACAGTCCTAATTTAGATTTTCAATGTCTGTACAGTCCCAAAATGGAATAACAACAACTGGAATAGAAATTTCAGAGCATGAATGACTTCAAAGTGATGAAATATAAGGATCAAAACATTGTAGAAAACATTCCAACCATTAAAAAATTTTAATCATATCAAAAATCCTTTCAAATTTGCAAGAAAATCAGACTTTTATTTGTTGATATTTGCCAGATTCTACCTAGGAATAAACAACGTCTAAAGTTCTCAGAATTGATCTTCAAATTAGTCCCTCCTTTGTGAATGAATTAGTCTTGAAGTAGTCTGAGAGCTGCCTTAAGATTTGCTACAGAATTCTGCTCTCGAATTCGCTTCGATGTATACTGTAATTAAGACTAAGATTCAAAGTTGATGCCCTTCTATGGAGGACTTCACTTTATCTACAATGCCTAAATTGACTGCTATTTAATGTCATCTAATGCTGTCCTATGCATCTACTGCTACTAATGCTATTTTTTAATGGCATCTAATGCATCTAATGTTGTTGTTTAATGGCATCTAATGTGATTGGATATCTTCATGTTCACTGATGTCTTTTTGATCTCCATAGGTTTTGTGAACTCCTTATGTGCTCTAGGTGCCCCTGCACCACTATGTGCTTTGAGCCAATGAAATTTTTATCATCATGATGAAGTAATAATGTATTAAATGTCTTACTTATCTCCCTATTCAATTTTAATTTTATAGTGAATTCATGATTTATAATTCAGTTGTAGCAGCTCAATGTGTTTGAACTCAAGAATGCCCCTTACTTGGTTTCCTACAAAGATTTTGGCGAAATCTGTTAGAAAATGAGAAGCTATGAGAAGGTGACATGAATCTAATGAAAGGAGGCATCTCCAATTTGTTTTGTAGATATACACATTAAGGATCATGTCAGATAATACAAGGGAATTCGATCAAAATAGGGAGACAATCACTAGATTGTTGTCTAACTTTCAAAAAGAAGCCGATGACAAATGTTATTGTCCATGCAAGAGTTGTAATGACTTAAAGACAAGAAGAATCAAAATCAAAACAACAAAGATACATTGTAGGGAGAATGGTCACATGGAAGGGGGGTTTGATTATAATCCAGTGGTAAGTTATTTGTTATATTGTTTTCACAATTAATATACATATGAACCATGGAAGGAGGTTTGATTATCATCATTTTTATATAGGTCGATCTCCCCAGTGTGAATATAGAGGAACATGGAGGTGTGAGTATTGAAGTTGAAGATCATGATCCCATGGAAGATTACAATCATGCGCTAGAAAACACATTTGAAGATGATGATATGAATGCATTGATCGTTGACACATTTGGTACTGGTGTTGTTGGTGCTACTGCTGCTATTGATGATGAGGATGACATTGACGACGTCCATGATATACCTCTACTTGAGAAGGCGAACATGACCCTTTACGAAGGCTCCCAATATACTCTTCTCTTTGCTGTATTGTTGTTGGTGAATTTGAAGGTTATGAATGGTTTATCCAACATAGCAATGTCACATATGCTAAGGTTTGTCATATATGTCATTATAGTCTATAAAAGGTGAAACATGTACCATTAAGATTGTTTATAGTAATGACTTATATTATTTATTGTAGATTGATAGGTGACTTTCTGTTACCACCATCAAATGTTCTCCCTCACTCATACCGAGAATTATGTACCACTATGAAACATATTGGAATGGAGTATCAAACAATAGATGCTTGTCCTAAAGATCATATTATTTATTATAAAGAACATGAAAATGCAACAGAATACCCTAAATGCCATACAAGTAGATATCGAGATGATCAAGTGACAAAAAAGGTGTCTCGCAAGGTTCTTCGTCACATCCCCATTATTCCACATCTGAAATGATTATTTAGGTGCAATAGCTTGGCATAATTTATGGATTACCATGCACACGGTAGGAGTCAAGATGACATTATTCTAATGCCTATGGATAGTTCATCATTTATGGACATAGAGGAAAAGTGGCCACACTTTAAAGAGGAACCTCGAAATCTCAAGCTTTCTCTGGCAGTAGACGGTGTCAATCCGCATGGAGAGATGAGATCCGTTTGCTTGGTGTGGCCTATTTTTGTTATAAAAAATAACCTTCCTCCATGGATGTCAATAAAGAGGGAGCACATTATGTTGGCAATGATTGTTCCAGGTATCTTATTATTTTATAGTTATCTACATGTAATTATAAGTCTTGGAGTGAAATGGCCACAATAATTATCTGATGTTGTTGTTAATTCAACTAGTAAGTACCAAGTGAAAGATATGAATGTATATATTGTGCCTCTTATCGATGAGTTGTTGGTGTTATGGAATGGTTTCACTATGTATGACATCTCTCGACCAATTGGACAAAGAGAATTTCAATTCCATGAAATGCTTGGGTGGGCAATTCATGATGCTCCAGGGTTGACATATTTCTGTGGTATGTTATGGTGAATTCTAGTTGTACGGGATAATTCAAATTTTAAAAATATACATATTTAATCCAATTTTATCGTTATCTTGTAGGTCTTCAAACAAAGGGAACATTTGCATGTCCAATGTGTGGTCCAAATATGAAATCTCGTCATTCTAAAAGTTTAAGAAAATAGGTGTTTGCTGAGTATAGGTAGTTCCTCCCTAGAAATCATAAGTATCGAAGTGCAGAAAGTCATCTTTTCAATGGGAAAGAAGAGACTACATCAAAGCCCCAAAGAATGACACCTCACATATGGCAGTTGGAATATAATAGAATTCAAGGTAATATAATTCCACGTAATGGTCGATGTTTGAAAATTATATATTTTGATTGTGTTTTGTTGGCTAATTATGTAGTTGATGATCTTGAAGGTCGTGAAGGCATCACCCACTAGCTTCCAAAGGGACTAAAATGTTATCCCAAAGAATTTAGTAGGCTACCCTACTATGAGCATCTAAAAATTGTGCATTTGTTTGATACTATGCATATTGGAAAGAATGTAATAGAGACGTGAAAAATATTGGACGAAAGGCGTGACAAAGAAAAACTTGGTAAAATTTGTAGTGACATTCATGATTTCAATCATGCAATGAAAAATATCATTAAATCAAATAACAATGGAGACCGGATTAATCCAAGTGCTCTTCCTTGGTTATTAACAGAGCAACAAAGTAATGCCATAAAAGAAGTGATTCAAAAAACTTGATTTCCTACAGGATTTGCTGCAGATATAAGAAATCTCATATCAAAGAAAAATGATTTTGGGTCAGGGACGAAAACACATGATTGACATACCTTCATCAAGGTAAGTCATAGTATTTTGTATTTACAATATATTTGTGTAATTGCATTCAATTTTCATTGTATGAAATGATCAGTTGACAATTGTTGCAGTATTTGCTACCCCTATCTCTCCTAGAGAACTTCGACAATAATATCAAACAAGTGATATATGATCTTGGAAAATACATGAGGTAAGCAATGATATTTGTTCAATATATCAAACAATAATATCAAACAAGTAATATATTGTAAAGTCTCGTATTTATATATTTATGTCTTGAATCCCTTGTAGGTGGTTGTCATCTAAAGAAATCCATAAAGAAGATATAAAATATTGGAAGAAAAGAATTTGTCGATTAATGTGTGAAATGCAAAAGTGTTTACCTCTAGCTTTTTTCAATGCACAAGAACACTACCTCATACACCAAGTTGAGGAGATTGAATTGTGTGGACCTGTACATGCTAGGTCAACTTGGATGGTTGAGAGACACTTGAAATTTTTGAAGGGTTTGGTACGACACACATTCTGAGGGTTCTATGGTTTAGGGATATATGGTATACCAGATGATGGTGTATGTTACTCAATATCTTCCTAATCTTGCAGCAAAGTCCCATATAGATTGCATTTGGGATCTCGACTCAATTAAAAAATTTGAAGGGGAGTACTTGGTGGGCAACGATAGATTTAGGAAACTGAAAGGTAATAAATTATGAGATGTTATTGTAGTAAATTAATTCTTAATCTTCAAAATAAATCTGTTGTAAGACATCTATTTACTTTTGTACAACTGCTAAAGAGTGGGATGCAATACATTTGTTTATTGCAAACAATCAAGATTGGATGATGGCATGGATTGAACGATGTCAACATGATGGTCATAGATTAACATGGGAATCCATGTCTTCATTAGTTATACAAGCTCATCATAATGGAGATCTCAATGTTACACAAAAGGAAATAGATTTACAATATGGTTTAAGAGATCACTAGGTACTTATAAATTTGTTAATTAATCAATCGTATGTTTTTCAACTCGTGATGCAATAATTTATACATGTTTGACATTATTGCAGGTGAAACACCACAAGGCTATGTTTTGCAATGTTTATAAATTTTGCATCAAAAATTTGGATGACACGAAAAGAACTTGTGATTCTGGGATAAGTGCAGTGTTCCAGGTGACTAATATTTCATCCAGAAATGACTTACATCCTTGAGAGTCACAAAATTGATACTATGGTATTTTGGTTGATATACTTGACTGTGACTTCAATTCCTTCAAATTAGTTCTCTTTGTTGTGAAATGGTATAGATTACGACTCAATAAAAATGATCCTGATAGAAGTATTATTGAACATGACAATGGATTTCCAATTATTAATACAAGGTTGTTTGAGCCAGTTGGAGAAGAGACCTATGTTCTTCCAAGCCAATGTGAGCAGGTATTTTACTCAGAGGTTCCACATAAACTAGGTTGGTCATTTGTTGTTAGACATGATCCAAGAGGAAGATCGATAAAGTATAATGTGATGGAAGAAGATACCAAAGAAGATGAAGAAGTGGAAGATGATGTAGAACCAGATCACAATCGAGAGCTAGTCGAAGAAGAATATGAAGAAGAAGACGATGATGATGTTGCTACTGATGAGGATGATGCTGCTACTGATGATGATGATGATGATGATGATGATGATGATGACGATGATGATGATGCTGATGCTGATGATGCTGATGATGATAATAGTGGTGGTGATGATGTCGACGACGATGACGATCTTGATGATGAGATGGATGAAGAAGAATATCAATGACATGAATGAAATGTACAATTATGCCAGATGTTTGGCATGTTCTAATGATTGTTTTATATGTACTACTCTTACTCACCTTGTTTTATATGTCCTACTTATATATCTTTGATCTTTTGTTAAGAGAAATTTCATTCTAAAATAGTGTATTTAATCTCTATATGCTTAAACAACCTCACTAGTTAAGACTATTCTCATTTGTAGTGGGCATGACAAGAATCAAATCACTTGAAAGACACCAGTATTTAGACATGCAAAAATTAGTGACGTGATTAAGAAAATTACCTTTCTTTACAATTGCATGGTTGTTTTTGGTTTGTCATTTTGTTTTGAATGTCTATTGATTTAAACCAAAGACTTCGACTTAGCCAAAAAATGTGCAAGTCTACATTAGTATGTTTCTTTTTATTGTAATTATAATTAGTATGAATGAACAAAGTAATGACAATGCAATATTTGTGATAATGCAATATTTGTCGAAATAACATTAATGACATCGGTCAATGTGCCTATGTGTCAATGTGGTGTTGGCCCATGCATGTTGAAGACGTCACACACAACAAGTAATCTTAGGCATCAACTTTGGGTTTTCCCAAATAGGAAAAAGGTCTGGATACGTAATTATATTTTATGTTTAAAAATAATGTGACAACTAATCATTTTATGAAGAATTGATGTACATTTGGTATTGTCAGGGAAATACTGGATGTCAATACTTTCGATGGGTTGATCAAACCACATTTACATCTACCCCATCTACATCTATACCTGATGTAGGAAATGAGTGCAACTTGTGCAAGGCTCGAGAGGTAGCTAGTGCCGCCAATATTGCTTCAATGGCGAAAGCATAAATCATATTTTTGCGATGCCTTCTTTGTGTAGTTTGTGCACTAATTTGTTGGGACCATATACATAAATGTGGTTAATAGAGGGCTATTGTAGATACTGAATTTTTTTTAGAATTTCTAGTAGATACACATAAAGAACATGCACATAAACACAACAAATGAGAAACATAAATATTGATATCACAATAGCTGAAAAACATAAATGTAGGCATCATAATCACCATTTTTTGGAGACACAACATAATTGAATGGTATACCCAGACAATGCAACACAACTATATATCACTCCTCTGGTTCCAAGTTTACACTACGGTAAATAAAATCCATAGATAAAAAATAAATTTAGAGAGTGGAGGAGAGTGAGAACGACCAAAGTAATATAGGTCCCTATATTATTTTGGTCGTTATCACTCTCCTCCTGCGCTCTCTAAATTTATTCTTCATCTTTGGGTTTTGTTTATGCAGTGTAGACATGGAACTAGAGGAGGAGTTGTGTTGCATCATCTGGGTATACCACTCAATTATGTTGTGTCTCAAAAAAATTGTGACCATGATGCCTACATTTATGTTTCTCTGATGTTGTGTCCCAGGACCCCTTATGACCCTTTACGACTATTTACGATCCCTAAGAATACATCTTAGAGATCTTAAAATGTCGTAAAGGGTCATAAGAGGCTCCTAGGAGGGGTCAGATGAGCTTCCACCTTCACGTGGTTGGCCCTGTTAAGTAGAGAATGTTAAAATATTCTCGAAACAAAGAGAAGCTCAATAATTTAAGATCTCAATCCACGTATGACAAATATATATCAACTGCACCGCGAACCCACACATCAAATTCAAACCAAAGAAGTCAAGAAGTCACTCGAATCAAATCTAAATGCAATCAGGTCCGCATATATCCCATGAACACATCAGGAAGAATGCATCTCTAATCGTCGCACTAGCTTCTTGTGCTGGAGCAGTCACTGTCACAAATCTTGATTCGTTAGGATCCATTCAAAATCCAAGTCTGTAGACTCAACTCAATAATCCATGAGCCGCTACCAAATCTACTGCAAAGTTATCTCTGAATGATCCATAACCAAATCACGAGCAAGACCCAGATCTGCAAGAACACCGTTCTGAATTGATACCAACTCGATCGACAAATTTATATATATATATTTTAAAACTCATTGTCATCGTAACTACGATGGCTTTAAAATAGCGATAGTTTTGTATCGCAAACATCTAACATCTATCTGTCGTATTAACAACGTCGCTATTAGAAAACAACCATAAACGATGGATATCCATCGTAAATGTCCAACGCATGTCTATCACATGTACAACATAGTCATTATTACAAACTAAAAATGACGGATATATGTTTTAAACTTCCAACAGATATTCGTTGCAATAAAAGCATTTTCATCGGTGAACATGTTACAAACGACGGATACCCATTGGAAGCTTTTGATGGGTCACCATCATTTCTTATTTGTTGCGACGGGTACACGTCCCAATTGCGATGGCTCGCTATGTTGGCATCCTCTTTTAGCGATGGACAAGGTTGTCATAATTATGACGCCTGACAAAACCGTCAATTTTTCTGACTACAAAACTATGACGCCGAGTGGTGTCACTTAAGCGACAGTTTACTATCTAAATTCGGATGCTAGGCCATCGAAAAAAGGTCTCAAATGTACTAGTGATCTAAAACTTACCTGACCACTAGTAGGTTTCACATCTACTGGATCTCTCATATGAAGATGCTTCGAGCCCATACTAGAGGTAACGTGCTCTGGTAATTGTGCCTGCAAAATATTATATATTGAACAAACATCAATACACACATCTATAATTAATTGTTCACTAAAACTCCTAAGAAAGGAGAAAATAAAACTTTATATACCTGGGTCTTAGGAGCAGGAGGATCATCAACTAAAACTGCATCACCCACACCACCTTCAGTCCTGAACCTCTATAGTAATGAAGAGTGTAGGGGTGACACTAGCTAGGAGGGGAGTGATGTAGAGCCTGAACCATTAGGATGTAATAACATATCCATAAATGATCCAACATCAGTGCCAACAGCCACCTAACCTGACCCATGCCACTACTCATCAAATGTGTCTAGGCCCTCAGTGGTGATGTGTACATCTCCAACATGTATACTTGGCTCTACAGCTATAGATTGATATGTGGGTGCAAAGCGCTCTACACTATGTTGTGCCTAAGTAGATGGCATGTCCTATATTGGTGGAACTATAGGACCCCGTACAAGTCTGATGACATCCCTGAATGAATGTACTAGGATCCTCTGCATGTCAGCAATATAAGAATAGGATTACAGGAGATCCTCCAAAAAGTAAAGGGCCACATCTAAATGACTATGATGACTCAAAAGTGCTTGTATCTCTGCAGGTGCAGGAAGACCTGCAACTCTATATGTCTCATCACAGACACCTACAGTAGTACTAGATGAAGCCACAGAAGATGACCTGGCTCTAATTGGTCTAGTTAAAATGTATTTTCCCACTGAATCTGAAGTGATGGAGGTGGCTGTAGAAGCAATCTACCCTATCCTATCCACCACTCCCCTTTGAGAAGCAATGACCACTCTATCTGGAGTAGCAGCCATCATCAGTGCCACTACTGAAGTCCTCTACCCAACCAGCTCTCTGAGGTTGTACAACTTGGTCATCCCTATGATACTGATCATGGTTTGCAACTCTACCACACCCATGACCATAATATCTAGGAAGATCTAAATATTTGACCCTGAGTCCCAAATGGAACTCAGCGTACAACTACTATGCAAAATATAAAGGAATCTGGTCATTATTAGGATAAAAACCATGTGCTGCAAGAAACTGAGGGTATATCATGCATGTCATCTAAGGAATCCCACACCATGTGACTTGATATGCCCTCACCTTGGGCTTCCCCTCATAAATTGGGAAAATATCTCATTTGATGATTTCCTTGGAGACATGACTCTGAACCATCTCCAAGGAAATATCACTCGAGACCTCCCCTCTCAATTCTAAAAAAATAGTATCAACTACTTGAGGCGTGAAGGAGGACTGGGATCTCAATCTACTAGTCATCTCTTCCAAACTGGTCAATACACTGACACAAGTATCTCTATATATGCTATTTGCTGAAGATGTATGGATGGACTCTCTAATTCAAGCCATCTCTGTGTTAGCAATATGAAAAATGGTCTGTATATCAAGAGTGCGAGGTGCATCCTGAGTGGCCATCTAGATACATAACATGTGAAAGATAAGTTTTAACAATTAAGTACTTGATTACATGTTATAACTGTGTGTAAAATGGAAACAAATATTTGAATATATAAAATTATACTTAAATTTACAATACTGGAGTGTATTAATAGTTGTAAAGGGTCCTAGGATGTACTAATTGGTATTAAAATAGGTCTTGTTAGGTCAAGTAAGTGGTCTTATTAAGTCTTATGGGTCCTAGGACATACTAATTGATTTTAATAGGTCATATTAGTCCTATTAGGTCTTAAGTCCAGTCTTATTAAGTCTTAAGGGGTCCTATTAGGTCTTAAGGGCTCCTATTATAGGTCCTAAGGATCTTAAGGGTTCTTAAAGAGTTTTATGTCACAATAGGGGTCCTAAAAGAACCTAGAGTGTACTAATAGTCCTAAAGGGTCCTTGGATGTACTAATTGGTATTAATAGGTCCTATTAGGTCAAGTAAGTGGTCTTATTAGGTCTTAAAATTCCTAGGATGTACTAATTGGTATTAATAGGTCCTATTATAGGTCCTAACGATCCTAAGGGTTCTTAAAGAGTTTTATGTCACAATAGGGGTCCTAAAGGAACCTAGAGTGTATCAATAGTCCTAAAGAGTCCTTGGATGTACTAATTGGTATTAATAGGTCCTATTAGGTCAAGTAAGTGGCCTTATTAGGTCTTAAGGGTCCTAGGATGTACTAATTGGTATTAATAGGTCCTATTAGGTCAAGTAAGTGGTCTTATTAGGTCTTAAGAGTCCTAGGATGTACTAATTGGTATTAATAGGTCCTATTAGGTCTTAAGGGGTCCTATTATATGTCCCAAGGATCCTAAGGGTTCTTAAAGATTTTTATGTCACAATTGGGGTCCTAAAGGAACCTAGAGTGTATTAATAGTCCTAAAGGGTTCTTGGATGTATGAATTGGTATTAATAGGTCCTATTAGGTCAACTAAGTGGTCTTATTAGGTCTTAATGGTCCTAGGATGTACTAATTGGTATTAATAGGTCCTATTACGTCAAGTAAGTGGTCTCATTAGGTCTTAAGGGTCTTAGGATGTACTAATTGATTTTAATAGGTCATATTAGTCCTATTAGGTCTTAAGTCTAGTCTTATAAGTCTTAAGGGGTCCTATTATAGGTCCTAAGGATCCTAAGGATTCTTAAAGATTTTTATGTCTATGTGAATAACATTTATACATGTAACTCTAAAACATATGTACATAATTTAGAGAGAGAGAGAGAGAGAGAGAGAGAGAGAGAGAGAGAGAGAGAGAGAGAGAGAGAGATTCATAATATTTACTAACTTTAAAAATATTTAAATTAATAATTTCTATAAGATCAATGGAACCTAAGATACATGAATGGGTCCTATGACATACTAAGATACATTAATGGGTCTTTGGGATCCTACATGTGTCTTAAGACATTCTAAGAGACGGATAAGTTTCCTAGAATGTATTAAGGGGTCACATGTGTTGTAAGTGGTCCTCAGGGATCCTAGGTTATATTAATTGATTCTAGTATACATATTAAGGGTTGTACATGGTGACAATGGGTCCTCATATCAATTAATAGAACCTAAGATACATGAATGGGTCCTAGGGAATCCTAAGATACATTAATTGGTCTTAGAGGTCTGAAGGGGTCCTATGTGTCTTTAGATGTCATAAGGTGTGGATAAGGTTCCTAGAATGTCTTAAGGCTTTGTAGGTGTCATAAATGCTTCTAAGGGATTATAGGTTAAATTAATTCATCCTAATATATATCTTAAGGGTCCTGGAGGCAAACAAATGGGTCCTCTTATGTATTAATGGAATGTAAGATACATAAATGGGTCCCAAGACATCCTAAGATACATTAATGTGTCTTGGGGCTCCTAATGCATCCTAGGTATCTTAAGGTGTTGTAAGGGATGGGTAAAGGTCCTAGAATGTCTTAAGGGGTTTTATGTGTCATAAGAGGTTATTAGGGATCCTATTATTTCTTAAGGGGTATTCAGGGTGACAATGGGTCCTTGTATGTATTAATGGAACATAAGATACATCAATGGTTCCTAGGACATCCAAAGATTCTTTAATGGGTCTTGGGGGTCCTAAGGTTTCATATTTTTTTTAAGATTTCATAAGGGATCCAGATAAGGGTCCTAGAATGTTAATGGGTCGTAGGTGCAATAAGTGGTCCTAAGGGATCCTACATTACATTAATTGATCCTAGTATGTCTTAAGGTTTCTTGAGGGAAACAATGGGTCCTCTGTGTCTTAAGATAGTGTAAGGGATGGATAAGGGTCCTAGAGTGTCTTAAGGGGTCGTGGGTAACAAAAGAGGTCATAAGGGGTCCTAGGTTACATTAGTGGATCCTCGTATCTATTAATTGAATCTAAGATACATAAATGTGTCCTAGGACAACCTAAGATATGTGTCTTAAAATATCGTAAGGGATGTATAATGGTCCAATAATGTTAATGGGTTGTAGGTGTGATAAGTGGCCTAAGGGATATTAGGTTACATTAAATGATACTAGTATGTCTTAAGGGTTCTTGTGGGCAACAATGGGTTCACATATGTATTAATAGAAGCTAAGATAGATGAATGGGTCCTAGGACATTTTAAGATATAATAATGGGTCATATGGGTCCTAAGGGGTCCTATGTGTCTTAAGATCTCATAAGCAATGTGTAAGGGTCCTAGAATGTCTTAAGGGGTTGTAGGCATCATTATAGGTCCTAAGGGATCATAGGTTACATTAATTCATCCTTATATGTCTTAAGGAGCCTTGAGGGAAACAATGAGTCCTTGTATGCATTAATGGAACCTAACATACATCAATGGGTCCTAGGACATCCTAATATGTATTATAAGGTCTTGAGATTCCTAAGGGATCGTATGTGTCTTAATATGTCATAAGGGAGGGATACGGGTCCTAGAAACCTGCTACTACAATTTTCTAACATACTAATAGATCATTTTCTAAAATTTAACTACGAAATTTTCTAAGATTTCTACAAACTAAAAATTATTTAAAACAAATAGCTAACTAATATTTACTAACTTTACTAAAAATGTGTGTACTTGAGAGAGAGAGAGAGAGAGAGAGAGAGAGAGAGATTCCAAATATTTACTAACTTTAAAAGAAATTTCAAAACAAATATTTTTAATAATTTCTATAAGATCTTAATGTTTTCTAACATTTTCTAACATTTCTACTAGGGTTTCTAATGTTTTGTAAATATTTTCTAACATTTTCTAACAAACTACTACGATTTTCTATCATTTTCTAACATATTCTAGTATTTGTACTATGGTTTTTAATGTTTTCTAACATTTTCTAACAATTCTACTATGATTTCCTAACATTCTACTATCATTTTCTAACATATTCTAATATTTAACTACGATTTTCTAACATTTCTACAAACTAAAAATTATTCAAAATAAATAACTAACTAAAATAAATATAAAACATATAATTTACAATAAAAAATGAGAAAAATGTGTGTATTTGATACTACTAACAATCTGAAGAGGTCGAAAAATCTTGGGAGGTATTGATATCATACTAGACGTCACTGGTTCACTCTAAGCCCTGGGTCCACAAAATCCAAATAGTAAACAATGAAAATAAAAAAGGAATGATGAAAATTTATAAAGAAATCCAACCAAAAGGGGTCGCGCGAAGACCCAACTTCGCGCGAAGTACTTTGCATAGGGTACTTCATGCGAAGTGGGTTCTTCACATGAAGTACCCTACGCAGGGTACTTCACCCGAAGTGGGTCTTCCCCTTTGCCCATAGTAACCACTTTGAGCGAAGGCCCTAAATTTGTTTTTTGTAGAAATCTAATTTTCTTCGTCCCAAAAAGTGGGACACACTATTGTGCTTTAACCCCTTACTATGCACCAAATACTTAATTATGACAATTTGAGTCATTATTTTGAAGCGCCCAAAGGTAAAACAAAAGAATTTTGGAATGTCCCCCATATGGTTAATACAATATTTTTGTAATGTTGTTTAAATTTTGAAAAACCTTAATGTTATAATATTGGATAAAAACCAACTTTTATTAATTTAGAGGAATTGGCAAGCTAGCTTAGTGACTCAAAGTTTAATCTTTGACAATGTAAGCCCCCCCTTTAGATACTTCATAGTTTGTACTATTTTTCTATTTTGGTATATGTTGATTCCTAAGAGCATCATGCCTAAATAAGGGCAGTCGGGAAGTTTCACATGTGTGGAAAAGGATGCGCCCTATGAAATAACCTTCAAGATTTGAGAAGCTAGTTCTTCATGAGTGGTGTTTGAGGAAAAGGAAGGGGACAACCTTTACCAAACAACCAAAGCTAAGGGGGGCAATTTACTAGATCAAAGCTTCATTAGATGGGATAAGAATATGTGAGATGACATTTGCAAGGGTTTGATCCTTTCTAATAAGAGGTTCATATCCTCATTTACATAGACACAGTGCACTAGAGGCCCTTTATTGTTGGCCGAGAGAATATGAAGCCAAAGTCACCAGATATAGGGACAAAATATTCATATCCTGACCACGAGAGGCACTTGCAAGGGTTTGAATAAAGACAAAAAACTCCTAAAGAGTGTGCAAATGTCCACCGATAGACGCGGTACATGACACTATCTTGTAATAGATGGAAATAGTTTGTATAAGGGTCAAATGAAAATACCTCACTTCTTAAAGCTAATCTTTGTGAGGAGCAAGCTGCAAGCGATATAATTCATCCTATATTCTAGATGCATAGTGAGGAGAGAGAAAGAATCACAATCACAAGTACATATAAACAAGTAGAAAACTATTACACCAACATAAATAAATTGAACCAGACTCGTAAATAATCAACATAAGACACATTGATTAACAAAAAGAGAAAGGAAAAATAGGTACAATCCCCATAATTCATTAAGATAAAACATGCCAAGGTAGAAGAGTATTCCCTAGAATATAAATGTCACAGTAATATAAATGTCACAGTATACACTTATGGACAAAAAGCCATAGATTCTTGTTCTTATAAATTCAAACCTCTACAAATATTACAGTCTATTTCTCAACTCATTGAACATAAGTCCGATATTCCAACCTCTTTATTTTGAGTAGGCCCTTTGTTTTAATAGAACAACCCTCAGCTAATTTGATTATTTAGAATTATTATAATTATTTATAATTTATCTACATGTCAAAGAATCAGGCACAAATCTCTCGTTCTCCCATGCTGTGAACAATTGTATGTTTTTCATTGTTTATTCACAAAACATTCACCAGTCGGGCTCAAAAGAATAAACTATGGCATCTTGAGAAAGGATGAGCATGATTGCACAGGAAAACCAAAAATCATTCCATAGACAACTATTTAATTCATCATTAGTCATGGGAGTCTTTGTGTGCTAGCTTATTCCTTGAATATGCACTGGTGGGTTCTTGCGAGTGTGAGTGTCTGTGGGGACACTGGTGGAGCTTAGAAGAGAGAAGGCCTCCATAGAGAGATTTGAAATCCTAATTGATTGACACATGTCAACCCTTGTTGGGGGGATTTGTTAATGTGAATCCACCCCATGCACTGAAGTGGATGAAGCTTGGAAAAGAAAGAGGTGAGGTCGAATGATGTAGAAGGTCGAACTAGAGCCTATCCATTAGGATAGAGAGTGTCCTAATTTCAAATTTCTTTGATTGGTTATCTTTGGTGAGCTTCCAAACCATGATTACTATGTAAGAAATATCTGCAAGCGGAACAAAAGTTAGAGGTTTCCTTGAGAAAGAAAAATAAAAACATTAATCAAACAACATGAGCCAAACCAGGAGGTCCACAATGCAGAGGAAACTGTAGAAAGAGAACCTACAGAGATGAGAGAAAATAATAAAATTACTATGATGGTTAGCTTAAAATAGCCATTAATCTCATTAAAAAATCACCCAAGCTGATTTGGAAAACCAGATAGTCACATAGGAAAGGGGTACGCTAAGGATGAAAGAAAGAAAATGTGTTTATTTCTGGCTTCGTAACATAACTTTACATTTGATATCTTGTAGTTTAAAAATTACATCAATCAAGCAAAAGATTAACTATGTCAAAGGATAAAAATAGTTTATTAGTGGACTCTTTTGTGTGCAAAGAGTTAATCCTTTCTCTTATAAGATGATGAAATGGTTTCCACTTGTTCATCACGCTATGTAGGTGGGATTTGTTCCATAGAAAACCAAATAAAGCCTTTCTTCTAGTGAGGTGTCCATAGCCCTAGCAAGGTTATCACCTTGGTAATTGATAACATTTCTCTACTGGCAATTAGGCATCCATAGCCTTGGTAGTGTACACACTAAAATATGCACTTATATGAACCATTACATGCAAGGTTACTCAAGAGTGAGGCCTCACAAAGCGGCTCATAGCTCTCTATGTATGGAGTTGCAAGGGACTATGAGTTTTGCTCTCAGCTAGAGCTACAAGAAAGTGACCTTGCTAGTCAACCATACAATGAGAGATTCAAGTGAAGACAAGGGCAACAATGCCAATATCTCCAAGAATCTAAATGGAAATGAAATGCAAATGCAAGTTATATGAGAATGCAATCTAAGCTATGGAAATGAAAGTACAATGCAACTAATCTATGAAAGGAAATAGCAATAGATTACCAAGCCTTCCTATTTAGACTATGTGAGATCTATTCTATTGCATAAAAGGAAATCTAATCTATGATGCCATGAATGTAACTATGAAAGCAAAACTATTATGAAATGCAACTAAAAATGATGAAAGCAACAAGTCTTCAAAAAGCTCCAAATGTACCTAGAAAACCTGCAGCATAACAATAGCATAAAACATGGATATGCAAATAAAGGAGAGAGCTCTCCTTTTATAAGAAATGAGGAGAGATGGACCATGGAGATTAAGAGGCAAAAGTCTTAATCAGCGGTGGAGGTTGAAAGAGGAGCAATCCATGTGCACAAGTATCCTCCAATGAGAGTGAAGTGTTGACTTTTGAGCCTCATGTGAGACAAAAAGTGCTTTTTCCCTTTTTATAAAATATGAATAATGCTTTATTTGTGCAACTTAGGATAAGAGGAAAAGGTGGGCTTTTTATTTAATCAAAAGGGGAGGAAATATTCCTTTTAATTAAATAAAGACTTAGGATAAATGGTTAGCCCATAGGATAAAAATCCAATATATGATCGAAATTAAGACTTGATCAAGAGATTGATAATGTTGAAAATATTGATTATTGATCAAAATGATTCAGGATTGATAAATTGAATAAATGGGGCCCAAAGTCTAGGCGACCATTTTAGGGTGCATACATTTGCCCCTCTTTGACTAATGTGTGATCGATCTAGGAACACATGCAGTCAAAGAATGAAGTTGAAATGTGAGATCGATTTGGGATCACAAAACAACTCAGATATGAGGTCGATTCGGGATCACATCTGGACAAACATAAACAAAAGCTTAGACCAACACCGTCGCTGCTAGGTGCAAATCAAGCTTTAGACAAAACTATCACCGTCGCTGCTAGGCAATAATCAATGTCTAAAAATGGGAGATAAGAATCTCAAAAGCTCACAAAAGATGTCTGAATCAAGAGAATCAAGGAAATCAGGGATGAGAATCCCACAAATACTGCCCCCTCGGAATCGAAATCGAAATCAAGTAGAGGAGAGACAGAAAATTGATAAGGTTGATCAAATCATAATCGAATGTAAGGATCAAATAGGTTAACCATTAGGCAATAGAACATGCCCCAGCCTGACTGGAAACATGCAGTCAACGTGAGAAATGAGGGAGTGGAATGGATATGAATGAAAGACTAGAAGTTTGGAAGACATGAAAAGATGAGGATGCCCCAACAAAGATTAAAAGATTAGGCTTCAAAAGATCAGTCAACTGCATAGAAGAAGGGGAAAGATTTTGAAACGTGATTTTGACTATGAAGATGATCTTGGATTTCGATTTCAAGTCCGAAAATGGATCTAGGATGTCGAAATTAGCTAGGGGTGCAATTTTTGCGCAATTCCGAGGTGTTTTGAAAATTAGGTCAAAAAGTCAAAATGCTATAAAAGGGGTCAAAATATCATTTTCAAAAATTATTTGTCTTTTAGTGATTTGAGAATTTCAGAGCTTTAGAGAGAGAAAATGGCTAAGCAAGTAGGAGTTCCCGTCCACAGGCATCGATTCGAGCGCGCCCGGTTGCATAACCGGCCACCACACTATCCTGCCCCGGTATGTTTTCAAAAAATTTGAGCTTTTTGGTCATTTCTAGCATTTAATAGGTTTTTTAGCACATTTTTTTCAAATTTTAAATTTCAAAATTTTCGGTTGGGCGAAATATCGTGCGATACTTTAGAAGTATCGCGCGCTTTGGGGAGAAGTATCGCGCGATACTTCGCGTGCCCCAAAAGTATCGCGCGCTGTAGACACCAGTATCGCATGATACTGGGCGAAAGATCGCGCGATACTAGGTGAAGTATCACTCGACATAAGGTTTATCGCCTCACTATAGGGAGAAGTATCGCACGATACTTCTCCAAAAAAGAATATCGCCCAATCAAAAAATTTGATATTTAATGCATTTTTGAGCAAAAACGACATGGGTCTAGACAATGTTACGTTTTTAAGATGTTTTATACTGAGTTTTTTTTTGGACATCCAGCATGATATGTACTAACAACGGGTTTGGTTTTGGTTTGCAGGAGGTTTTTCCAGCGCTCATCATCAGAGCGCCGAAGGTGACAGGATTATGGTGTGTCCGAGATCTGGATGATCCGGGCAATGCCGACCTTAGGGCGATGGGATTCCGGTATCTGTTGAGGTACCCTTATATCCGAGCAGACCATGGGTTGTTGACTACGCTGGCCAAGAGATGGCACAGCGAGCACAACACCTTCCACCTTCCTACAGGCGAGGCATCCATCACACTGGAGGATGTCTATAGGATCCTCCGAGTTCCATGCCACGGAGAGCATGTAAGTATAATCATGTTTTTGAGATAGTCATGTAAAATGTAATGTTTCTAGAGGATGAAAACTAACATGATTTATGTGTTGTCACAGGTATACTATGATCAGGACGTCACTGAGGGGCGTCAGTTGATTCAGGAGATGTTTCAGGATGTGACCATCCTAGACAGGCATGTCAGCTGGGAGCGACTGCTTGAGGACTTCGGCCGAGATTATCCGGTGCCATGTATTGTGGCATCGATCATTTCACAGATCCTGATGACTGATCGCAGTCAGAAGGGATTCCCGCTCGGATGGGGCAGATTACTGGTAGACTTGGTAGGCAGGCCCCGACGGATGGCATGGGGGCCTGCGATCCTAGCAGAGATGTATCATGAGCTGCATGAGATCGTCTACAGGGACGGTCGGACATGGGCATGTGGTGCCATCCTGGCACAGGTATGGGCATGGGAGCATATTGCTGTGGTGCGCCCCAGGGTTCAGCCGAGGGAGAGGAGGTACCCCTTCATTTATAGGTACATCGGGTTTATATCACATGCCCATTCAGGGGATGTGACCTATTATCGGCGGATTCTGGATGAGATAGCCTCATTCACATGGAGGCCGTACAGGGAGGTTGAGGTTTGGGGGGATGTCGTAGATGAGCTGAGTTATATGCTGTGCAGTCGGCCACTGGTAGGTCGATATGCAGATATCATAGAGAGATTTTGCATCAGTCAGGTGTGGCGGCAGTTCGGGAGGCAGCAGCGAGTCTCGACAGAGACTACCACATATGCCAGGGCCAGAGACGAGGAGGGGCATGGGTGGCTACCCATGCTGGATTATCAGCAGGCTGTCGCAGAGACAACAGCTATCAGGAGTGAGCCTTGGGATTATTTCTCAGATGTGGCAGACGCAGGGGCTGATGGAGCCTACAGAGCAGAGCGGCGGAGGGTACCATTCCCTCGATTTATAGTACCAGATGCTCAGGTGCCAGTGCCGGGGGGAGAGGGAGGAGACGGAGGGGACGGAGGAGAGGGGGGAGATGGTGGAGATGGCGGAGATGGTGGAGATGGCGGGAGGGGGAGAGGGAGGAGGATGGAGAGAGGAGAGGGGTCAGGATCAGGTGGCCGGAAATGATCACGGGGATAGAGATCAGCCACTCTTGAGGAGGAGGCGAGACCAGCTCACCGGCAGGCAGAGGTACAGCAGGAGCAGCCTGCGGGGGGAGAGGACCTGAGAGCCCAGATACAGGCTCAGGGGACAGAGATACAGCAGCTGTAGACCATTATAGCTGTGAGAGATCAGCAGCTCCTGGATCTGAGGGCAGAGTGGGATCAACAGATAGCTGATCTCAGAGCAGAGATAGCACGTCGTGAGGCGATGGCACAGGCCGAGGCATTGGAGCTCCGACGGGAGTCAGCGAGAGCTGCTTACTATCACGGGTTATATCTGCAGGCCGTCCCAGAGGGTGAGAGAGCACCATCATACTCTCAGCGGGCAGGGGTATCAGACGTGGTACTCAATAGGAGAGCCATGCCTCCTCCACCACCACGAGTTCCTCATGAGGGTGGTAGCGAGTCTTAGGGTTAGGCCTTAGATGTTTGGACATATTTTGAGACTTTTGATCCAGATTTTGGGATCTCATATTGTATATCATGACATTTATTGATTTATGAGATTACTGGATGTTCGATATATCATGTGTATTTGTCTCACTTGTGATGGATGTATCAGTTTATGTATATTGTCTTGTCATTTTGCTCAAAATACTTATGTATGTGCTTATGTATGTTCTCTCTCATAGTTGTATGTTTAATTCTCATATGTATGATGTGGACTTATGTTTTTTGAAAATGACGGTTTTTGATATAGATATGATGATGTGATTAACCCCTGGATGAACAGGAACAGGTTCGAGATGAAAAAGACAAGGAGCGAAAGACATGATCAAGAAGAAGAGAAGGTGAGCGCAGTTGACTAGTAGGTCCACGTAGGATGAAAAGGAGAGCTCTTTCCATATGCAAAATGCAAGACTAGACTAACATGAACCTAAAAATGCAAGCTACTATGAAAGTGGTTGACTTGCAAGGTCACAACGCTTATAGACATCTAATTATCATCATCGAGCGTTATTAGTAGCGTCATAAGATCATACAATGCACACTAGCATAACTATGTGGATATGAATATGATCTTTATCAGATAGAAATGTGGGAATCTCACCTAGGCATCAAAGACATGTAGGTCAAGATGACTAATGCAGTGAGATTACCTATGTTTAATATGGCGAGATTATGCTTGTATCAAGACACATGAAAATCAGGATAACTAGAAGCATGCACTCGCAAAACAGTCAAGGATAATACCTTGTCAATCCATAGTGTCAAGTAGGACTAGTATAAATGCTCATGACAGTTAGGATCAACAAAATATACCCACAAGCAGATAAAGAAAGAAAACATGGTCTTATCCCCTCAGTCTTCTAGCGATGCATCATCGAAAACTTCTCAGGGAGAGACCACTCATCAAAAGAAATCCTCATAGACAGCACACAAAGAAAAATAAAGTCATCATATCTCAAGCGAGTTGATTGTTTAAGTGCGTGTGTGTTGGTCATAGAGTCAAATTCTGAGTATCATATCTACAAATGAGAAATATCGCGCCATACGAGACTATTTGGGTAAGACACCTGATAAGTGTTGAGAAACACTCGACGCAAGGGTAGTGTTGAGAAACACTGTTTGGGGTGGTGTTGAAAAACACTTGTTGTGAAATGCCCCAAGAGGCAAACACACCTAAAGGACCAATGCTAACAGTTATGCCCCCTAGACAAAGACAAAGACCAATTCCAGACTAGGCCAAATAAGGTCAAGGCGTGATGGAAAGTGGTTAAGTGTCGAGGACGCATGCTAACAAATAGGGGTGCAAAGGCCTCAAGTAGCGCCTGTTTCCAGGTTTTCACCACTTGGATTCTTTTTTCATTTTTTCATTTTTTTGGATTTTTGCTACCAAGGCACCTATTGCTAGGTTTTCACCAAGGTACTTTTTCTATTTTATTTTTTTTTGAATTTTTAAATTTTTTAAATTTTTTTTGTATTTTTTTATGACTTTATATGCTTTTTAGGATTTTTTCAGCATCATATATGAATTTTTTTAGTATTTTTTTAGGATCAATAAAATATGTACAAAGGATGCCCCTAGATAGAAACGGGCATCAAGGATAGAACTTCTTAAGGTGCACAATGTTGATGGGATCAGGGAGCTGTTCTCCATTAGGATCTGACAGTAAATACGCACCAGTACCAAAAGCAGCTGTGATGACATATGGTCCAAGCCAGTTAGGTTCAAACTTGCCCTTTTGCTCTTTGTTTTGTTGGTTCTTAGGGTTTTCTCGTAAAACAAGATCACCTATTTGAAATTCTCTAGGGCGAACCTTCTTGTTGAATGCCTTGGACATACGCTTCTGATACACTCTCATATGATCAAAGGAAGCCTTTCGCTTCTCATCTAGAAGTTCTAGTTCCTGCAACCTCATGGCGCGGTAATCCTCATCTGTAATCAAACCTTTGAGTGAGACTCTAAGGGATGGTATCTCGACTTCTAAAGGCAATATTGCTTCAGCGCCATAGGTGAGAGAGAAAGGAGTGGCTCCTGTAGGTGTGCGAATGCTGGTTCAGTAAGCCCATAGTGCTGGATTGATTTGTAAGTGCCAATCCCTACCATTCTTGTGTACTGTTCTATGAAGAATCTTAAGAATGGTTTTGTTAGAAGCTTCTGCCTGTCCGTTTCCTTGTGGGAAATATATGGAGGACCAATGTTGCTTGATTTTAAACTTTTTGCATAGGTGCTTTAGGTCTTTATTCTTAAATTGACCTCCATTGTCAGTAATGATCTCAGAAGGCACTCCAAATCGGCAAATGATATGATTCAAGATGAACAAAGAAATGGTCCTTCCTGAAGCAACAGAAAGTGGTACAGCCTCCACGCATTTTGTGAAGTAGTCAGTGGCAGTAATAATGAACTTGTGTCCACCTGATGAGTTGGGGTGAATTTTCCCAACCAGATCAAAGGCCCAGCGCTGAAATGGCCAATGAGAAATAGAAGGAATCAGCTCCCTACCCGGAGCATGAATCAGGTTGCCGTGTTTCTGACATTTTTCACATGACTTAGCAAAGGTGATTGTGTCCATCTGCATTGTGGGCCAATAATATCCCGCCCTAAGCAACCTTCGGGCCATGGCAAGACCATTAGAATGCCCACCACAAATGCCCTCATGGATGTCAGCTAACGCTTGGTTGGATTCCTCCTTTTCCAAGCACCTAAGGAGTGTCCCATCTAAACCCCTTCTATATAAGTCACCAGAGATGAGGGTGTGGCGAGAGGCATTACGGATGAGGTTTCGGCGTTCGGAGCGGGTGAATGTGTCAGGGATGATGCCATCACGAAGGTATGAATAGATAGCACCATATCGGGAAGACTCGTGTGTGATAATGGCACAAATGACATGGCTTTCAGATGAGTCAAAGATGGGATGGTGTAGCTCTTCCACCAGGAATTCAAATCTGGATTCATGTGTCTCCAACTGAAGAAGTGAAGCTAATGTGGCCATGGCGTCTGCAGCTTTGTTCTCTGTCCTAGGGATTTGTTGAAACGTCACAAAGGTGAAATAGCGTTTCAAAGAATCAACCATCTTTTTATAGGGTATCAATTTGTCATCCTTGGTTTGATACTCTTCATTGACTTGGTTGATGATTAACTGAGAATCCCCAAAGACATGTAATTCTGTGATATTCCATTCTATAGCCATTTTCAAGCCATTAGTTAAAGCTTCATATTCTGCAATATTATTGGTACATGGGAATAATAGTTTATAAGACTTCGGAATGTTGTACCCATGTGGGGAAACAAATAACACTCCAGCACCTGATCCATTTTGCATGCGGGAGCCATCAAAGAACATTGTCAAAGTGCGAGTAGTGGTATATAAGATGTATTCGTCTGGGAATTCCACTTGGACTGGCATACTATCCTGGATTGGAAAATCAGCTAATTGGTCAGCAATAGCTTGCCCTTTTATTGCCTTCCTTTCAACATACTCTATGTCAAATTCAGTGAGGACCATCATCCATTTAGCAAGTCGACCCGTCAGGGCAGCCTTACCAAGCAAGTATTTAAGGGGATCAATTTTGGCAACCAGATGTATGGTATGAGCAAGCATGTAGTGGCACAACTTTTGAGAAGCAAACACCACCGCGAGACAAGATTTCTCAATATTATTGTAATTGATCTCATAAGAGACTAGAGTACGACTGATATAGTAGATGGCCTGTTCTTTCCCAGTATCATCTGTTTGAGCCAATAATGCCCCCAGGGAAGTGTCTGTAGCTGAGATATATAGGAGCAATGGTTTCCCTGGAATAGGAGGCATTAAGATCGGAGGATTAGCCAAGTATTGTTTGATCTGATCTAGGCTCTTTTGACAATCCTCGTTCCAAACACAAGAAGCACCCTTATGCAATGTCTTGTTGAAGGGTTGTGCTCTATCTGCAAGCTGAGAAATAAACCTCCTAATTGATTGAAGACGCCCCTGAAGACTTCTCATTTGGCTGATATTTCAAGGAGGTGGCATATCTAGGATTGCTTGGACCTTTTCGGGATCAACCTCGATACCTTTTGCTGATATTATGAATCCTAAAAGTTTTCCTGAGGTGACGCCAAATGCACACTTCTTTGGATTCAATCTGAGCTGAAATTGTTCCATACGATCTAGAATTACTTCCAGATCATTGAGGTGTGTGTCCCTTTTTCTTGATTTTGCCAGGGTATCATCCACATAATCTTCCATATTTTTATGCATCATGTCATGGAATATTGTTGTCATAGCTCTTTGGTAGGTTGCTCCTGCATTCTTTAACCCGAATGGCATGACGTTCCAACAGTAGGTTCCACATGCGCATGTGAATGCTGTTTTATCTTGGTCTTCAGGAGCTATTTTGATTTGATTATACCCCGAGAAACCATCCATTAGGGAATATATGTCATAGCCCACCGTCATGTCCACTATCATGTCAATGTTTGGAAGTGGAAAGTCATCTTTTGGGCAGGCTTTGTTTAGATCTCTAAAATCTGTGCAGACACGAATGGACCCATCATGTTTAGAGACCGGTACTATGTTTGAGATCCATTCTGCATAATCGATGGCTCTAATAAATCCAGCTTTCAAAAGCTTTTCTAATTCTCCTTTGACAAGTAGGGCTATATGTGGATGCATTTTTCTTAGTCTCTGTTTTACTGGCTTGACTCCTGGCGCTATAGATAAGTGATGCATTATGAGATTTGTGTCAAGCCCTGGCATGTCTGAGTAGGTCCATGCAAAATTAATTTTCTTTTTCTGTAAAAACTATACATATGCCTTGGTCTCTTCCTCTGATAAAGACTGAGCAAGATGGACTATCTGAGGATTTTCTTCTGTGTTTAGATTGACCGGCTTTGTTGGTTCAATCAAGATTGATGATCTATCCTGGAAATAACTCGGCAAGTTATTAAGTACCCCATCCTTAGGTGCCTCAAAGAGGTTTTCACCTTTGGATGCTTCATTTCTTTTTACTATTTTTGGTTCTGACACCGCCACAAAGTGGTTTTCACCATCAGACCTATTTTTCTTTTTCTCTTTTGTTTTGAGACTGAGGTACTTAATATCAGGCTCCGTCATGCTGGTTGTTGGGTCACTGGTGGAAGAAGCCACGGGTTTGAGAGCATTCAGATAGCAAGCAATTTCGTAATCATTGCGAAATGTGAGGAATGTGGGCTCGTGGTGGCGCTGGGGCCAGTCAATCAGGTCAAAGTGAACAAGGGGCAAGTCGATGGTAGGCTCGATGTTGTGAATGTGAAAGGTGTCATCTCTGGTGACCATATAATCGGAGCTCATCAAGTCTTCTCCTAAGATACCTGAATTGGGGCTCATCCTATCAAACGAAGCGTCGTCTACTAAGGCCATTTGAGGAGGGCAATCCTCTAGTCTGACACTAGGATCGTTAGTTGCATCGGGTTGGGTACTATAGGCATGGATAATATCCACGTCTAGATCAATTGTTGCATCTGAAAGTGAATCCCATTCATATTCATGGGAGTCTATCTCTGAGTCATCATTTAGGCCTCGTGATGTAGAAGCCTCAAGGTTAGGAAGGTTTTCCCCCTCTCTAGTGCTAGTATTGGTACTATTCATCGCAGCTAGGACAGTAACACTTTCCTTTGTCGATCTAGAAGTCACACAATCACTATCCGTCGCAGCTGGGATAGTAGGACTATTAAGCATCAAATCTGTGGAATCTCCCCAAAGGAGATTCGTTGAGGGCACCCAATCATCAGACACATCTTGTTGGTTGGAGAGATCGGGCGTATAATTTGCATCACTGTCACTGTCCGTTGCAGCTGGGACAGGGATACCTTTCTGCTTCTTATTCTCAAAACCTAAGCCGATCGTGGACTTATTTTTGCATCCAAAAAGAGCATGATCAAGAGGCTCAGCTTTAGCGTCCAGCCTATGACTAAGGGGACCAAATCCTGGATATCCCATATTTTTAACCAGTGTATATCCTTTCCCATAAGTTTCAGGTGAAGGAGCAAAATTCTCATTATGTTTGTATTTCTCTTCGTGATATATCCAGTTCCTTACAGCAACTTCCTCTTTCTCTTCTTGAATGGGGACCGAAGACTCAACAAATTTCCCAAATAACGTCATTGCTGATGATGAAGGCTTCACATTTGGGGAGGGTCTCCCATAAGACCTAGGAGAGACTAGCATTTTTGTAAAAGAATCAATCTTATAATCTCCCATCCCAAGGTCCATGGTCTTGAATTTCTGCTTGCATTGTTCAAGTGGACTACTAGGACTGTCAGCTTCTCTATTCAAAGGTACATGTGATCCCGCAGAAATGTTATTAACTGATAGAGCACTGTCTCCAGGGATGCAAATTTCTACACCATTATGGGGAAACTTAACACACTGGTGATATGTCGATGGGACTGCCTGCATTTCATGAATCCATGGCCTACCTAGCAAAATATTGTAGGCGAGAGGTCCAACATCAACAATTTGGAATAATATGTCTTTTTCTACGAGACCAATACGAATAGGCAAAACAGCCAATCCCTTAGAACTTCTTTCTGCTTCATCATATGCTTTGATTGTGATTCTTTTCTTTGTGTCAATGACGTTCTCGGAATACCCTAGAGCTAGCAGCAAACTCAAAGTACAAATATTGAGCCCCGCACCCCCATCTATCAGTACACGCCTAACACGAGTTTTATGAATCATGACCTCGATGTGTAAGGCCAAATTATGTGGGTGACTAATGGATTTGTCATCTTCTTCTGAGAAGGTGAGGAAATGAGGGCTAGCCAAATGGTTGACCATGTTTTGGAATTGGTCGATATCTAAGTTATTAGGGACATTGGCTGCTCGCAAAGCATCCTCGAGGACGCGCTTGTGCTTAGGAGATAATTCTAAAAGCTCAAAAATGGATATCTGAGCGGGTGTACGTTGTAGTTGGTCAATAAGTTTATAATTGGAATCAGGACCAACGACAGATTTTGGAGGAGCACCTTTGGACACAAGCTGTTTAGACTTGCTAATGCTAGGACCTTTGATGATAATGGGTGTTTGGGCCTGACCCCTAGTGACAGCATTGAGGGACTGGGGCATTCCTTGTGAGTGAGGACCTCTTATCACCACAGCGGGTCTTTCATTAGTCATAGGAATTGAGTCCACATTATGTCCATGAGGATCTTTCTTTCTCACCATGTTGATATTATCGTCAGCCACTTCAAGCATGTTAATCACATTATCAACATGTGTGTATGTATAGTTAATAGCCGCCTTGCCATTCTTACTGCTAGAATTCTCTCCTTTTTCATATTTAGGCAGGGGCTCTTTAAAGGCTTTATGGTCTGCATTAGTAGTTAACCCATCCACTTGTAATTGTCCTTTCTCAATAAGGTCTTGGACAAGATGCTTGAGTTTAAAACAATTTTCTATGTCGTGTCCAATCCCATTATGGAAAACACAAAAAGCTTTAGCATCCCACCAATGAGGTAAAGGATCTGGTATTCGATGTTTGGTAGGATCCTGTGGGTGCGCCAGATTATGAGCAACTAGTGTCTTAAAAACATCTGCATAGGATTCTCCCAATTTAGTGAATTGTCTTTTCTCCGTTTTAGATCTCTTTTGATACTGAGGTTTGTCTTGTTGCGTTGATGATGTTTGCAACTTCATAGCTTGAACTGCATGAGAGAGATTAAGAACTCCTTCATTTTTGGCTTGAGATGAATCAACAACTCCGTCGTTGACAACTTGCTTGTTTTTGTTCCAAAAAAAGTTCTTTTTGTCCTTGTTACCATTAGTATTGTTATTTTGGCTATTGTTGTTATTTGTTGGTTTAGCCAAAATTCCTTGTTCTTTTAGGACATCCTCAATGCGACATGCCACCTCTACCATAGTATCAAAGGAATTAAATGGGATTTTCTTGACTTCATATTTGAGTTCTGGTATTAGATTGTTCACAATGATATCAATTCTCTCTTCTTCAGGGATTGTCCTTGGGTATTTCGAACACAATCGCCTCCATCGTTGTAAAAAGGTGACAAAAGATTCCCCTTGATTTTGCTTAAGTTTACACAAATCAAGCATGGTGACCGACCTAGATAAATTGTAAGCAAAATGTTGCACAAATCTTTGGACAAGTTCTCTAAATGTCTTTACTGGAGGGGAAAGGTTGGTGAACCACTCCATGGCTTGACCTTTTAAACTCCTTGGGAATAATCTCAGCAAGTAGGAGTCTTCATGGTGAAAGGAAAAGCTCATTATGTAGAATTGTCGAACATGGTCGTGAGGGTCACCCGTGCCATCATATTTGTCGTATGTTGGGAATTCAACTTTCTTAGGAAACTCTACCATCACCACACTTTTGTCAATGGGGTTAGGACATATGGAGTCCAAATGAAATGTGCTCTTGGGAGCCTTTATTCTGTCTATATCCTTTTGCATTTGTAAGATCAACTCATCAGTTGAAGGATTCTGTTTCTTGATTTTTTGGTGAACATCAAAGTTATATGGAACTTTAGCGCCTTTGTTGATAAGATTTTCCAAGAATTGGTCTTTGTTTTGTTCCACGTATTGCTCCACATAGGCTTGAAAGGATGGTTCTTGTTGCATAGTCATGAAGTCCATATGATCAAATTTAGCATAACTGCCTCCATGTTGTGAGCCATGATGTGCTCGTTGGGAGGGTTACTTTGAATGTCCATGAGACGATTGTCTCCTATGATGGTCATATCTTGAAGTCCTTCTTCCTCTAGGACTTGGGGATCGTGAGGGTGTCTTTGATCTTCTTCGAGGGCTAGGGGAAGGGGTAGATGGGGGCGAGTTGATCCCACTATTGGATCCCTTCTCGTTAAATCGACTTTGGAGTTATTGTGCATAGAGTCTATCTTCTTCTTCTTGGGCGACTCTTTTCTGTATATCCAACAATGCACGTTCCTCTTCCTCTAGTTGTCGGAATTTTTCCTTTTTTGCAGCCTATTCATCTAAGTAGGCTTGCTTCTCTCTCTCAATGCTTCTCAATCTTGTATTTGCATATCGAGAAGTGTCCTTAAGTGGGGAGGTTTGTCTTGAATGCCTTATTGCATTAGCTGCGTTGATATGGTGATCGCTAGATTCGTTGTTCTGGTCTTCGTGTTGTGACCCTGAATCTGAGTGAGCTGACTTATGCTATCTTTCGGCTCGTTGATGAGCATCAAAATACCTCGCGTTGTTAGGAGGTGACCCGGGTGGACTGGCATGAGAAGAACCACCATACTCTCTTCTGTGTCGTTGAAAGATATCCTCGAGAGTTTGATTCATGGCTTCTCTTTGTTGTCGGGTGAAAGTGTAACTCATGTCCATACTTGATAAAAGTGGTATGAAAGAGGTGCTCACTTCACTAGGGTTAGCTCCCGGATTGAAACAAACTTCGGATTCACTCTTAGGAGATTGGTCAAAAAGGGGTCCTTTTCCCTTAGGTTGTCGACGGGTCTTGATAGGTGGTAACTGGCTAAAGGCAACAGGGGGTCGCTTCCCTTGATTAACTTGGTACCTTGTCGTAACTGACATGAAAGAGAGATATTCTCAATGATAAGGTGACCTTTCAAAGTGTCAACACCAAACTAGGATAATCGAAATCCTCTATTGTCCAAAGAGAAATGAAAAAAAAAAAAGAAAAGAAAGGGAGCTTTACCAACACTGTCAAAGAGGTGCTTCAACTCAAAGGGTGACTACCCTTGCACTTTTGAATCAGGAGGTTGGACTAGGCCAAAAGATAATTGAAAATGAAAGCGATTTGGACAATAAGAGAACTAAAATTTTCCCAGAATATAGCTAACAATTTTTAAGTTGGACCTTGGCACCAAGAATGGCTTTCTAACTTGACAATTATTCCAAAGTGGCTTTGTAAATCAAATGATGCTATCCGGAGAACTAAGAACCAGAAATTTGGAGTCAAGACAAATCTCAAACGTCAGGGTGAGAAGCCTATTCTAAGACCTGGCCTAATTGACAGCAACTGAAACTGACCAAAATTTAAGCACGACAAAAATGAACCAGGCAATATACTCCAGGCTACTGGGGCGATAAACCTATACCCGTGCGATACTTCGCTCTATGACAGGCGATACTTCTTAACACTAACGGGTGATATACTCCAGGCAGGCAGGGCGATAGTCTGTCAGGGGTGAACTATCGCGCGATATTTCTCTTCAAAGGGGGCGATATTTCTAGCATGTGCGAAGTATCGCACGATACTTCACCATACAAGGTGCGATACTGTTGCAGAATTATTCAACTCTTGACCAGAATTGTGTGAAATTTGCATTTTTGGGTCTGTTTGGTCAAAATTTGCAGTCTGAGGGTTGATGTTTTTGATTTCAGTCACGGTATCAGCAGATTTTCGGTAGGTTTGCGAACAGCAAGGGATCAAAACATGGTCTCAAACACTTGAAATAAGGGCAAAAGAACCCTTGCCAAGACAAGCACTTGTGATATCAAAATTGAAAAAGCACCTTATGAATGCTACCGATTGTTTGTATGTTGAGAACGTTTACACTGGTATCACACAATCGAAGACACTTCAAGCAATATCTACCTACAAGACAAGGCTCATTACTCATCAACTTAGCCCACAACTTGATGCCCCCTTGCCTCACACCAAGTGGTTACCCACAAGAGATATTGGCTTTGTCATGGAAATGTCAAAATGACACAACCAAAGGGACACATATGGTGAGTATCTTAAGGTGATCCGGGTAAACCACTTGGATCAATCCTTGCACTAAGAAGATAAGCGGCTAAAAGAGGGTGGCTTCTATCTAATGGTTCTTAATAAGGATTTCCGTTCACAACACCCCTCTTGCTCCTCATAAAGGACTAGGACCTCACGGCCTCAAGAGTACCTTAAGCATTCTTGTTCAATGTTTTCCTCATGGTCGCAATCCCATGAGCTACTCACATCAAACGAAGACAAGTGTTATGTCTATCAAGGTTTTTGGTGTCCTTGATAGCCTTGAGATTATAGTGAGTTAGAATCACTTGCCACCAAGGAGAATGATGACAAGGTTATCCCCACTTGAGTCGTTCCTCTTGATTGCTCAAGAGCAGGCCCACTAAAAGATTCCTAAACTAAACAAGAATGGATCAAATCTTGAGGTTCAAGGTTTTTGATTCACCACAAGGGTGAAGAGCATACTCCCCTATCTCAAGAATCTCTCCCAAACACACCAAGCAAAGAGATCAATTACCCCCTTGCTTCCAAAACCTTAAGATGGGTCAAGATTTTCTGATTCACCTAAAGGTGAAGAGCATACTTCTCCTACCACCTCAAGATCCCTTTCACAAGGTATTAAGATTCCTAACACAATTAGTAAATGCCACAAATGAAAGGAAAATAACAACAAGCAAGAAATGGAAAAAAAAAAAATTTTGTTTTTATGCTTGGGCAGCCCTGCAAAAACTGTTAGTAGCCCTCTTTGACATGCGTTTTTAGCAATTTTCAAGCAAAGGAGAGCACCTACAAACACAACTTGTTAGGCCCACAATGTTAGCAAAATCAAAATCCAAATGTAAATGTGCAATAATCTAATGGATTCAAGCTAAAAGATGCAAGTTACACCTATCTAAACAAAGCAAAACAAAACGGCAAGCTAAAATAATCGAATTCGGAAAAAAAACTGAAAGCGCAAGTCTCTGCCAGACCAGGCGATGTTTCTCAGTCTTCAACAGTATCGCGCGATACAGTTTCCTATAGTCGGGCGATACTTCTCAGTCGAGCGATACTTCGCACGATGTCAGGCGATACTTCGCCCGATGCCAGACAATAGACTTCAATATAGGAGTGCGATACTCTTTCCGAGCGAACTATCGCGCCGAGACAGGAAGTATATCGCGCGATATTTCTGAGAAGTGTCGCACGATAATCTGAGACAGAAAACCAGAGACGCAGATTTTTCTAAAAATTAATCCGAAAATGACAAAAAATGCAGAATTAAAAAGGACAAAGCTAATCTACTCGGCCCCACGGTGGGCGCCAGAAATGTACACACTAAAATATGCACTTCTATGAACCATTACATGCAAGGTTACTCAAGAGTGAGGCCTCACAAAGCGGCTCATAGCTCTCTATGTATGGAGTTGCAAGGGACTATGAGTTTTGCTCTCAGCTAGAGCTACAAGAAAGTGACCTTTCTAGTCAACCATACAATGAGAGATTCAAGTGAAGACAAGGGCAACAATGCCAATATCTCCAAGAATCTAAATGGAAATGAAATGCAAATGCAAGTTATATGAGAATGCAATCTAAGCTATGGAAATGAAAGTACAATGCAACTAATCTATGAAAGGAAATAGCAATAGATTACCAAGCCTTCCTATTTAGACTATGTGAGATCTATTCTATTGCATAAAAGGAAATCTAATCTATGATGCCATGAATGTAACTATGAAAGCAAAACTATTATGAAATGCAACTAAAAATGATGAAAGCAACAAGTCTTCAAAAAGCTCCAAATGTACCTAGAAAACCTGCAGCATAACAATAGCATAAAACATGGATATGCAAATGAAGGAGAGAGCTCTCCTTTTATAAGAAATGAGGAGAGATGGACCATGGAGATTAAGAGGCAAAAGTCTTAATCAGCAGTGGAGGTTGAAAGAGGAGCAATCCATGTGCACAAGTATCCTCCAATGAGAGTGAAGTGTTGACTTTTGAGCCTCATGTGAGACAAAAAGTGCTTTTTCCCTTTTTATAAAATATGAATAATGCTTTATTTGTGCAACTTAGGATAAGAGGAAAAGGTGGGCTTTTTATTTAATCAAAAGGGGAGGAAATATTCCTTTTAATTAAATAAAGACTTAGGATAAATGGTTAGCCCATAGGATAAAAATCCAATATATGATCGAAATTAAGACTTGATCAAGAGATTGATAATGTTGAAAATATTGATTATTGATCAAAATGATTCAGGATTGATAAATTGAATAAATGGGGCCCAAAGTCTAGGCGACCATTTTAGGGTGCATACAGGTAGAATTGCTAGCATATCCTGAAATTGAATTTTTTGCATTTTTTCTTTATTTTCTTTTGATTCCTTTTCCCTTTTTGGCTCTAGTATGTTTAATGACTATGACATCATTCCTCTAGGTTGATTTCCAAGGTGGTAGTGGAACAATCTCTAATTTTTCACTTGCGTACCGAGGAAGGACATCTCATTAACACTAATATGGGTAATTAAATGAGAAGCATGCAAAATCCAACTAGATATCACCATTTTTTTATTAATGAAAGATATTAATGCTAAATTCCATGAAAAATATGTTATTACATTGGGATATAAAATATAATCTTTCATTTTAAGCCAAAATAAATGCATTTATCTTTTTTTTTATGCCCAAGGTTTACGAATCTCCTCTAACAACACTATCTGCAGCCAAAATGGGGCTTGAAAACCCCCCAAAAATAAATATAAGCATCAAGTCCTCTGGTAAACTATCTTATCTACAACATGGTTAAGAGTAATGATAACTTAGTTGTGATCAATGAAAAAATACCATGCATTATAGAGTGACTCTTTCCAACAATCTCCCCCTTTGGCATTGATGACAACACTTAGTGAAAAATGGCTAAGTGTTCATCGCAAGATGCCATGTCCAAAGTCCTCAAAAATTGACCTAACTCCCTCTAAGATTATGCATTTTTCACATAGTTCTTGTCCCCGTTTGACATCAATGGAAAAGGCATGACCAAAAAACCTCTCTACCAAAATCCTATACTATCCAGATAAGTATATACAAGTTATAAGTGCTTACTTACAAGAAATTGACTACATATGAGAACATTTCCTTTAGGCTATCCCATATGGACTCCATGATTTCCTTAGACTATCCAAAATTTGAATCTACCTACATATCAAATAAGCTGATTCCTCAACATGTATAATTTCTTGTGGGGAGGGTGTCCTTAATGCTCCTTCTGCAACTTCTAAGATCCTCTACAGAATGTCCAACTTTGGAACTATGAAATTCCTCATGTTGGAGAATCTCCTAAGCATTCTCTACCTTTTCGCTTCCAAAACTATGATCTTGTCATTTATCTTGACTACTTCCTTCATATGATCATATGTAAAATCCTTTGATGAATCAAAGGCTTTTGCATTATCTGCCACTATTTTCTCATTTTCCTTCAACAACTTATCAATGTATGAAACATGATTGAAATAATTTATACATAATTGTAAAGTTTCACTTCCTTCCTTGATAGCTCTCTTGATTTTTTTTATTCGATCATCTAAATATTTCTTATCTTGACTGATCAACCATCATAAATGATGAAATATCTTATTTAAAAAATCCTTCTAAACTTTGTCCTTAGCTTCCTTTTCCAAGGATTTAGAATGTGTATCAAAATTATTTAAGAAATCTTCTAACTAATTAGATACAACATTACCTTGATTGGCATGGACATGCAGTAAAGCTCTTTAGAGTACATCAACTTCCCTGGATAGCAATTTACCATATTTCTCCTTCTTACTCAAAGATTTTTCAATCGCCTAAGCTTGAGCTAATATTGCTATTTTTCTCATCTCATCTTCTTCCATGCTCTCAAGATCAATAGAACCATGTAAATCAAGTGATTCAAATGAATCTCTTATCAAAAATACATCAAGTCTACTAGAAGATGGACTGGTTTCTATCTCTTCATGCTTTGATTCCTTCGGTTTCTCTTCTGCAACACTAATCTTGTCTTTCTTCTCACTCTCATCAGACTTGTTCTCTATTCTCATTGCCTCAGACATAATAGGTTTGTCACTTGCTCTTACCTCTTCTCCTCTGTTAGTCTCTATATCAATAATATCAATATCAATCTGCTTATTCGGTTCAACCTCAACAGATTTGTCTTTGGCAAATCATTTTCCTATCATGATTTTTCTTATTTCATCTCTAGTCATAATGTTTAAAAGATCAAAATAGGGTACTTTCTTACTTTCTTTAACTACTTATCATCATCCAATCCATCAATAGTAGATGCCACACCACCAATATAAACATCAAGTTCCTTAAGTGTAGAAATGAATTGCTCATCAATGAACAATTTATCCTCTTTCCTCTTAGTTATAGGCTCTTTACTTTTAGGTACATCATGTTTGACTTACATTAACATGTTATTGATAATGTCATCAATTTTTGCAATAATTTCTTTTGCCTTTCCATTCATTAACATGTTAATTATTTTCTTTGTCAAAAGCCTCTTCTTTGCTTCTTCAAGTAAATATTTTCTTTCATCATTACTGATTACTGGACATCTTATATATAGATGCCTCCCTTATCCTTTTATCTTCCTCTAGAGATATTAATCTTCTCTCTTTCAATTTTGTATATAATGATCAGGTATTTGATCTTTTATTTCAACCAATGTTCTACTAAAGTTGATTAGATGAGTAATTACACATTTTTCTAATTTGCTTCTCTCATCTTCATCAAATACATGATAGTACTTCTTTAATTCAATCAAAATACTATGCTTAACAAAATTTTTCAAGATCTTATCGACAACATTCTCATGTTTTCCTACACTCATAGGTATCTCTTTTACAATTCTTGTTGCAGTAGCTCCTTTAGTCTTCATCTTTTATTGATACTATAAGGTCCAAGATTACTAAGAGGGGGGTTGGATTAGTAATCTATCAAATCTAAAAAAATTCAAAATTCATTCAACAAAATTAACCACATTCAACAAATTTACGTTTTATGCATTCAATTAACAAAGTGACCAAAAAATCATTCAAACATTCAACAAAGTGACACCATCATTTTTGTCTTGGAAACCCTGATTAAGGGTAAAAACCATAGTGGGAATTAGCACCCATTAGTAATCTACACTCTTTTTAAGTATTCCCTATTAAATGCCTATCCATGTTAGGAGCTTACAATGATGCTCGATTAGGAGAAGACCCTGTTAAGAGTCACCTGATTAAGGGATTTACCACTAGCCCTGTTAGGATCTTTACTTTGTTAGGATTCACCTTGTTAAAGGATTAAAAACCCTAATTAAAGAGCCACCTAGTTAAAGGATTTACAAATCATACCTATTAAAGTCTACATGAATAAGGGATTTTCTTGCAGAACCTATTAGGATTCAACAAGTACAATGATATAGGTGTATCACTTCTCCACTGCTTGTTCAGATCCAATTAAGAACAAACACTACTTCTCTTGTATACAATGTTTTCTCTTCACTCAACTGCACCTTCGTAAACATGATCTATACTTGCATAATTCATTGATTTGCCTATAAATACATTACATACTCATTAGTGCCTTAAATGATTTAAAAATGTATTACATTTGAATTTCAATCATTCTTTCTTGATCATTGACCCCTAGAACATGTTACCAATCTATAATATTCAATTACAAATTTGATGCAGGACCATCCTGGGTGTAAGAGCAATCTTGCGTCACCCAAAAATATTTATGTTTTTGTATTCAATAAGGGCTATCTTGTGCAGAGCTGCTATTTATGGAAACTTGCTATTTTTAGTAAGTTGGTCATACGATCTCAGAATGTTTTGATTTTACATGTGGAGGTTCATCTCAGTCATATTAGCCTGCCAGTAAAGTTTCATGGCTAGATCTGATCTAGTTTTGAAGATATTGAAGATTTTCGGTATTGGCAGCAGGGTACAAAAACTTTGAACTCAGTTTTGAAGGCTTTAGAGGCCCCGGATGAGGTTGAAAATTTGGGTGACAGGTGCTTGCGCCAATCAAGCCTGTAGAGCGCTACGTGGCCTTTCCAAAATGGGGTTATAATAGTCGATCGGGTTAATTGGTGATGACTTATGGTCTCCGGAAGTTGGGTCACCTGAAATGGTGAAAAATAATTTTCCTTCAAAATTTTTGTTCGGTTTTCAAAAGTTATTTTGAGCTGACTTTGATGTAATAAATTGAAAAATAAAATAATTCTATGTTTGGTTGGTCTTAAGGGCTAAATTTCTGGAACCTTCTCGGGCGGTGGAAAATGCCTATATAAAGAAGGCCCGTAGTTTTGTCTAGGGCAGTTTTGGGTAGTAGATCTAGGTATTGATTCAAGGCTTTGTCCTATAGAATATTGTAAGGGAATGCCCATGTGGCTTTGCATATTGTAATTCTGAAAGTTTGTAATTCCACATTTGTGGAGATAATAAGAAGCCAATTTTCTGTTCTTGCATATTGTTGTTGTTTCTCTATTTCTGTTATGTGTTTGTGGTATTAAGGGGAGTACCCTTCATCAAGTGGTATCAGAGCAGGAGTTCCTGAGTGTGTAAACAGATTGCTGACTGTGAGGCAGTTTGCACTAGGACCATCGTTAGGGTTTCAGTGCGCATCATAAAAATGCCTCCATAAAGGGAACGTGGTGGAAGAGCTAGTGTTGTAACACCTAAGGTTAGAGTGCTCCAGAGACAAGTGCGAGCATTGTAAGAAGAGATTCATAGAGGAATGAATCTTAATGTCATAGATGAAAGCGAGGACGAAGCCGAAGAAGAAGATCAAGAAGGAGAAGTTGAAGTTGTGAACCAGGATGAAGAAAGACTTTTTCGAGCCATTTCCAAGATCAGGAAAAGACCTAAGATCAAGGTTCTGACATTTTCTGGAAATCTTAACCCAGAAGAATTGATCGACTGGATCAATGAATGTGAAGAATATTTTGAGTATGAAGATATTGATGATCCTGATAGGGTCAAATTCGCGAAGGCCAGACTAAAAGGTCATGCGAAGATCTGGTGGCAAGAGATTCAATTAGAGAGAAATAGAAGAGGAAAGGATAAAATCACAAGATGGGATCGAATGGTGGATAAATTGAAGCGACAGTTCATCCCTGTTGATTATGAGCTTGACCTACTAAAGAAAATGCAAAATTTGAAGCAAGTGGGATGATTTATTCAGGAGTATACAAAGGAGTTCTATCGAATCCTCATCAGAACAGGCCATGCGGAAGCTGATAAGGAGAAAGTTTCCTGTTACCTTAATGGGTTGAGGCCAAGCATTCAGGAGGAGTTGAATCTAGTTCGAATGAACAGTATTGAAGAGGCATACCAGTTTTCCCTAAAGGTAGAGGAAAAGTTGAACAAGAAGTTCGAGAGCAGACAAAATGGAAGAGGTCACGGTGGACGATCTAGTGGATGGCCATATGGAGGCTGAAATGAAGATTCGAAAAAGAAGGATGAGGCCAGTAGTAGTCAAAATCAAAGAGGAAACAATTCCAATAATTTCCAAGATTAGAACAATAGAGATCAGAGAGGAAGAGGAAGAGGACAAGGTTCAGGAAGAGGAGGCTTCCGTGGAACATGTTTTCAGTATGGAGAAGAAGGTCATAGGGCATTTGAATGTCCTCAATGCCAAGGAAGGACAGATAGGAGGAATGAAGGCCAGGCCAAAGTGGCACATGTAGATGAAGATGCCAGATCATCAAATTCTAAAGATGCTGAAAGAGGAGAAATGTTGATCAATAGAAGAGTCCTGTTGAGTGGTGAGAATGAACCTGAAAAAAGGAGGAGCCTCTTTCGCACTCGATGCAAGTGTGAGGGTAAATGCTGTGATGTGATTATTGATAGTGGAAACACTGATAATTTGGTGTCAGAAGAGATGGTGACAAAGTTGAAGCTCAAGAGATAGAAACACTCACATCCATATTGGATTGCCTGGGTGCAGGATGACCACAAGGTCATGGTTAGTGAACAGTGCCTAATAAAGTTCAAGATCGGCGGGTACCATGATGAGGTACTATGTGATATCATACCTATGGATGCATGTCACATGTTGTTGGGTAGGCCATGGCAGTTTGACAAATGTGTTGTACATGATGGTCATGTGAATACCTATTCCCTAACAAAGGATGGAGTGTGACATAAGCTAAAGCCATTGAAGGAGACCGAAGAAAAGGTATGTGGTAATGGAAGAATAACATTTGTTGATGGAAGAAAATTCCTAGATGGTATGAGGCATGATCATGTTTGTTTTTCTTTAATTCCAAAAGATGGTAAAGAGGAAATAGAGGATGTACCTGTAGAGGTTGCAGATTTGTTGAATGAGTTTCAGGATATTGTATCTGATAATGTACCTGATGGATTACCACCGGTAAGGAAGATCAGTCATCAAATGGATTTGATTCCAAGAACTAGTTTTCTAAACAAGGCTGCACACAGAATGACACCAACAAAAAGTGAAGAGTTGAACAGACAAGTACATGAGTTATTGTAGAAGGGGTTGATTCAAGAGAGTCCGAGTCCCTGTGCTGTACCAACGGTATTAGCACCAAAGAAGAATGGATAATGGAGGATGTGTATAGATTCTAGAGCAATAAACAAGATCACAATCAAGTACCGATTTCCATTGCTATGAATGGATGATATTATGGATTATTTGAGTGGAGCTGTGTATTTCTCAAAGATAGATCTAAAGAGTGGATATCACCAGATACAGATCAGAGAAGGAGATGAATGGAAGACTGCCTTCAAGAAAAAGGAAGGACTGTATGAGTGGTTAGTCATGCCTTTTGGACTAACCAATGCACTGAGCACTTTCATGCGGCTCATGAACGAGGTTTTGAAAGAATTTATGAGTAAGTTTGTCATTGTGTACCTAGATGATATTTTGATCTTTAGTAAGACATTGGAAGAGCATATGATGCATATTTGTATGGTGTTTGAGAAGCTGAGAGATGAGAAATTGTTGATTAATTTGAAGAAGTGTAGTTTTGTGAAGAAAGAGTTAGTGTATTTGGGATTGGTAGTTTCAGCAGAAGGTCTAAAAATGGACCTAGAGAAAGTACAGGCTATCCTTGAATGACCTACTCCAAGGAGTGCTACTAAAGTAAGATCTTTTCATGGTTTGGCTAGCTTTTACAGAAAGTTTATTAGAAATTTTAGCAGTATTTGTGGACCCTTGACTGAAACAATGAGAGGGGATAGAAAAGAGTTCAAGTGGACTAATGGGTCAGATAAGAGTTTTAAACTGTTGAAACAGAAAGTTACAGAACAACCTGTTTTAGCACTTCCTGATTTTAATAAGGTGTTTCAAGTAGACTGTGATGCTAGTGGTACTGCTATAGGAGCTGTTATGAGCCAAGAAGGTAAACCTATTGTTTATTTCAGTGAGAAGTTAAATGATGCCAAGAGAAAATATTCTATTTATGATCAGGAATGTTATGCTATAGTTCAGGCATTGAAGAAGTGGAGACACTATCTGCTTCCTAAGGAGTTTGTTTTGTATACTGATCATCAAGCTTTGCAATATTTGAATAGTCAAGGAAAGTTGAATCAAAGGCATTTGAAATGGGTTGAGTTTTTGCAGAGTTATACATTTGTTTTGAAACACAGGAGTGGAAAGTCTAATAGGGTTGCAGATGCTCTTAGCAGAAGGCAACTATTGCTGACAGAAATGAAGATTGAAGTGGTTGGGTTCAAGGAACTCAAGAATTTGTATCCAGAGGATCTTGATTTTGGTGAAGCTTGAAAGCTTGTAAAGAACCTGTTACTCTAGACAGAATGAAGTGGTTGGATTTTATCATCTAGGATGATATGCTATTCAGAGGGACTCAGTTGTGCATTCCATGAAGTTCTATGAGAGAGAATATCATCAAGGAGAAGCATAGCAGAGGATTGGCTAGACATTTTGGTCATGATAAAACCCTTACTTTGGTTAGTGAGAATTATTATTGGCCACAGTTGCAACAAGATGTCAAGAAGTTTGTACAGAGTTGTATAGTATGTCATATGGTGAAAGGAGTGAAGCATAATACAGGGTTGTATTAGCCTTTACCTATACCAGAGAATCCTTAGGAGGATATCAATATGGACTTTGTTCTTGGTTTACCAAGGACACAACGGGGACATGATTCAATTTTTGTGGTAGTTGACAGATTTTGAAAGATGGCACATTTTATTCCCTGCAAGAAAACTAATGATGTTGTTCATGTAGCAAAACTATTTTTCAGAGAAGTGGTGAGACTACATGGTTTGCCAAAGAGTATAGCTTTAGATAGGGACACTAAGTTCATTGGATATTTCTGGCATACATTGTGGAAGAAGTTGAAGATAGATTTGAAGTTTAGTTCATCACATCATCCATAGACTGATGGACAGACAGAGGTGGTGAATAGGAGTTTGGGAAATTTGCTGAGATGTTTGGTTTGAGATAAGCCAACAGGATGGGATTTGATTTTACCATAGGCAAAATTTGCATATAATAATTCTATCAATAGGAGCACTGGTAAATCACCATTCCATATTGTATATGGAAGTAGTCCCAAAAATGCATTTGAATTGAGAAAGATAGATAAAGGAGAAATAAGTAGTGCTGAAGCTGAGGATTTTGCAAAATATTTGAAGAACATCCATGAGGAGGTGAGAAAGCACATTACCAAGATGAATGCACAATATAAGTCTAAGGAAGATGAAAAAAAGGAGGCATAAGGAATTTCAGGCTGGAGATGAAGTCATGGTTCATTTACAGAAGGAGTGATTTTCAGTTGGTACATATAACAAGTTGAAAATGAAGAAGTTTGGGCCATGTAAGCTATTGAAGAAGCATGATTTAGGAAATGCATCTGAGGTCGAGTTGCCTACTAAGCTAAATATTTCAATAGTATTTAATGTTTTAGATCTGACAGAGTATCATGAAGGAGGTGTTGAAGATGAGGTTACAACAGCACAGTGGAGTATTCCAACAACCAGTTTAGATATCAAGGAGATTGAAGACATACTAGATAGTCATGTTGGTAGAAGCACAAGGAACAGGACATATGAAGAATATTTGGTCAAGTGGAAAGGATGACCTGTTGAAGATTCATCATGACTAACAAAGGAGGAGGTTAACCATCTTGGTTTTCCTCTGCACACCTGAGTTGTAACAGGGTCACTTCTCAAATTACCCCGGGTGTTTGATGCAGGAGCATCCTGGGTGTAAGAGCAATCTTGCATCACCCAAAAATATTTATGTTTTTGTATTCAATAAGGGTTATCTTGTGCAGAGCTACTATTTATGGAAACTTTCTATTTTTAGTCAGTTGGTCATATGATCTCAGAATATTCTGATTTTACATGTGGAGGTTCATCTCAGTCATATCAGCCTGCCAGTAAAGTTTCATGGCTAGATCTGGTCTAGTTTTAAAGATATTGAAGATTTTTGGTATTGGCAAAAGGGTATAGAAACTTTGAAATCAGTTTTGAAGGATTTAGAGGCCCTAGATGAGGTCAAAAATTTGGGTGACAGGCGCTTGCGCTAGTCAAGCTTGTAGAGTGCTTTGTGGCCTTTCTGAAATGGGGTTATAATAGTCTATCAGGTCAACTGGTGATGACTTATGGTCTCTGAAAGTCGGGTCACCTGAAATGGCGAAAAATAATTTTCCTTCAAAATTTTTGTTCGGGTTTCAAAAGTTATTTTGAGCCGACTTTGATGTAATAAATTGAAAAATAAAATAATTCTAAGTTTGGTTGGCCCTAAGGGCTAAATTTTTAGAACCTTCTCGGGCGGTGGAAAATGCCTATATAAAGAAGGCCTGTAGTGTTGTCTAGGGCAGTTCTAGGTAGTAGATCTGGGTATTGATTCAAGGATTTGTCCTAAAGAATATTGTAAGGGAATGCGCATGTGGCTTTGCATATTGTAATTCTGAAAGTTTGTAATTCCACATTTGTGGAGATAATAAGAAGCCAATTTTATTTTTTTGCATATTGTTGTTTTTTCTCTATTTCTATTATGTGTTTGTGGTATTAAGGGGAGCACCCTTCATCAAAATTTAGGTCAGCCTCATGATTCATCGTGCATCGATTTAACACAAGAACGGTCAAACTTTATTTGACTTCCCCAACACGGTCCTAAAAATTGATAGATTCGATCACTTTGAACAATGTAACATTAAATCATTGTTATAAATTTGTTATGCCATGTCACCATGACACCTGGATCAAAAATATATCCACCGCAACTGATTGGATCATCACCAGTTACCAATCTAACATCATTTTTTCAAACCTATTCAATTATTTTTCTAGCCTCCACCAAATTATGTTCTGGCAACTGAAGTGATACCTTTTGGTACTCCAATCTTGAAGTGATCATAGTCTCAATACCATATCCTATTCAAGATAAACATACCATGACAACAATACTTGGATGCAACTGATTTGATAGAATAATCAAATCATTCACTATCTATTCTTATGTCTTCTCTATTGCACTTCAATCGATCATAACTCTTTGCATATTTATTTCTAGTCATTACGATCATACATACACCATTTAGAGACATCCACGAGTCTCCAAAAACAATCACACACTCCAATTCCTTGACATGCTCACTACACATTAGATTCAACAACTCAAACACTTATCAACTCACTATCAACCAACATAGTCCTTAGTTGACATAAATGACAAGACAATAACTAATCTTCCTATCATCAAACTTGTACCAATTCACACTCAATCAGCCTCTACATTAGTTATGCCAAGAAATCCCCCCCTTTGGCATTAATGGAAACACCACATCAACACCACATTGATCTACTAATAACAACTCGCCCTTAGATGATGCACCAAACGTGTTGTCTCGATCTTGCTGGTCTTCTCCCCTCATGCCTTCATTTGGTTCTTCTCCCAAATACCTAACTTATTTTATCTTCTCTCCATTTGACAAAAATTCCAAAGGTGTGACATATATTACTATAACAACTTCCTTTTCCTCTGACTCCTCCCCCTAAGGAGTAGTCCCTTTTAACGTCAACCCACCAATGAAAGATATTCAATTGTTCCACTAGATTGATGCTAATAACAACATCTTAGTTCTGTTTAAATAGGGGAATTTTTAATGCTATAAGGCACTGAGAGGGGGGGGGGTGAAACAAACCAAACAGGGATCTATTTAAACTTTTACTTAACTTGAAGATTATCCAACATGCAAAAGTAAATATCATATAGAAACATAACACATAAATCATCAAAATAATGAAACCAATCTTTTATGTGGAAACCCTTGTTAGAGGGAAAAAAGCATAGTGGGAATTTTCACCAACTAATCTAGAACTAGTAAACCAAATAAGATCTGCCCTGTAAGGAGCAATTACAACACCCTGCTAAGGGTATACCCGATTAAAAGTATCTATAGATTGGTTAAAATCTATTACAAAGTCATGTTAGGAACTACCCTATTAGAGGATATATAACTCCTTCTGAGAGTCACCTAGTTAGATGAATTAGATTTCATACTTGTTAAGATATTGCATACCTTGTTAAAAGTAACCTAGTTAAAGGATTTTAATTGCAATCTTGTTAGAGCTTTCCTTGAGAATGAACTCAATAAACTTGATCTGAACATAGCACTCTTTTCTTGACAGATCCACTTAAGTTATGCTCAAATCACTTTTCTAATCACACACACTTTTCCTTCAATGATCATAACCATCACAAAATCTCTTCATTTTCATCTCCTATATACACTTTTAGGTTGGTGGAATAACCCTAAAATGAGTTACTGATGTCAGCGTCCAAAATCCATAAAAATTCATAAGAGATCACACAAATATAGGAAATGGTGATCCAAAATGTTAGCTCTAGATAATATGATTAAAAAAAAAAACAAATATAAATGCTAATTTAACCACCACCTTGATTTCATCACCTTGACAAACTGATTGATTGTACTAGCTGATATCACTGGTGTGTCCTCCAAATATTCAACTATACTTTGAATCATCTTACGCAATCAAAGTAGGCTAATATGACTTTGTAGATTCTACCTTTCCAATCACACCACCGGATCAGTTCATATCATCACCGCACACCACATTCACCATGACTGGCTATATTATCAGCAAACACTTTGTATACTTTGAGAAATTCTTGTGCGATCATCTTCACCACTAATATACTAGATTCATTCATCCTAAAAGACTTTTTTCCCAAAAATGACAAAACTTTAACATGCATCCCATGAAAAAAATCTCTCCAATACCTTCATCAAATGCCAATAGGAATAACCCCTAACTTACCTCTAAGATACTCAAAAGTATCTTTAGGTGATGGCTTAGTAAATATATCTTCTAGCTGCTCCTTTGTTGGCACATATTCCAACTTGAATACCTTATCCTAAACTTTCTCTCTTAAGAAATGATACTTTATTGCGATGTGCTTCTCTTAGAATGCATCACTAGGCTCTTGGAAATATTGATTGCGTTGGCATAACTAACGATCAACCGAGTTGAGTATATTATGGTATGTTTTTGATGCTGATCTAATGGTAGGATGATCAGTTATGATATTGTCATTGATTTCAACTAGGTTTTTATTTGTTGATTGTGTTCTTGATAAGCAGAGGAATGATCATTTGAATGAATCTTGAGTTGTATTAAGAGTTGGAGTGTATGATCTAGATGGATGATCCATTGATGTCTCTAGATGGTATATCTACGACTTCATAGGTTCAAGTTAAGTACAAAATGAGTTATGATCAGATGAATAGTTACAGGTGAGTTGGAAGAGCAACAAATGACCAGATTTGAATGATTTTCTCTTTATGAAGAAAAAAATTGGATTTAGCATGTGTGGTCATACATATATGATCTAGATAGGCATATCTACCTAATCTTATGACCTCATCATGGTTGGAGATTGAAGGAATTAGTTATGAATATTTGAAGTGAGTGAAATAGGAAGAACATAGGAAGAACAATGAACTACATGCTTGATTGGTAAAGTTGTTAGATCACGTGCTCTAATATAGGCCAATGAATTTTTTTATGCTCCAAGTATTGTAGTGACATGGAAGATTTGACTTGTAAAGGTAAAACATGTTATAATGATAAAAGAGGAAAGGATTTCTTAAAGTTATGCATGTTCCTAGGGAAACGTGATGAAAGTTTATTTTATTGATCAAAGCGAAGGTGTGATGATATTTTTATAGATGACCTATATTGATGAGAAAGGAATTTATTTTACATAATTCCTATAGTGGTGGATGATGATTGAAGTGTTTGTGTTAGGGTTTTTAGTTTCCCTAAGACCTAATATATGTTGAGAAGTATAAGTACTACTTTCTTGTATTTTCAAGTGTGTGAGAAGGAAGGTCACCAAGGAAGGTGTGTGATTGTAGGGTTTGGATGTTCTATATCTAAAGTTGAGACTAAGCTTGAACTTGATCTATATTAGTAGAAGAGAAGTGCTACTTTCTTAAATATCATTTTCACTTGTTGATCCCTAACAGTTTCATCAATAAAAATCTCTTAACCAAGTACATCCTAATAGGTCTGATTTGTAAATCCTTTAACAGGGTAACACATTAAATTTTGTTTGAATTCCTTTAACCAATCCACTCCTGAGAGGGTGAAGCTCCTAACAGGGCTAAATGTAGATCCCTTGACTGAGTAACTCCTAATAGGGTCTTTCTCTTATCCGGTCCTATTGTAAGATTTTAACAAGGCTAAGCTCTTAACTAAGTGTGCTCTAGAAGAGTGCAATTTTCTTAGTGGGCTCCATCCCCACCATGGTTTTTACCAAGTTGGGTTTCTACAATAAAAATACTGGTGTTATGTGTTGATTTGTGTGGATGAAATTCTCTTTGATGTGATGTTTATTTCAATTTTAAGGTTAAAAGGGTGAATACATGTTGATAAGAGATTATGGAAATAAATTAAAAGGTTTAGATCTATGGGATTGTATAGATTATTGATTCACCCCCCTTCTCAATAATATTGGACCTAATTATACTAACAAATAGCACTAGTATTATCACAAAATATAGTCACTGGTTTAGTTACCTTCTCTTTGATACCTTCTAGGATTTTCTTCATCTATGCTATTTGTGTACAATTGATAGCTTATTATACATAATTAGATTGTGTCATAGATTGGGAGAGGTGATTTTTCTTCTTACTTGTCCATGACACAAGTCTTCCTCCTAGAAAGAATGCTTCTCCACTTGTACTCTTTCTATCATCAATATTTCCTGCCCAATCTTCATTAGTAAAAAAATTTGAACAAAGACAAAAGACCTTTGTGAGCATACCAAATACCATAGTCTTATGTCCTTTTCAAGTATCTGAATATTCTCTTCATGGATACCATGTTAGATTCCTTAGGATTAGCTAGAAATATGACTACTATACCAACTGCTTGTGTAATATTTGGTCGACTATGAACAACCTAATTCTACTTACCAATCATAGATCTATATAGGGTTGCATCAAATGCATTTGAATCATCATCCTTAGAAATATTTCATCCTATTACCATGGGGGTTCCAACTATCTTGGAATATTCCATTCCAAAAGTGTTTAATACTTCCTTTATGTACTTTAACTGACTGATATAGATACCATTCTTTACTTGTAAAATCTGCAACCTAATAAAGAACTTAATTTATCCTATCATTGACTGTTAGTCTGAATAGGCACTGAGAGGTGGGGGGGGTGAATGAGTGCATAAATAAATTTGACAACTCAATTTACAAACTTGTAAAGCAACCAACATGTAAAACTATAAATAATGTAGAACACTATCACATCCAACATCCATAAAGATTAAGACAAAAAAACCAAGATTTTTCTTGTGGAAACCCTTGATAGAGGGAAAAAACATATGTGGAGATGATTCCCACAATATTTTACTGATCTCAATAAACTATGGCCTGTTAGGACTGATTACAATCATCTTATCAAAGGCATACCCAGTTAAGAGTATGTTAGCCCTGTTAAGAGCTAGAAAGTCTTGTTAAAGACTACTTTATTAAGAGATTCAGAACACAAGTTAATGTGTCACCCTATAAAAGGATTTATCCTTCATATCGTGTTAAAGATTCTACCCACAGTGTTAAGCATGACACTATTAAGGAATTTTGCATGCAAACCTATTAGGGTTCATCTTGAGATAAACCTAAGTAGAAAACATTTTGATGAAATAGAACTTCTAGCTTGCTTGAATAGATCCAATTAATCTCAATCAATACTAATATTACATACACACTTAGTTTCTAAATCACACCTTCTAAAACACAATCTGTCATTGTATCCACACTCTCACTTTTTCCTCTTTTTTTTCTGATATATTAATATTCTTCTCATTAACGAATCTAAACAACCCTAACCACTTGAGATTCAAATATTCCACTCAATTATAGTCAAATTTAAACGTGCCTAAATTATATTCCACAATAAAATCAACTTTTCAACCATAACATTCCATCGCACCTTCGATTCATCCAATAATATTCATCTTCATCACTTTTTCCTAGGTACTTGAACAAATTTGAGAAATCCCTTCATTATTGATCGCAATAGCATAGTTTACCTTTCCACATCAACATCTTCCATGTCATCACAATACTTAGACAATATATTAGCCTTTTACTGATACCAGATCAATCGATCTGAACATCTTTCCAATCAAACACTTGCTTCTCTATTCCTTACTGTTCTTCACTATCTTAGTGCGATATCTCTCCAGATACATGGAATTAGATAATGTGATCATAGAAATAGTAACCAAAGACATTATTCTATCATACTCTAAAATCACACACCTAAACTCAATCTTCAACTGTAGATATAATTCCCTTTTCCTTGTACTTCTGCACTAACAATGTATGCATAGGCATCTTTGATCCTTTATAGCTTCTTGTAGACATGAGAATAAATGATGCAATCATACGATTAGGTACAATAACCTATATAGATCTTTTAGTTACAATAAAACATGTTGAATTGACCTCAAGCTCTTGATCCAATCAACTGTATCTTTCAAGATGCTCTAAAACATGATAGTCTTACCACTTGATTACCTATTCAATTAATCCTTAATATCGTCACCAAAACTAATTTGCATCTATACAACTAACCTTTTTGCAATTCCAAAACCTTGTTTCCAGAAATGAAAACATCTTGACATTACCAATCTCCCCATAATCTTCATTAAATGCTAACAATCTCCTCATTTGGCATTGATGGCAACACTTAGAAAAAAATTGGAAATTACATTGCATAATATAATTCATGAAACCATTTTAGCTCAAATAGAATGCCTGATAATATGAAAATAGATAACTCCATAAACTCCCTCTAAGATACTACACCATTAACCATTACATGTGTGAACTTAGCCAAATTTACAAATTTTCTCTATACATATTCCCCCTTTGACAACAATGAAAAATGAATTACGAAAAGTATGAGTATAATGATATAAAAAGTGGTATGACCTGATTACAATTGGTTGAGAGTAGAATTGAAGTTCTTCTTCAAATTGTCCATCTTACCACATGTATATTTCACCAATATAACCAACTTCTCTATCAGACTAGCCTGCTCATCATATTTCACATATGGTATCAGATCAGAGAATATGTCCCTTCTTGGAAAATGATTTGGCTTTCTTGTCTCATCCTGTCTATTTTGGTCTTCTTTTTAATAGCTTGTGCATATTTCAACATTTCATCTGGACTCATAGTACTTATAGTCATTTGCCTCTTTATTATAATATCATAAATCTTCCATCCTTTTGTTGTTTGAATAAACTCTTCTTGTTAACCATTCCTCTTCCCACCATCACCAATATAAATAGACTGACTAATGTCAAATTCTACCAGTATTGATTTCTGAGTGGAAAATCATCATGGAATCCAACCATATGTATTGACCATGAAATCTAATTATAACTTACCTTAGGGTAGAAGCAAAAAGTTGGGTGCCAATTCCGCGGAAGTCCGCGGCTTGAAATTTGCGTCGCTTGAAACGGGCACCCGTTTTTTAAAAACAGGTGCCCGTTTTAGGCTTGGACATCCGATCCGAAATTCAAAAAGCGGGTACCCATTTTTCCAGAAACGGGCACCCTTTTTTTTCAAAACGGGTACCCATTTCTAAAAAAAATTAAATTTTTTTTTTAATTTAAAATATTTTTTTAAACACATATTTTTAAATTTATGAAACGGGTGCCCGTTTTTTGAATTTAAATAACGGGTGCCCGTTTCTTAAAATATGCACGCGGGAGTTTTCACTCTGCCTCAGTTTTTGGTTTGGGATAGGTTTGGTGAGACCAAGCCTATGTCTTAGCCTCCAAAATTTTGGCTAAGACATTGGAATAAAATTTTTAAGGCTTACCGTAATTTTTTGAAGCCTTTCTGGATTGATTTTTTTGACAAAATAAAAACCCATTAAAGATCTCACTATCACAATTCTAAAAATATAAATTTCATAATAATATGGTTATTTTTACTATTTTTACATTATTTATTAGTTGATAGTGGTACATAAACGTAAAATAGTGAGACTCACTAAAACTTTAATAACTTTTTAATTTTTAAGTATTTTTAAAAATAAATTATATGTCATCAATCCAGATTCAATTCTTTTGAATTTAAAAAAAAGAATTTTTGAAAAAAATAAAAATTATATTAAATTATGGTGGCCGTACACGAGAGGTTTGAAAAATAAGCTTTATTGTTAATTAAAAATTAATAAAAAATAATTTACAAAATAAAAAAATAAGAAAAAATATTCTCATCAATATTCTATGTCTTAGGTATCTTCCCTAAAAAGGATTTAAAAAAATTTATTTATTTGTGTCAAAATATGTGGTCGTACACGGATGTGGTATGGTCCTGAAACAGGCATTTTGAAAAAGTGGTTTTCAAATATGCCTATCAAAATATAATTTATACCATGTGGGTATTAAAATAAATTATATATTTGAAAAGTAGACTCCAAGTACTACAATTTCTATTAGTGAATTTTTCCGAGATTCAATCTCTAAGTGCCTCAAATTTTGAGATCAATTCAGATAAATTTTGAAAAATAGGAAAAACACTTCCACTTTTTGCAAAAAATTGGCACCCAACTTCTTGCAGCCACCCCTTATCTACTCCTTTTCAAATTCACATGGAAAATCATCATGATGTAAACCTTTATCAACTATTCCTTTATGTTCATCTTTTAAAGTCACGGTACTCTCACTACAAAATTTCTTTAATTGCTCATAGATTGCAAATGCTCCTATATTTTTTTATTTGCAATGAATATATTCTCTTACATGTTTAGTATGCAAAAATCCATAGGGAATGCTAGATAGAGCATCCACAAGGTCATTTTCCATCGATTTCCATGAGAGTTTCTTAAATTTTGGCCTATGATCATTAGAGATTTCAACTAACCTAGGTATATCCATCTTGAACTCTTAATTGCAGAAGTAAGTAACTGATAAACATTTTTCAAAGTTTGTTGCAAGGGCTCCAGAGGAAGAATCAACTTTTGATTCACTGAAGATTTCAATTGGTCTTCTCCTTCTGATTGATGTAAGCAATCACACATTTCAGCCTAGATCACTGTAGAGTGTATATAATGTAGTTTTCTCTCTACTAAATATTTCTTGATGTGCAAGATAACAATAAATGTGAAGAATTTTCCTTTTCACCTACCTTGACATGAGCATTAAATGTGTAATCGATCAAACTTCTTATTTTCACCAATTGAGATGAAGTGTATAACTGATACATTAGGACATTCAATCGATGCACCAAGAATCTCACAAATATGTTTACATTCCTTGACGGATCAGATTATGCAAATATATCTTACCAATCATTCGTAGGGGGTCCAAATATTTACAATTTTTTCTCCCCCTAAGCCAAATATTAGCTTAGTTAGATGATGAGGCACCCACACTAGGAGATGATGTGGTACCATCAAATGCCTTAATATCTTCCTTGACATCCTCCTTCTTCCAAACAATATTCATCTCTTATCAAACTTCTTCTACCTCTAGAATCTTCTTTCCTTTTTCTCTTTCTAATTGGTTTACTGATCAATTATTTGATCTACAATTTCTAGCTAAGTTTCTAATCTTATGAAAATGGAAGCATGCCATACCAATAGTTATCCAAGGTCCTGCATTAATTCTTGTACTCCTCAATCTAAAATCATTATCCAAATGTCCATGGTTGCCACTAGTAGAACATGTAACATTAGACTATCTTTTCAATTAATAAGGTCTTGACTAGTTCACTGGAAACCTCTAATAATTAATCGTTAATCTACACTCATTAGCCTTGTGATCATACTTGCAATAATAACAATATCCCTCAAAAATTTTAGATCTACAATCATTTTCAACATGTCCAAATCTGTTGTAGTTGTAGCAATACCCATTGAATGTACTTGTCCTACTTACCAACCTACTCCTATATACATTTGTAGTGTGACCAACCTGGTGAAGATTAAAAAAAATAGGTTTGTAAGATTTCTTACCAAAATTCCTTTGTGTTACCTTCGATGTAGATTCTTCTTTCTTATTCTCCTTAGATGATTCTCCAATCTCAAAATTTCCAAAAAATCTAAGACCTTTAGTCTCTTTGTTCATCCTTTGATTCTTAAGTTGTTCATCCAAATTTGTAGAACTTGCATTGTACTTATTCAATAGATCATTAGAATTCTTCAGTTCTCCTTTTACCTTCTCATTCTCATTTATTAGACTCTCGTTCTCTTTACCCAAATTCTCATTCCTCATTATCAAATTATTGAGTTCTCCTCGTAGATCTTCCAGTTCCTGTCTAGTCTCATAAAGATATGCATGTAAGGTACCTACCTCTTGTTCTGACTTGAAGACTTCATGTTCCTTATCCTTTAGGGTTTGGTCCTTATCTTTTAGATCATCTTCAACAAATCTCCTTCCTTCCATCTCTTCACACATTCTAATTTCATGACCTTCAAGCTCTTTCCTAAGGTTTTCTTTATCTTTGGTCAACTTCTCATTTTCTTTCATTAAATCTGCAATTGCTTCCTTAGATTCTTCTGATTCACTTTTCTCTGACAGATGTTCAATATAGTCTTAACTTGCATTGATTTTCTCACAAATGTCTTTCTCTTTGCAATGGACATCTTCAACTATTTTTTCAATTCATTGATCACCCCTTATGCTTCCTCAAAATGCTTCTTGTATTTGTAACCTTCCATGCCTATCTTAAGGATCTGACCTGAGCTATTAGGATTCTTCAAGGGAACTCGGTTTTGATACCAATTGTTAGTCTAAATAGGAAATGAGAGGAGAGGGGGGGGGGGTGAATCATCGCAACAATAAATTTTATAATTGAATTTATAAAATTATAAAGAAACCAAAATGCAAAACTAAAAACAATGTGGAACACTGTCACATCCAACATCCACAAAGATTAACAAAAGACAAACAAAAAATTTCTCACGGAAACCCTTGTTAGAAATCAACTATAGTTATGTTCTTCCTTTTGACAATTCCATTATGATAAGGTGTTCTTGGTGCTGAGATCTGTCTCTTGATTCCATTCTCCTCACAATATTGAACAAACTCTGATGAAGTAAATTCTCCTCCTCTACTTGACTTAAGAACTTCAATATTTTACCTATTTCATTCTCAACAAGTGCTATGAAAGCTTTGAACTTGTAGAAAGCCTCAGATTTATCCTTCAAGAAAATCACCCACATCATTCTTGAGTAGTCATCAGTAAAAAATATGTAATATTTAACACCATAATAATTGCTTGTCCTCATACAACCATAGAGATCAATATGCACCTGATCCAGTATATTCTCTGATGAAAATGATTTTCTATTGAAAGTAAAACTAGTTAACTTACCCCAGTGGCATTCCTTAAACATCATGTTTTCTAGTTTAACTAATTGTGGGAAACCTCTAACTGCATTAATCTTACTTACTTTGACCAAACTATCAAAGTTCATATGAAAAAATCTCCTATGCTACAACCAGCTATCCTTAACTCTTGCAACTAAACAACTATTTATAGTAGTGTTCAGATGGAATAAATTACCTTTAGTCTGTTTACCAGTTACAATCAGATCACCTGATCTTCCAAGTACTCTACATACACCTCCTTTGAACTCAAATCTATAACCTTTGTCATTAAACTGACCCACACTAAACAAGTTATGTGTTAGACCTTCTACAAAATAGACATCATCAAAATTACTCTTACCATTCAAAGAAGTTGTACCTTTCCCTTTAACCATGAAGGGTGTATTGTTACTAAACCTAACCATACCACCATAAAATTCTTCAAGATTAATGAACTTACTTTTTTCACTGGTCATGTGATGAGAGAAGCCACTGTTAATGACTCACTCATTGGCTCGATCCATGTGAGAGACTACGACCTTTTCACCTTCTGCAACATCCTCTTTCACTACAATAAATACTATCTCCTCTTCTTCATTGTCTTCTAACTCCTCATAAGTCACACCATCATCTACTGCAATATAATATTAATTCTTCTTTTTCCTTGAGTCTTTTGAACTTTTCCTTCTTCTCACCATTAGGACACCTACCAGCAATATTTCTAATGTTATTGCATGAGAAACACTTCAAAAGTAACTGGCCTTTGTACTTACTAGCACCTCTAGGTAGTCTTCTTGCAAGTAATGCTTCAAGTTCCACTTGCTTCTTCTTTTCATTTAAGATGGATTGAAAATCCCTGGAATAACTTGACATGCAGACAGATTCATGACTTATCCATTTTCCCTTCTTCTCTAAAGCTAATGGAAAAGAGGCCTCAAAAGCTTCAACTATAGGAATACTATTATCAAAGCTACTCAACTCAAAAGTAGTGATCTTACCAATCAAAACATAAATAGAGACATTATCTATTATTCTCAATTCATGAATGGCATAAAATCTAATAGCATAAGAAAGTACCAGAGTCCTCAACATTTTACTTACAACATATTTTTCTTCAATGGTACCACCAACACTCTTGATAGAACAAAAAAATTCTTTTATCCTTTGACCATATTGAGCAATGTTCTCTCCTTCAACCATTTTCATGTCATCATATTTTCCCTTCAGACTTTCTACTGTGGCTTTTTGCACATGATTGTCTCCACCATAGATTAGTTTAAGGTTTTCCCAAACCTCATGAGCAGTCTCTAAAACATTTATATCAATATATTCAGTGTTAGATAAAGTACTTACTATAGACTCCAATGCTTGCATACTCTCTTGTTGCTCCTTCAATTGACCTGTAGTAAGAGTCCCAACATGAACAACATATTTGATCTCAACATGATTCCAAAATTATGGCCTCATCAAGATTATTGAGAGGGGGGTGAATCAGTAATCTCTCAGATCTGAAACTTTTCACAATTCATTCAACACCATTTCACTTTATGCATGCAATAAAAAAAAGTAACCAAACAACCATTCAAATATGAAACAAAGTGACACTTGTATTTTTTTCATGGAAACCCTGATTAAGGGTAAAAACCACGGTAGGAATTAGCACCCACTAATAATCTGCATGCTTCTGAAGTATTCCATGTTAAAGACCTAGCCCTATTAGGAGATTAAAATGATGTTTGGTTAGGGGAAAACCCTGTTAGGAGTCACCCAGTTAATGAATTTACATCTATCCCTGTTAGGAGCTTTACCTTGTTATGAGTAACCTTGTTAAAGGATTTCAAACCCTAATTAAAGAGCCACCTAGTTAAAGGATTTATAAATGAGACCTATTAAAGTCCACCTAGTTAAGGGATTTTCTTGTAGAACCAATTAGGATTCAACAAGTACAATGATCTGGAAGTAGAAAGTCTCCAATGCTTGTTCAGATCCAATTAAGCATCACTCAACCGTACCTTTGCATCCATTATCTACACTTGTATAATTCATTGATTTACATATAAATACATTACATAATCATTAGGGCCTTATTTGACTTATGAAATGTATTACATTTTAATTTTAATCATTCCCTCTCAATCCTTGACCCCTAAAACCTTTTACCAATCTAGAATATTCAATTACAAATTTAGGTCGGCCTCACGATTCATTGTACATCAATTTAACACAAGAATAATCAAATTTTATTTGACTTCCCCAACATGCTTCCAAAATTCTATAGATATGATTACCTTGAATATTGTAACATCAAATCATCATTACAAATGTGTTATGATACGTCACCTAGGCACCTAGATCATGAATAGATCCACCGCAATTGATTGCATCATCACTGGTCATTGATCTACTAACATCAAATTCTCAAACCTTTTCAAACATTTTTCCAACTTCCACATAATGATCTTTTATCAAGTAAAATGATACCTTGCGGTAATCCAATGTTGTAGAGATCATAGGACCTCAATAATATATTTGAGTCAAGATAAACATATCACGACCACAAAACTTGGATCCATACTGATTTGATAGAATAATCAAATCATTCACTATCGATTCTTCTATCTTCCCTATTGCACTTCAATTGATCATAACTTTTTGCATAATTATTTCTAGCCACTCCGATCATACATACAATATTTAGCGAGATCCTTGAGTCTCCAACAAGAACGCACACTCCAATTCCTTCACATACTCACCACACATTGGATTCATTAACTCATACACTTATCAACTCATTATAAACCACTAAAGTCCTTAGTTGACATCAATGACAACACAATATCTAATCTTCCTATCATCAAACTTGTACCAATTCACACTCAATCAACCTTTGCATCAATTATGCCAATATCTTTCTCTTAGGCGATCAGATTCTATAGAGGAATCATCACTTTCTTTGTCCCTTTTCTTTTAAGGACTAGTACTCTTTTGTTTTATCCTCTTATTCACTGATTCAGATTGAGTTCTCTCAACCTTAGGTCTGGATTCCTTTGGTGAATAATTTGGCTTCTTTACAGAAGGTGTAGAAGATGTTCTAACATAACTCCTTGTATCTCTTGGCATGGAAATAGATGGAGGATGAGTTGTCTCCTTCTCAACATCAATAGATGTCTCTTATGTGTCTTCCTTCCCCCTAATTTCATCCATATTCTCTTTAGTAATTCCATCGTATTCTGTTTCTTCATCCACAATCTTCTTAATCTTTTGGTTCATTGCTTCTCTATTAAATGAAATCAAACCTCTTGTACTTCTCAATATAGGTGTTGAACCTTTTTTCATTCTAATCGACAAGGATCTTGAGAATCTCTTCCACATACTTCAAAACCAACTCTGGTATTACTTCATAGCCCATCGATTGAATCCACATCTTTCTAGGTAAAACTACCTCCATGCAACATTGATCTATCTCAACCATGAAACATACTAAATCTGCATATTTATCGACTATACTTTTTAGGATTCTCTCTCATTTTTGTATTTTGTTCTGAAACATTTTGAAGTGTCTTGATATTAGAGCATCAATATCATATTTATTTTGATTCTGGTACATATTATACATTTTTAATGCCACATGAATATCTTTTTTCCAAGCTATATTCATGACTCCTAGAAAGAAATTCATCAAATAGAAAAACATATGCATAATTAGGGAGCCATACTTAAATATTTGTGACTTATCCCTTTTTATTTTCTCTAGGTTTTCCAGTAGTTTTTTCCTCGTGATTTCACAGATCTCGAACTGTACACCCTCCATCAAAATTTGATAAGCAATATGTATGATAGTTTTTGATATGGAATTCATCCTACTGCTTGATAAACTTTTTACCCCAATAACATAGATGTGAACTTTACATCCATTTGAATGATGTTATTTACCATCAAAGATCTATGTCCCATCATGATTTTATGAACTATTCCACAACCTTATGCTTAATTTATTTTAGTGTTGGTACTTCTCCAATAGCACTGAATTCAGTTACCTTATGAATCAATTCCTTAGTAATCATCATTGGTTGATCACCCAACCAAAAGAGAAGATCATGAATCCTTCTCAGAACTATCTTTATCCATTCTGGGTCATTGAAAGTGACTATGTATTTCTAGTGAACTAGGTTAATTTGATTAACCTTCTGAAACTCATCCTTCAATACTCCATTTGAACACAAAGACTCATACTGATTAAATATCTGATAATCACCAATATATTCCAACTTGTAATGTATATATATGCACACACATCCTCAATGTGTAACACTCCATTGGCTACATGAGAAAATGCATCGTTGGGATCATCCTCTGTGGACTTATATGGATGCAATTTGAATTCATATAATGCATCTTCTCAAAAACATTAGTAATCTATGGAGTATCCATGACTATACCAATTAATTCAACAAGATTTAGCTAAGATAAATACCTTTTAGGGTTTGCAGGTGAATTCGGTCGGTAGTTATAAATATTTTTCAATCTCTTTCTTCTTAGGTTCACACTTGATCTCTAGATAGAAAATTTCTGAATGAAGTCTCCAAACTCCCTTTTTATCTTGAAATTTGATATGGTTTTCTCAATAAATACCATTTGTACCTTGACTCTCAAAAAGATTTTATAGCTAGTGAATTGTAATTTGTCTGCAGTCCTCCAAATGATCATAAAATCTTCTATGGTTCTCAAAATAGCTTTCATAAACTAATCTCTAACTATATCTTCAACAATAATCAAAACTACTTCAATTCTTGGGGTGCTGGAAAATATTTTTTGATAAAACTTCCCTTTAGGTCATATGACCTAATTTACTAATGAAGAGGGATCCACACTAGAAGCTAGTGCAATCTTTCTAGAAGCATCAATATTTTCCTTTCTTGTCCAACTCTTGTTCATTTCCTTTCTTACTTAATTTGTATCAATTGTTTTTACCTTTGTTGTTATTTCTTGCACTGTACTTGTTTATAGAGTTATTCATACTTACTCTACTATTATTATATCTACAATTCTTAGCTATATGTCCATAATTATTGCAACTATAATAAACAACATTATGATTCACATACCTCTAATTATTTTGATTAGTCCTCAATCTGCCATTCCTTTCAATATGACCAAAATTGTTACATTTGTAGCATGTAGGGTTACCTCCATTTTCATTGGATCTGGATCTAGATCTGCATCCTTTAGATCTGTGTACATATTGCAAACATGTGAAACAATATCTAGAAAAAGGTGTAGTAGTTGAATTTCTTTGGCATTCCTTTTCCTTATGTCAAGGCTTATTGCATGTATAACATCTGCCATTGAATTTTTGTCCATTTATTTGCTTCAAATGTGTCTCCTTAGGTTGCTCAATCTGATCTATCTTTTCTTCAACAATTTTATAACATTATCCTTGATCATATCCTAATGCATGTTTATCTCTATGTGATCTTTGACTTGAAATCTATTCATCAAGCTTCACAAAGATATATCTGAATTTTTCTTGAATTTCTCAGGCATCAACTAGATCTCTTCTCAATATCTCATTAACTCTTTCTAGTTCTTTCTCATTATGTTTAGATTATTCAAGAAAGACTTGTAACTATCCAACTTCCCTATTCATCTTGTAGAATTCTTTATTTTTAGCCTTTAAGGATTCTTCAGGAGTCTTCTTGGCTTCATTTCTTCAGTGATCTTGATCGCCTTAGATTCCATTTCATTATTTAGGTTTTTTCTCTCTTTCAAAACCTACTCACATTCTTTAGGTTTTTCACTAATAGAGTGACAACCTTTCTCTGATAGCTGATCTACAAACCCTTTTATCCTATCTCTAGATTTCCTTAATTGCTCTTTCAAATTGTCACTGAATTCATTAGACTCTCTTAGTTTTTCTTTCATATTAAGAATACGAGCACTAGATTTGTCTAAATTCCCTAGTGAATTCAAAATATGAATCCGAATATTGTTAAGCACTACCATCAGGATCCTCCTTAAGCTATTAAAGTCCTTCAAAGAAACTAGGCTTTAACACCAATTGTTATGATTAGGTAGCAATAAGAGGGGCGGGGGGGTGGGGGGGTGGTGAATCAATGCAACAATACTCTTAAACTTCTTCAACCAAGACCATAATTTAATACCATAAAGTAAATTCATGTAAACCAAATAGAATACACAACATGCACATCATAAAACCATGATTTGTTATCAACAAAAACCTGGTTAATGGAAAAACCTCAATGGAGATGATACCCACAAATATCTGACTATTGCAGTAATAAGTGTCCGGTTAAAGGCATAAGTACAAAGAGAGGAATGCACTTGCATTCATGGGTGAAAGCACAAACCTGTGTCGCAGTAGAGGACAAATTAGAGGGTTTCGGCCGAACAAGGTTCGGCCGAAAGAGGTTCGGCCGAACCTATGTGGCAGCCAAGTGGCACCTATGTGGCAAGTATGGTTCCGTCGAACCACGTTCGGCTGAACCCGTTTCGGTCGAAACGGGTTCAGTCGAACCCCTGGAAAATTATAAATAGGCAAAAATTGCCCTCTGGAGCTCATTTGTTCACTAGCGACTTCCAGATTTTGAGGAGTGCTTAAGAGGGTTTCGACCGAACCAGGTATGTTTTTTTTTTATTTTTAAAGTTTTATGTTTTTAAATGTTTTTTAATAGTTTTATTATGTTTTATTATTTTTTAATTTGTTTTTTTAATTTAAATAAAATAGTTAATTTTTAAAAATGTGTTAAAATAGTTAATTTGTTTTTCTAATTTAAATAAAATAGTTAATTTTTTTTTCTAATTTAAATAAAATAGTTAATTTGTTTTTTTTAATTTAAATAAAATAGTTAGTTTTTTTAAAATTTAAATAAAATAGTTCGTTTGTTTTTTTAATTTAAATGAAATAGTTAATTTAGTTTAAATTTAATATTTTAAATTTAACATAGTTAAGCATAGTGAAACATAGTTAACATAGTTAAACATAGTTAAACATGTAGTTAACATAGTTAACCATAGTTAAACTTAATAACATAGTTAATCTTAAGAACATAGTTAACATAGTGAACATAGTTAACCATAGTTAATCTTAAGAACATAGTTAACCATAGTTAAACTCAATAACATATTTAACCATAGTTAATCTTAAGAACATAGTTAACATAATGAACATAGTTAATCATAGTTAAACTTAAGAACATAGTTAACTATAATCCTAACTTTAATCCTAGAACCCTAACATATTATAGATAATCCTAACACAAATTGTAACCCTAAACCTTGATCATACTCGTAATTGTAACCATTAACCTTTAACTCTAACCCTAACAATTTAATCCTAACTATAACCCTAAATATTAATTGTAACAATAACCAAAACCCTAACCCTAACTATAATCCAAAGTCTAACCACAATTCTAAGTGTAACCATAATTTTAACCCTAACCCTAAACAAATTTCTAACCCTAACCATAAACCTAACCCTAACATTAAACCTTAACACTTAATCCTAAATGTAACTATAACTATAACCAAAAGCCTAAACCCCAACCCTAACCATAGTTATATACTCATTAAATGCTAAACCCTAACCATAAATGCTAAAATATAATTAGAAATGGTAAACCATAATTATAAACCTAAACCAAATCCCAACTATAAAATTTTAATCTTAACATTGATCCTAAGCTTGATCCTAACACTAACCACAATCAAAATCCTAACCCTGACCATACTACTAACCACATGATGTATTTACCCTAAGCTTGATGATATCCTAATCCTATGCCCCAATCAGTGAACATGTAATTAGTGAACATAATTAGAGAACTAATTACTAATCTAACAAAATTTTACTAATCTAATTAGTGAACATTATAGTGAACATAATTAGATAATTAGATTTAACTTAACCCAACTATAATTATGTACAATTATATTCAACATCAAGAACCTAACCTCAACCTTGAAAAACCATAAATTTGTAAACTAAAACCCAATGTAAATACTCGTGCAAATTAATCATAGTTATAACCCTAACCCTAACCCTAAATAAAAATAAATTGAAGTATCAATACACATACCTGCACAACCATCAAACCAAATCCAATGTTGTGAAGCCTTTATCCCGCGATTTGCAATGTCTTCAAAAAACATTGCAAAACAATGAGCCACATAGCTCATATCATGAACCTTATCATCATTGATATAGAAATGAACCTCCTTGATGATAATGTGTTCATTTGGATCGGGACTTTCTACCTCATTCAAATCATATTGTGCATGTCTATAGGTCACTTGCACAAATATTACAACCTGATCAGAATGATAATATTGAGCTTGAAGCTCTTTTTGAGGGGAAAATGTATAGTTCTTAGCAAAATCTACAATTGAAAGAATACAACCAGGTGGAAAACAATCTTTCGAATCACGAAACTGTTTAGCTTGCCATCGTGCACCATGACAATGCTGGATATGTGGATAAATGAGAGTACGCAATCTGGACATAAACTCAAGGTAGGGCAATTCACTCTCCTTCAAAACATTTTTTTTGGATTCATCTCCGCTCCTTGTTTGATATGTCTCATATTCAAATCTTTTCCACAAAACTGGTGTTGAAACATTAATATTGTCAATTTGCAATGGAAATTTATGCAAATCTCCACAATCACTGCATGCATTCTTTATACACTGTACTTTGAACTCATCTGAATCTTCTAATTTATCACATAAAATAGATTTCACAAATTGTGTTGTACTTCTAGGGATGACCATATTTGAATCAAGAACTGCCATAACTTTTTTATATGATTGTAGGTATAGATGAAACTCAACATGATTTCGACAACAACAAGTTTCACGAACCTTATTTATGTGTACAAAGCAAGGGTGCAACCTCTCAAACATTCTCTGACATATTTTCACATCTGAAAATTCTTTCTTGAATTCTTCAAATAATTCACTTTGTGTTGTATCTATAAAATGTTTTGGATGTGCAATTTTCATACCAGTCTCTTCATCTTTCATCTGTATTGTATCTCTTCTATTAGAAGAAACATGAGAGTGAGTGGTCCAATATTCAATGACTACTTTTTTTACATCTTCAGAAATTTTGTCTTTTCGAGGAAGCCTACAAATACTTACCCAATTGTGCTCAATGTTTTCATCTAACATATTTCTCTTCCTGATATATCTTTGAATAGTTCTTCTAGGTACATTCAATAAATCAGAAATTGCATTCACTTGCTTTCTCTGTGTCAACCTTGTACTAGAGAAAGTATTCATAATTGCTCTATGTGCAACACTTAAATCAACTCCTCGACTTGAGTTATTAATGCTATTCAATGCATCTTGAAAATTTTGAACTATTGTTCAATTTACATTGTCTCCTAAGTTTTTCTTGTTGTCAACACCCAACAACTCCAAAATAGGAGTCATTTCTTTTTTCCTGAATAACTTAACAAATAATTGAGCTCTTCCAACCATACTTTTATTTTCAAAGTATTCATCCCAAAGTTTTTTGCAATGATTTTTAATTGTACTTTAAGATAACATTTCTTCTGATGAAAGTTGATTGAAAAGTGAATCCTCATTCATCTCATTCAAATTGCCCATGCCAAAAGATATATTTCCACCTCTGGAACTACCAATTTGTTCCCCTGTTTCAGTTGCATCTTCTTGAATATCAATAGGTTCTTGCTGATCTTCTTCAATATCAATAGGTTCTTGCTGATCTTCTTGAACTTCAATAGGTTGATCTTGATTATCTGTTTTCTGATATTTTTTGTCATCCTTTGTTCGATCATATTTTCTGATTCTATTTCTTTTATTCCCCATTTGCAAAAACTGTTCAGATTCAAGTTTTCCAAAGCTTTCACAATTCTTCAATTCAATATCAGAGCTAAAATCTGTAAACTTGTATATCAAATATTAACCAAAATCCTGTTAACAAAAAAAATTGAATAAAATTAAAGTCATAAAAATCATTAATAAATATTAATCTATAATAAATTTCACATGCAATACCTAAATATCAAATAAAAATCATTGATAAATTTAAAAAAACTATTAAAAAACACTTAATTTAAAATAAAAACTATTTAAATCTTACAAATAAAATTAAAATAATTTATAAATCTCAAAAAACTTTTTTTTAAAAAATGATTTTATATAAAAAACTAAAAAAAATCAATTTTATTAAAAAAAGCGGGTAAAATTGAAATTTAGGGGCTTAGCTCACATGTGACCGGGTTTGGTCATGAAACCGGCCATGGGTTCGGCCAAACCTCTTAAGTTCGGTCGAACCCTGTTAGGCCGAACCTGGTTCGGCCAAACCAGTCTATGTGGCATCCCACATGGTAGCCAAGTAAGCAAAAATTGGGATGACTCAGAAGTTCTCACTTCTAGGCTTCGATTCTCTATCAAAATTTACCTTTCTGTAAAATCCAAAAATAGCATTTTCTAGAGCTCAGAGTCAGGATTATAATCATATAATTTTTATCATGTTTTGATTCCATATAATATATTATAAATTGAAATTACTTCAAGTAGGTATTTTAACATTTAAGAACACACTCGTTCGAAAAATATTAAAAATATCAAATCATGTTAGAAAAATTAAAACTTTATATTTAACACTAGAGGAGAGAGTCCTCTTCAATAATATGTAATTTTTTTAAAATGGTGTAGATTTGATAGGAAAAAGTTAATGCGGACTAAAAACTATTGATTTCGGGTAACACCGACTTTGGATAGTTATAAAAGACAAAATATATACTGAAATGCAATCTTTCTTTTTTTATGCACTAGCTATACATGTCATCTAAAACATATTATGAAATCGGAGTAAAAAAATATTATTTGCATAAAATTTGATAATGCGGACTAGACCCTAGATTTTCAGCATATTTCAGCAATAAAAAAATTGACTTCAAAAATTAAAAAACTATGTCAAATTTTGTTCAAATTTTTTATAAAAAATTATAAGTATAAACTTCATCAAATTTTACACATTTCATTAGTTTACATCATCTTCAAATTCTAAACACAAATGCCACTTTTATATCGTCAAAGTTTAAAAATTTGTATGTTGTTGTCCATTTCCTTTATAAAAGTGTGACACAGGTTTGTACTTTTACCCTCATGCTTACAACCTAGATCTCACTAGTCAATTACATAATGAAAATACATCAAGTCTTATATGCAATTACATAACCAAAAATGGACTTACAGTCATATACCAAACTAACTAGCAGTATCATCAATGCCTTTGCAGTTCCAATGAAGCTTCGAAAATGGATTTGAACATCCAAAATAGTCTCTTATTAATTCCTTACTATATCATCATTATCTCTCTCCTTTTTAATCAAAACTCGATCTTAAATATAGGATCATGAGCTCAAAACTCAAACTCTTTTGACCCAAATAAAATAATGAAATGCGTGGAAGTATTTGCCTCAAAACATGATAAAAAATTTAAATATAATCTATCTATTCAAACCCAATATCCTCTAATGTCATCTTTATCATAAAAAATCACCAAACCATTAACCAAAATTGATTTATCAAGTGTACTGACTCGATTTCTCTAAACTGTCATGTTCTTCCCAAAAAATTTGTCAACTCGATATCCCTTAGTGAATATTTCATGCATCTAATGACTTTAGAATCTAAGATGATTGGAATAGACACAATAGTATGTCTAAATTCATGCCTTGCAGTCACATCCACTAATATTCCAAAACCTTTCCGAACCATACCAATCTGTCTGTCTGGTCTTAACACTACTTTTGGTACTTGGACAAATATAAGCATCAAATCCTCTAGTAAACTATCTTATCTACAATATGGTAAAGAGTAATTATATTAGTTTCTATTAATGACAACATACCATGCATTATAGAGTGACTCTTGCCAACAAGGGTAGGCCACAAAGGCCACAAATAAGGATATAGGGCCTAGGTGATGAAATGAATTATTTGATTGGAGGCAAAATAGAGGAGAGCACTTAGAAAAATAAGATCTAACCTTGAGTTTTGAATAAATTGAATCTATATAGGACTTATAATATTAATTTGAAGGTCCAATGAGAATTGGGAGATCTTAAAATCAATGTGGGAACCCATACATACTAAAATGGGGATAAAAAGAATACCCAATTAAGGGTGCTTAATTTTTAGATGGTACATGAGCATAAATATTAAAACAAAATCCACAAAGAGAAATCTTTAAGATGTTCAAACCTAGTGGAAATGCTATTAGGGGAATAAAATACCTATGTGTCTTTAACTAGCCTTGTATTCCAAACTATAGCTATACCACTAGATGCCTCATCCAAAACAAAATAGTGAGCACAACCATCTTTTAAGAAGAATAATTTAGAACCAATAAGATTAACCTTTTACATTTTAGTCTCTTGAACAAGAAAAATGTTTGGCATATGATCATATGTGGGTGATTAAGACCTCTTATATCCTAGGATATTATCTTCATTTTGAAAAGGGAGGTGAGCCATAGATGCCCATCTTAGGTAGAGTTCTTTGCAATCATTTTGCCACATAAAATTTGCTCTACTTATGCCATTTTTTAATAGTGGAAGGTCTTTCCACGTGTTTATCTTTTGATCCATAATATGCCTTCTCCATATTATTGGTTTTTCCACTAGTATGTTGGGGCTCAAATTCCTACATATGGATTTAGGTTTGACCATAGTGAATTCCTCCATAATAGCCTCCCCTAGATACACCTGAAGGATCACATACTCATTTTTCAAAGATGTTGACTAATGATTAGCCAAAGCTAAGGATACTTCCTCCACAAAAGACTCAACCGGGACTAGTTTCATAATTATCAAATAATCCTCTAAAATGTTCACTTTAAGCTGATCTTTATCCAAATAAATAGTGGAGTTCACCAAATCAATGATATTTTTTTTTTTATTAGGTCGAAACTCTTCCCCATAGCCTTCAAGATATCCATGACTAGGTTGATTTTAGCGGTGCTAAGAAGAGTTGACTCAGCAAGAGTTCCCTCATCCTGAAATGAGACACCATCTAGGAAAGGGGCCAAGTCTTTAATATGCCCTTTGTCTAGGGTTGGATCAGTCTCAACTTTCTTTCTGTATATTTTCTTTGGAGCTCTAGCTTTCTTATGAAGACAATATATGTCCCAATGACCCACCTTTTTACAATGGAAGTAGGCAAAATGGACAAATTCAAATTCTATAGCTTGAACCCACACTCCCAACTTGGAATCAATAGATATTTCATACGAATCTCAATATACTATTTAATATTAACACACATACAGACATCAAGTAGACACCTCCTAGAGGAAGTCATGATGTCTACCAAAATTAACTCTCTAAAGAAAGCCACTAATCCCCTAAAAATATATTCATCCCAAAATTCTAAGGGAAGGCCTAATAGTCTAAACCCAATCTTTGGGATCAAACCACGGTTCCCATATTTTAAGGGAAAAAGAATAGCGACATAGCATCCATGGGCCTGCAAAAATAATCACATGCAAATCTTTTTCACAAGTAAAGCAAAATAACCCCTTCACCATATCCACACATCAATTTCTCCCTACTTCTTCCACTTCCTTGCACCCAAAGCTTGAATAGCCTCTATACTTGGGAAAGGAACAATAAATTTACCCATAAGAGAGTAGTCCATAGAAGCAATGCATTTATCCAAAAGACTATGTAGGACAAAGATAAAGAAGGAACTAGAATCTTGGTCCACATAGTTAGAAATAGGGGAAGGGAACTTACCTCCCAAATGAGCCCCAAATAGTTTAAACCATTTTTGGTTACGATCATTCTGATGTAGACCACCAAAACTAGGATTCTGGTTAATGGAACCCTCCAACACACCATTTGTACCATCCAGGGGGAAACCAAATTGGAAATTTGAGCACTCGGGGAAAACATAGCTTCTGAATTACAATATTTAGCCATAGGGGGGTCATTATCTTTTCCAGCCTCATTGGATATTCCATCTAAGCCTTTTCCTCCATCCCTACAACCTATTCCCACCTTCACAAAATTTAAAATTACAGTTCCTGCTCCTCTCCAAGTCTCCTCTATGTTAGCTCTACTAAAAATATCTATAATTTTTTATACATGTAAATTTACATGTACCAATTTTGATCAATCCTAAAATATGGTCATAATCAATAGAAATGAAAGGAATTGGACCATCAAAGCTTCCAATGTGCATCAACAACAACTAGTGGCACCAAATTCCATCCACTGACATATCCACATTCTTGGTTGTTGTATTCATCATACCTTTTGGAAATGCGCTCAAAACAAAAACATGAGTAATCTCTAATTTAAAATGACCATGTACGAATATCTATAGTCATGATAGAATGAAAAGATCTTTTCACTACCCTTTTGCATCTAGGCATTTTCTTCTATTGAAACCATCAATTTACATAAAAAATACACATAATTTTAATTTAATATTAAGTATTTATTTTAAAATTTGAAAACCATAAATAAACAAAAGATCACATATATACTTGTGGATACCCGATATCTCCTAAAATACTCTATATGATATAATCTGATTGTTTCTTGATTGTGTACCCACCTCACTTGGTGTTAAGTGCATCTTACATTATTCAAAAATATCATGTGCATCTTTTATATGAAATCCATGATAATTAATTTAATACTTTCTTCGACCACATTTGATGCAAGCTTCTACACCACCATGTTTACACTTTCCATATCCACTCTCAAAGAAACTCCAAACACGTGGTATCTTTTTATATTGATGATATCTACATAGTGCATAAAATATCCTTGATAATTTGAATTGTGTTGCACAACCATTTGACCAAAAGAATGGTTTTTAATTTTCATGCCCCTATTTTCCAAACATCTAAAAAAATTCTTAAAGTAATGTACTACAAAATGTGTATCATGCTCTTTATCATCACTAATATAAAAGTGATATTCTTTTCTTAATGAATTGTGCTTCAAATGTACTATCAACACCATCCAAATCCAATAGTGCATGTTGAAAAAAAACCTACACCATAATAGTGATATGATTTGAAAATAAGTATTTTGATTTAATCTATTTTTGATGTACAAAAGAGTAATTCTATGCAAAGTTG